>WAAD01041863.1:1353-19296 GCA_013389945.1 Fregata magnificens | reverse complement strand
CTCCTTTCTCCATGTTACCAAGCTTTAATGAATTTCATTATTCTTTTTTAATTTACATGCTCTTGCAGAATAAAGGTCCCCAAATCATTAACTAATTTGATATGTCTGAAGTACCAATTCAATTCTCTGGTCCCTTGAGAATCTTAGCCATCTTGTTCAAACACCTCTTAACTAAGTTTCATAATTAGATACACCTTGATTGATAGTTTTTTGTATAACACTTGCAGAGGGAAGGAAATCAACCTAATTGTTATCACAATTTAGCAGGTTTAAGATTAAAAGTCTTAACCAAATCACTGATTTCCAAGAGGAAACAAAGCCCTGCTCTGATGTAGGGCAAGGTAAGGAAGGTCTTTCAGGTAATGACTCCAATAATGAATTACTTTGGGAGGAAGCAATTGATATGGCAATTACTAAGAAAGTTATTTCCATGCTACCTGCACTTTGGATATATGTTTATATGAAAACAGGGACATCTAGTTTTTCTTGTCCTTAATAGCTAAATCATTCCAAACAGAAAGTTGATGGTGAATTAAATGTTGGAAATAAATGATTAGGTAGAGTTGGAACAAAAGCAAAAAGTACTTTTTTCTAAAAGAAAAACTTCCTTTTAGAAGAACTTTAACAGAACCTTTTTCAATTAAAAAAAAAAGTAATTTTGAAAGCCATGTTGAAAGCCAGACTTTTTTGCCTGCTGACATGACTAAGCAGTCCTTACTCAGTCAAAGCTTGCGGCAGCGGTAAGTTCAGGATCAGGCATTGAGTCAACATGAACACACCTTGCTTGCTATTTTGTTATGGTTGAGCTGTGGGTTACAATGTGCTATTATAACAGGCTAAAGTCTTGCTATGAGAAGAAATAAGAGTAATTCATGCCTGAGACATAACGCAGACAGGAACTTATTTCATCAGTATAAGCAAGTCTGTCTCAAAATCTCCATTCTTACTGAAGAAACTTGTCTGCAGAGGTAGAAATGAGAAATTGTTGCATCACTGTAGAACATGGATTACTTTAGGACTGAAATAATTACATGAGAACCATGTTTTGGGGCAGAATCAGTGCTACAGAGTGCATAAGCTTAAAATAATTACTTTCTTGTTTATGCAACTGAATAAGAGCTTCAGGGTTAGGCCTTGTGTTGTAATACATTTAAAGAAAACTTGAGCAGATTTTCTGTTTCTGATAATATTTATCTATGCGTCATGAACTCAGTGTATAGCAGTGAGTCACAGTATACATAGGCAAACAGCTATGGTTATGGATAAGGATGGGCAGAGGGATTTGAATTTACAAGAATTTGAAATGGATATTAGCAAATAAGAATTTTCTCAAAGTTTTGAGTGTTTTGGGAATAAATCTTGTGTTGTGGTGTTAAATCACCTGGAAAAATAGTAAGCCGTATATTTCTTTACGTTGTCATCTGTGTGAGAGCCTTAATGTTTGGGAATTATTTAGGGTATTAAAGGTGTCAATGGTTATAGATTTACAGTTTGTAGGTAGTACTGAAGAAATTTAATTACAGGGCCTGGAGAATTATGAAAAGACTAACTTATTTTCAGCATCCTTTTTTTCCTCTTTTTTCTATCATTTTGGAAAGTTTTGGATACTTAACTTTGTGACTGGTAGTGGTTAACTGTAGCCTACGTATTTTGTTTGAGTTGTGGTTATGATGGAGATCACATCATCAGAATAGGAAACTGGAAATGTAAGCTTTCATCTTATGGTTGTAGAGTGGTAATCTTGGAGGAATCTTACTTAATTTTAGACACTTTTAGAAGACCTGTTACTTTAGTCATGTGCAGTTGAGTACTGTAGTTGATCCTTTGTTTTTGCTTGGTTTAGATTTTGGGGTGTCCTATGCTGATTTTCTTAAATATTTTTCCCTTTAAGAAAGGACAATTTGACTTTGCAGGAAGTTTAGAACAAAACTCATTGTGCAGTATTTATAGACACATCATGCCAGTTATAGATGCACATTAGACAAAATCTATATTAGCTATTCTGCGATTTTGCATTAATGGTGGGGAGAAGGATGGGAAATGTGTAGAATTATGACATTTTGGACCAAAACAGGCCTCAGTTCTGGAATGTCAAGTTTAATGAATCAGTATTTCCAGCTAGTCTCTATCAGTAGAAATTAAGCAAGTTGTTTACATGCAAATTCACATTTGCTTTGGTAGGTAACTCTTGTCTCAGATGAATGCTCATAATATACTGATTGACAAAAGTAATAAATCTGATAAGGGTTGTCATCAGCTAATACAGTAAGGTAAAGGAAATCCATAAGGGAAATCAAGAGGCTCTAAACTAAAACTGACCAACCTTTATCGCTGTATTAATTTGCTTATTAATTGGCACAGAATGGATATTTGCTGAATAGAAAAGTCATCAACTGACAGAAAAAGGAGCATAGAAACTGAAGAGGGAACAGACAATACCTCACTTTAGTTGATGGTTTGAAAAAGTATACTTTGTAGACTCATGTCAGTACAGAGCTGAGGTGGGAAAATCTTGTCAAGCAAGGTCCAATGGAAATTGATTATTAAAAAGAAAACAGTCTGTATGTGGAAGACCCAAACAAAAGAAAAAAGCTGAGACTCATGAGCTGAGGATGAATATGCTGATTACAGGTCTCCAATGTTATCTGTTAACATTGAAAGCTACTGCTTTAACATTTCTCAAACAGCAACCATTAAGAAAGGACAGTTTATTTAGCAATAGTGCAAAATCTGCATTGCCACCACCTGTATCTCTTGTTTTAAAAACCTTTTCTTCTTGTCTCTTGTATAATAAAAATGTGTGGAAAACATATCTAGACAGAATCCAAGTCCAAAAGAACACATGTACTAAGTACACGTATGAAGTTCATAGGCTAGCAAAATACATCCTGATGCTCTGAAATATGAGTTTCAAACTATGTAAAAGGATGCTAAGTGATTTCCATCTGTTATACCGTGGAATATAACAACATAAACTCATTAATTATTAGACATGCCCCTGCAAAACAAATAAAACAATACTAGAACTTGTACTGCATGGTCCAAGTACACATGAAAACTGATTTGTATTTGAGTGCCTATTAACCTACATATTTCATTTTTCTCTTATAACAATGCTCATGTGAGGTGTTTCACTTGTCATAGTGTCACAGACTTACACATATATATTATAGTTAAGTGTTAGAAATGCCATAGAGAACCATCTGTAACAGTTGTATTATATTCCTATCATACTCAGCTCTAACCTGGACAAAATTAATTTCTATTACTATAATTCAGCCAGTTTTTATTAATGAGGTCTATTGAGGGAGGACGTCTAAGCCATTGGACTGTGACTCAGATAATTTCCTAGTTTCTTCTGTGACCTTGGGCAAGTTGCTCAATTTCTCTGGCTGGCATTTTCTGAGACTCCAAAGATTTTAGAACGACAGTAAAGCTGATTGATTGTTTTGGTTCATTGGCTAAAATGAAAAAAACATTCAATAGTGAGGTGCGGTTTAACCAAAAACAAATGGTTGGTGAAATAGGAAAGAAAAACCAAACAAAAACCTGAAGAAGACAAAGGTTCATCTCAACAATTGAATTTTGCTCCTAAAGTTCCTTTCTGGCTTTCTCTCTTTTTATTACATCTGGGAAATTTTTGAAACAAATCTTTGACTTGTATAAAAAGTAAAATATAATAAGAGTGTTTTCATTACTCATGTTTTCTAGAACAAACAATTTGACTTGAATAATATAATTAGCTTTAACGTCAAATTTGGCTGCTTCCTGAATTGAAGTACTATTTAAAAAAAAAAAAAAAATCACAGTTTCAATGAGATGCTCCTATATAAAAATACTTTATTTTATTACACTTTTCATTATGTTGAGTTTATAAGTTTTTAGAGACAGTGGCTGTGATAGTATATATACCTACAGCATTTACACAGCAAGTTTTACATTTCCAGAGCCTTCAAGGCATTTGTGTAATAAAAATAAATTTATAAAGTCTTTTTGTCTTATGCTCACACTGAACTTGTGTCTTAGGTGACAGTGTAAGGAGGTGAAAGGTAAATGATTGACTGTTCGATAAGCTTGTAAACAGAAAAAGAAAAATGCTGAAAGAAAAAAGTTACTTCAATAGTCTCATTGTAAGTTGAATAAGACTTCAAAAAACTTGGTTGCTTATTGTGACCTAAGCAGAAACAGCAGGATGAAGAAAGACATATTCTGAAGTCCAAAGGTCCTCAGTTGCACCAAATCAGGCTTGCGGCTCCCAGAAATGTCACCGGTCCCTCCAGCAACAGATTTAGTGCAGTTGATACATCCATCTACAATGATTCAGTATACATCCAGAGTAAGGGTTTCACACTGCAAATGCCATATAAATGCCAGCCTTATTTATTTACATATGAGTAGGCAAAGGGCAAGAACAACTACTTCATTTTAAGGATCGTGGAGATGGGTGAACAATAAGGATGATTCCCTGTTACATTGCCAGTTGTATTGAATGCCTCATTCTGAATGATGAGTCCTTCTACAACTACTGCTTGGTAGTGGGAGTGGTAGTAAATTACCATCTAAAGCCACAGTCCTCCATACCAGATCCGTATGTGACTGAGTCACCCAGCAGTAAAAATGTGATCTGTATCAGACACTGGTACACTTGCTCTTCCCAGATGATTCAAAAGTTTTATGCTGAAGAAGGACAGACAATATCTGATCCAATATAAATTTTAGTGTGGCAGACAGGCAAAAACTTATCTGGCATAAAATTTTCTCTACTGGTTCACACTGTTCAAGAAATATTGCTAGAGAGAAAATAGAATTTTTATCATGTGACTGCAGTATTTTTAATCTTTCCTGGGAGTCCAGAGTCAGATTTAGTGCATTGTCAAACCACTGTCTAAGGTTAAGCAAACAGACTTTTGCTTAGTTACAGACACACATGGGTGTTCGCTAGGTTGGAAAATCTATCAAAGTGCCTTTTTGCTAGTGGCTCTTCTCTATTGGAAAGATCATTATTTTAAGAGTCAGTAGTGCCACTGAGCAGTGGTAACTGGAAAGTGCTAGTCAGTGAAAAACGCATTTGTAATAGACAAATCACTTACTGAACTAGAAATATACAATAACAATAATAATAATAATAATAATATCTGTTCAATATTTTTATCAATGGACGCAGGATTTGAATGCACCATTAGCAAGTTTGCTGATGATACCAAACTGGGAGGTGCTGTTGACTCTCTTGAGGGATAAATTGGGAGAAGGGTGGCTGGAGAGCAGCCCTGAAGAAAGGGATCTGGGGGTGCTGGTTGGCAGCAGGCTTAACAGGAGCCAGCAGCATGCCCTGGCAGCCAAGAGGGCAAACTGCATCCTGGGGTGCATCAAACACAGCACAACCAGCTGGTCAAAAGAGGTGATTATCCCGCTGTATTCAGTGTTGGTGTGGCCTCGAGTACTGTGTGCAGTTCTGTGCCCCACCATTTAAGAAGGATGTGAAGGTCCTTGAATGCACCCAGAAGAGGGTAACAAAGCTGGTGACAGGACTGGAAGACATGTCCTTTGAGGAGTGGCTAANGGACTGGAAGACATGTCCTTTGAGGAGTGGCTAAGGACTTTGGGTTTGTCTAGTTTGGAGAAAAAGAGGCTGAGGGGTGAAATCGTTGCTCTTTACAGCTTCCTGAGGAGGCGAAGTGGAGAGGGAGGTGCTGATCTCTTCTCCCTGGGATCCAGGGACAGGACATGTGGGAATGGTTTAAAGCTGTGTCAAGGGAGGTTCACACTTGACATTAGGAAGCATTTCTTTACTGAGAGGCTGGTCAAACACTGGAACAGGCTTCCTAGAGAGGTGGTCCATGCCCCAAGCCTCTCAGTGTTTAGAGGCATTTGGAATGCCCTTAATGACATGTTTAACTTTTGGTCAGCCCTGAATTGGTCAGGCAGTTGGACTAGATGATCGTTGCAGGTTCCTTCCAACTGAAATATTCTATTCTATTCTACTCTATTCTATTCTATTTTTCTATATTCTCCATAAATTTTATATAAATATATTTGTATTAAGTCATAGACCAAAGCACATAGAAATGCAGGCAAAAGTGAGGGATTCTCTCTGAGATGCAGCTGGAATGTTCTAAACTTTGTGTCAGCTCAACTCAGTTGAAAATCTTTCCAAAGATATGCTCTTCAAAGGCATGGTCAAGGTATGTTCTTTATAAAAAGGTGTGTAAGAAGATCTGTTCAGGCACGTTCACACCTGATAAATCTTTTTCTGGGCTTACCAAAATTAATCTAATCCAGATGCTCATTGTCTTTCCTTCTCCTCCTTTTTGTGTGGAAAGCCTGTGAGAAGTATGGAAAGAAACCTCTGAGGAACATAGAGCTGACAGAAGAATATGCTATCTTTTTTTAGCATGCTCCCTGTTGGGAAAATTATTACTTATTAGATTTTTCTATTGAGACAAAGAGCAGCTCTTTCAGACATCTGTTTTCTAGCTTTTAACTGGTTCCAGGCACTGCTGATTAACATACTTGAATTTTCACAACACTGTATGTTGTAGTCTTTACCAGGTGACAAGTTTTCTCCTTGCAATCTATGCTTTTTTTTTTTTTTTTTTTTAATTGGCTAAATATTACGGATCATTTGCTAGCACAGAGCTTGGTGAAAATTATTTTACTCCCCCTGCCTTCTCTTACTGTATCTACTTTTAGCACCTGGCAAGTCAGTTTTGCAGGGATGGATGGAACCTCTGCAGTGCCTTGCCTGGGTATGCTGACCAACACGCTGGACCTAACAGAGAGAGGGTCTTACATTTTCATGCTTATTTGGTCATTTGCAAATACCTCCTCAGAGCAGAACGAAAGCATGGCAAGAACTGTTATTCAGGGGAGTTTCTGGGGCATGCCAATACATGAAAAGTATTCCAAGTGATGCAACTTGTAGGGCCACTGCTGCTCTCACCTGAACCTGAAGCTTCGTCTGACGGCTTAAGTAATAAATATTAGTCAACCTGAGGCTGTTTTATTGGTCTTGGTATGCATACAGTTTAGTCAATGTGAGGCTGTTTTATTGATTTTAGTGCGCATACAATTGGAAAAAAATCTACTAATGTAAAGCA
Organism: Fregata magnificens; assembly: GCA_013389945.1. NCBI lineage: Eukaryota > Metazoa > Chordata > Aves > Suliformes > Fregatidae > Fregata > Fregata magnificens. The sequence continues at coordinate 12,199 of WAAD01041863.1, read as the reverse complement.
AAAATCAGACTGAGCCTTTCTATTATTGAATAGTTTGCTTAGAATTTTTAAATATTAAGCACTTGTCTATCAAATGCATTTATGGGAAATACTGAAGACTAATCCTCAGTGTTCACCCTTTAGAAAGGTTTTTAAATTAATGTAAATAATTTTGTAGTTTAGAATGATTGATACATTTAAAAAAAAAAAAAAAAACAGAGAGACAATTGTTTGGTCCTTGTACTAGACAGATGTAATGCCAATGTCCCTTGACTTTTCTTCAAAGACTTTCCAGTCATGAGCAACAAGCAGATGATCAACCTAGATACTAAACTCACAGTTCATAGGCAAGCAGTGCTTAACTTTCTAGATGTCCCCAAAATACCTTAAGAATTTTTATCTTCACCTACTGAGTTTTCTGTGAAAAGAAGATCATATTGTTGGCCTCATCTTGTATTGTTTGGCATCCTACCTCCAACAGTGGTTGATAGAGTGAAGGTACTTAAATAAATGTCACTATTTCTCTGGCCCATTGTAGCAAATATAACTCCTCACATAAGATAAGGAATTGGTTTTGTTCTTGTTTTTTGGGGTTTTTTTTAAGAGGCTGAGGGTGGGGGGTGTATATGTGAATACAGATATGACTGCATATATGATATTGATTTTTCCAACCCCTATGAAATCCGGTATGCTCAATGGAGAGCTGCAATAGCTAATAATCGCTGTCTGCAAAAGGCAAATGCATATCCTTGACCAAATTAAATTGAAACTGCCCTCAATGCACAGGACTAGACATCCAGTGTGCAAGCAATAAGAAGAGGCTTTCTAACATGGCACTGAAATGATTTTGCGGTGGTTTCCCATGGACAGTGTCTAATGTTTTGCTAATGGAAAAATAACGTGCAACTGAAACAGCTGGAAAGAAATATTTAAACAGCACATGCAGTTAATAAATCACTTGGTATTTGCAGCAAGGGTGAAATATGGGACAAATCTGTGGTTTGGAAAGTAGCATAAAATTCTCTAGGGAAAATGTGGATTGGACTTTGTTTTAACCTTTCCTCAAATACAGATACAGTTTACTGATATGTCATGTCAAAGGTCCACTATAACACCCCAACATGTCTTAGTGCTGTCAGAGAGAATATAAATTGGATTGTTCCAATTATCTAGGCTCCAGGAAGAATAATACTGTAGTAAATAAAGGTCTCTGGAGGTTTGTTGTAGGCTTGTAACAGCTTAGTGAATGCCAGTGTCATCGCTATAGATCTGGCTGGATTGGAACATTTTAACATCTATCTAAATTTAACTTCAGCTTTCCCAGGAGATGCTGTTGTTGTAGATCCTAGCCCTGCCAGCCTCTCCCAGGAATTTAGGGTAGTGGTGTTGTGAATTGGTTGAGAAAGTAGTTTTCTCCTCTTCTTAACATCACATGTAAAATACATGTCAGTACCTAGCCAATCTAGTGTGTAGCATTAACACACGCATTATGAAGAACATCTTCAACAATTTAAGGCTATTTGGGAATACAACTGCAGAGATTCAAAAGGAGACCCAGGCTTTAGTGGCAGTCACAACACTCATTTTGTACCCTGTTTTGGTAACTAAGCCATCTGTTTCTTTTGTGCAGAAAACTGCTGCATACTGGCAGCCCAGAACTGAAAATCAGTAAGGAGGTAGGATCTATTTACCTGCGTATGCCAATAAAACTCCTATTAAAAGGGAGTGATTAAAAAACTGGGCCCAGCACCCATGGATGGTGGTTAAAGGGCAGCTTTCAGGCAAGGTACGGCTGTGACAAAATGGCAGCACTCTGCGGTGAAGGGAGGGCAAGTGCCTCAGGGGCTGCTGGAGGAGGCGTGGCCGCCCCACCAGCCAATCAGAGGGTGTTGCAGAGAGCACAGGGGGTGTGGCAATGTCAAAATGGCAGCACCAGTGGATGAAGGGGGAGGAGCCCAGGCCTGCAGTGTGAGGGTCCTTTCTCCCCTCAGGTGCATGCAGGCTGTCTGAGGGCAGGTGAAGGACTCCCTGGGGAATTAAGATGCTGTTTCTTGACACAAAAAAAATCAAAGTCTGACTAAAATCTGCAGAGGGTGGGAAACATCTCCAGATTTCTCTCTTTTATAGAGCTGGCCAAAAAAGCCCTAGAACACCACAATTGTTCATTGAAACTTTTCAAAAGGCAATTTCTTAACTTGGAATTTTCAGCTTTCTTCTTAGCTTATGATATCTGCCAATTGCCAGGATTTGTTCAGAGTTTGCAGTCAGTGGGTGTAAACACTTCCTGTTCAGGTAGTCTTAAAAAAATAGACTTTTTCCTTACTAAAACTGAGATGTGGGTGGAAGCTCTTTGGGATGCTCTGTATTTTCCAGCTATCTGGCACTGTAAGAGCTGTATCTTTTGTATCTGCTTCTGTACATCTTCTGTATTCTCCTGGAAAATTTGCTTAAGAGGTGTAAATATTTAAAAAGTTGTCATTTAATAATTACAATAAAACATATAGTTGTGTAGCAATTACAATGCTAGAAAAAACTCCAAAAACCAATGCGTACCTTTTGCCATCACCTGTGAATACACTAGGTAAGTCTATGAGTTGTGCTCTGTTTCCTCTGAACCGCTGTGTTATGTTATCTAGAGGAAGCAGAAGTTTTAAATAGATCCTTGGACACTAATTGCAGGGAGTACAGTAGAAATTTTGCCTTGATAATGTTCACAGTAATTATCCTTTATGACATTATAAATCTGATTTTTTTCACCTTTTATATCTGTGCATGTTCCTATGTGAAACTCCAGAGTTTATTTAAAGTTAGCAGCAGTTTTATTAATGACACTCAACATTTTCAGTAATAAGCGTATAATGTAAATCCTTTAAAGTGCTTAATATGACACAGCTTCTTGTTTAGATGTGTCTGGTGATAAACTAGAGAAAAAAGAATAAAACATGGAGGAGAAGGAAAAAGCTGTGAAAGTTTCAGGGTAGTGAACAGACAGACTGGGCCAATAGTTATGTGTATTACAGGTCATAATGGTACAACAAATAACCTTTGTATCTTTGCAATTTTTTTCCGAAACCCTCACAATTTTCTTAACTTTTACTTTTTCCACCAGCAGTTATCGGATTTGTGTTTGAACATAGAAGGAAGAGGAGTACCTATAGGCTATGTTGCACTGGGCCATTGACTCAATGTCATTTAAAACGAACAAACCAACCAACCTATTATCACTTATCACAGTTGCAATAGGAGATGCTTTTTTGAGGGATGGAAGTCAAACAGAAATAGGCAAATATTCTGGACAATGAATTTGCAGTTAGCATTTCAGCTCGCTTTATCTGGTGGGATAATTTGTACAGCACTTGAGTGTCTACCGTATAGAAGAATAAATAAAAAAAATCAATTCCCTCTTTCAGTTCTGATTTCAAGCAGGGTGTATTTTGGACAGAATCAGTACTGTGCAGCAGAGGCTGTTAGTGGGGTTTGCAGCAGTACCCTACTGCTGCCTGTTGGACAGGAGTTTGCTAGCACTTGCCAAGCAGGATGGCCGGTGTTTCCAGAGAGTGCTGGGCCAATTGCATCCTTTTATTTCCCCCACAGTCCAGCTGTGCATACAGGGTTAAATAATGTTTCCAGCATCTAATTGTATAATACATGTGCAGTGAGCCCCCTCCCAGGAAAGCGCTTTCTGCTATGGGACATGAGAACTGGTTGTGCTGTGGGCACGTCCAGGGTTTTGGGACATGCAGTAGCTTAGCTGGAGCTGCTTTGCTGATGTGTGCTTTTTTTGGTCATATAAGATTAACAGACTCTTTGAAAAGCATGAATGAAATCCTGAAGTTCTACCTAGACAAATTTTTCTGCTGCACCTAAATGACCATAGCTGTTTGTCTTGTTCTAAGACAGAATGGTTTAAAGAGGAAGTAACAGTATTTTAATGTGGGGGTATTGTCACAATTGTGATACAGTAGAATGATTTCTGCAAGAACAAAATTCCTGTCTTTGTGACATGACTACATCCTATTCTGCAGGCATTTGTAACTAGCATTCATTCTGTTGTATTCCATTAGCTTAAAATTCCATATAATCCTGGAGTCTGAAAAATGAAAGAGTGCTCAAAACAGCCTGTTCAAAGCTCCTTTTGTAAAATGTTAGCATAAAAATAAAGCCAGTCCTGTACATAGGATGTAATCTGAAAGCCTTCTTTTTTTATATAAGGTGGTGCTTTTCCATTTCTGAACTACAATGAAAAACACTTATAAAATTTATTAAAAGAGAACTTTCAACATCAAGACATTAGCTATATGTTGCTTAGTCCAACTATTATATTTACTTCAATACTAAGCAGTTACTTTAGACAATATATTTGATAGAAAGTTCTGTTCTTTAATAAAATGGTGCGTGCAGGTTTCATGTTTGCCATACCTTCATCTCACAAGAGAATTCTGTTTGTATTAGTGAAATCTGACATCTTTGCTTTTACAAGAAGTGAATTTGTTTTAATAATTGGCTGACTGTGGTAGTGAGGTCCCTGAATACATAGAAGTTCTTCACTATAGAAAAAATGAAAGTGGTATAGTTAACGACTCAGTTGAAAGTCTTTTAGTGAATGGAAGGTCACTCTAAAAACTGCAAAACAAAGTTAAAACAGATCAATTTGATTTCCACAGATACATTGTTGTTTCTATTGCTGTGTGATTTTAGTTGTAAGCAAAAAGTATAAATGCTTTTGGGAGACCCAAATTCTACTTCCAATGCTAAGATAAATGCATGATTTGTATTATTAGCCAGCTTCTTGCTGGCCTATAAACTTTAGGGACTGGTTTTTTATGATAGGAGAGCTATGCAAGGTATGTGGGGGAAATCAGTAGCTTTAAATATATTAAATGGAAATGATGAATATATTCTAGAAATATAAAATAATAATGCTAGAAGTGACAGTGAAATCTGTGGGAAGATCTGAATAAGAGTATATACTAATGTTTAAATATATTATGACAATCCCTCTTTAAAAATCAAACTGCAGCTCTAAATCATATTCTGATAGCTCTTATTATCTGGAATTAAGCTGAATTATGAGCAGCCATTGCCTAGGATGTGGATATAGATATATAGGGGTTTTTAATACTGTCATTTTTTAGCATTGGTCAGTGTTTGGAGAAATTTCAGTCATACATTGACAGAACTGACTTCTAACTGTTTTCAAAGATCTGGCAGAAAAACCTTCCTGTATTTCCTGTAGGTCAATGCATATCGAAAGCATATACTTACATCTATGCATTGTCCTAAAACTCACTGGCTGAAATTTTAAAACTTGCCTTAAGGATATGGATGCCCAGCTCTCATTAATTTTAATTCAATTAATTAATTTGGTTACCCATTTCCCATTAATTTGCATTAATTTTAATGGGAATTGGGCATCCAAATCCCATAGGCAGGTTTAAAAATATCAGCCAGAATATAATGAGTATCCAAGGGAAGGGAATTCCAGAGCAAGTTGGAACTTCTCAGCTGTTAAATTTCTGTTAAAGAGCCGTTTTGTTGCTTTGAATTGTCAGGAGTCACAAGTGATGATCTCTCAGAAAAAAAAAGCCTCTGACAGTTCTTTAGAAGTCAATCAACAACTTGAATTATGCCTTAAGAAAGCAAGAAAGCAGCGTAAGCCTAATTGTGACTGCTGGGTGCTAAATTACAGCAGCTTGTTGCATCTGAAGGTCAAATAGCTTTGCTCAAATGGGAGCACTGACACACAGGTTTCATTGGTATGGTATTGGAATATTATGCTAGTGTCATATAAAGATTTCATGGGCCTATGATGTTGTTGCAGCATCCACATTAGATGGCAATAACTGAATATTTCAGATCAGCCCTGGCAATCTCAGGGTAAGCCTGGCAACACTGGGGGATTCAGTGGGTTTCTTTGTGCTCACGGCTTCTACAGGTGATGCAAAATTGCCAGAACGATGGGCACCACCACCCAGATAAGGACAGATGCAACAGGAATAAGTATGCTCCATCAAATAGCACATGTGCCTCTTTCAAGCATTTTGTCAAGTTCTTCTGCAAGTAGTCAACCTCATCTTTTGGGGTTTTTTGTTGGTTTGGTTTGGTTTGGTTTTTTTCTCTCTTAACATGTGCTTATGGCTGTTATCCCTGAAAAGTGTTTAGTTTATATTTTCATTCATTTTCTTTCCTAGCCACACACTTAATTATCCTTCTGCACATCTGCTTTTTCCTTTAAAATTTAGAGGTGAAGTCCCTTAATCTACTAACAACTTTCTTGCATAAGAAAAATAATAAGAAAACAATTTTTTCAGCACCTTTCATCTTACTCTATTTTTATTTCATGGAAGTTTCAAATACTGAAATTGTAAACAGTCTGTTTCTTTCTGCTGTTGTATCTAGTGTATTTCATAAGCCAAGCATTGAGAAATCTTTATCAAATATAAAGCTGGTGACCAAGTCAACAGGAGCTATTATTAGTCTTAATACTATGAATCTCAATTCTCTTTTTTTATGTTCATGAAAAGCATAATTCCTTTTTCTTTTTAATTATCAGGTTGCAGCCACTTTTGTTTACAATAGAACTATACTGGAGAAATTAAATTTCTCAATTAACAATTGAAAAAGAAGAGCAGTTTAACTTGCAAAATAAGCAAGTCAAAACTCCCTTAGTTAATTTTATTACTTTTTTTTTTTTTTAAAAATGCAGTTTAGCTGCACAGGAGAAAATGTCACTTAATCATACTACATTTAATTGGAACAAATAATTATAGTGAAATATTAATCATTATGCACTGAAGCCCCATTTAAAATGTAATCAGTCTGAACTGGAGACAGCCTGCTTCCTGCATTAATTTCAACTGTAACCTTACTAAGGTGTGTTTCCTATGAATATATGTAGAATACTTGTATCTGTTCTAAAACTGTAGATAGCTTGAATATAAAATGTCATATAACTAAGCTATTGTATATGAAAATTGCCACTGTGGGAGCCTGTACACATCCTGGAAGAAACATTAGGATGGAGTTTTCAAAGCCCTTGGTATGTGCTGTCAGTATCCATTGTCAAGTTTAGTCCCATGGGGGTTTTACCATTGACTTCAATGGAAGCAGAGTTTCTCAGTACCAAGAGCTTCTAAACAATCACTCTCAAGGACTTGGGGGGAAAAAAAAGTAATAATCATGATTGCATCGACCAGTTTCCATCTAAATGTCCTCTGTTTTTAAATTTAAGTGAAGATGGATTTGTTTTTCTGGATGGCTTAGACATCTATTAATTATACATGCACATAATATTTAATTATCTTGAGTAAGAATGGCAATTTTCTTGAATTAGAGATGGATTATTCCATTCAGATTCCAGAAATTGGACTTTATGATGTTTGTCAGTTCACAATTAGCTTTGAATTGCTAGCTATGGTGTGGGTATTAGGAAGTTTTTAAATGCTTGGACATCCTACAAGTTTAGGAGCCTTTTGTGGTACAGATGTCCTACTCCTGGATGCCTGTGTGAAGTCTGAGGCTATGAAGATAATTTGTAACCTCTTCCAAGCTCCTGATTGCCTCAGCTTGTAGCCTTTTGGACTATGATTCTGAAGCATTAATTCTCTGGGTTCATATTTAATAAAATTAGAAATGTTCAAATGTAATAGGCCCAAAGCAAGTGTGTATGTTGTAAATATGGACTATAGACAGTAGGCTTTCATCTGAGCATAAGACCTTATCTCCTTTTATTTTAACATGCAAGGAAATGCAAATGGCAATTGCCTATATGTATACATAAGTATACCAACATTGTCTAGGAGCTAACAGTTTCTCAGCACTCTCACAGAGTTTAACACCTGTATGAGGTCAAATTCGTAGATGATATTGGTATCTGTGCATCCACTAATAACAACAAAACACTCTGAAATACATATCTTTGTCTTTAACTATGGCCATGGTAAAATGCCTGTTGAAACCTGAGCCTAAACTGATATAAACTGCTAACTTTGGAGCAATGAACAACTTAAAAAGCTTCTCCAGTTTGTCACTGCATGGGAATAAGCACACTGTTCAGTTTGCTTGTAAAGAGTGGCAGGAATAGGTGGTCCCACTTCATTGTGCAAATGAAGGGGCATTTTAAAAATATTTACCTCTGTGCAATAATGGAAGAAGGGGAAGTGAGAAGAGGGAGAAGGGGAGAGAGACCTTCTCCAGGAATTTGCTGTTACCCTAGTTCAGCTCTCAACTTTTGGCAAGTAATCAGAGCATCGGATAATTTCCGCCCCTAAAGTAGCACAGAGTAACTATACAAACGCTGTGCAATGTTTCCCTATTAAGGAAAACACTTTACAGATACTAGGTTTTCCATGTGGCTCAATATAAATGGTTAGCCGAGCATGTATTATCTCTGCAGTCAGAGTGAGAGGACTTTGGTCACTTTTCCTCTTGATGTGCCTTGCTTCTTAATGTTCCAGATGCCTGCTGGTGTTTGCCTTTTCAATGAAGAGCTCTGGCTAAACGTTTCTGCATGGGAATTGGCAGTTTGCAGTCAAGGTGTGAGCGGAAAAATGTGTGTGTCTGAGGGGGAGGAGAGGGGAGTGGAAAGAGGGAAAGCACATGTAAGTTATTTTCTGAGAAAGCTTTGGAGTTCAGGCTTTTTGTCAGGTGCCTTTGACAGGAGTCAGGGCTTGCTGAATGGATAAAAGGGGGAGAAGAAAAAAGCAAGAATGAGGCAATTTAAGACACTATCCAGTGTATCTTAGTCCTAGATATCATTCAAAGGACAAGTTTAATTTAAGCAACAGTTCTATGGAGTGTATTAACCTTTCTACCCTCCCTACCCCCATGCTGAGCAGTTACTGTCTTTTCTTTTCTTTTAAAAAATATCTTACCAACTCTACTGCACAATTTTTAATCTTCTCTTTGAAAGAGTTGTATCCCAGAAGTTATCTGATTGGAATCATGCTAATCCACATGCTCTATCCCCCAGTAAAGAAGGTAAATATAGATTGTAAATGGGGTTAATATGAAAAAGGCAGGGAGGTGGCAGAATGGCAAGGCAGCAGCAGGAGTCAGCTTGGCTGGCAGCAGAATGGATGAAAATTATGTAGTTAGCAGGCCAAAATGAGTTTGAAGGAACCTATGGGTATGTGGGTCAAATATTCTACCAGTGTAAATGTCACAGCTGTGCTGACTTTGGTAAATCTGTGCCCATTTATTTCAGCAGGAAAGTTAGCAATGCTTTCTAGTACTAGTTAATTATAGCTGGTACCTTACGTTCCTATCCATGCACAGGAATGATCCATGTTATATATCCTCTTCTTTTCTTGTCTGGTCTCTGACCTGACCTTTCTAATGTCTCCTGAAATACTTGCTGGCTTTATCTAGTGAGTTTGGCATCTGTGGCTTGGACGTGACCAAAGAAACCCCCTCCCATTCAGTATTTGAGTAACTGAGTCCTAGTTTGGCTAAATTGTGCTTTAAAATGAATTTTTATGTCCTGGGGTTTTTTGGTAGTGCTTGAGGGGTTTGTGGTTTTTTTTGGGGGGGGATGGGGCGTTGGTGGTTTTTCTGTTTGTTTGTTTGGGGTTTTTTTTATTACTGGCCTTTTCCATTTAAGTTTTCAGTTAAGCTGTGAAAAAGAGTGTTGTGGTTTAACCCCAGTAGCAACTAAGCACCACACAGCCGCTCGCTCACTCCCCCCTGGTGGGATGCGGGAGAGAATCAGAAGAGTAAAAGTGAGAAAACTCATGGGTTGAGATAAAGACAGTTTAATAGGTAAAGCAAAATGCACGCACAAGCACACAAAGCAAAACAAGGAATTCATTCACTGCTTCCCATCAGCAGGCAGGTGTTCAGCCATCTCCAGGAAAGCAGGGCTCCGTCACGCGTAACAGTTACTTGGGAAGACAAAATGCCATAACTCTGAGTGTCCCCCCCTTCCTTCTTCTTCCACCAGCTTTATATGCTCAGCAGGATGTCATATGGTATGGAATATCCCCTTAGTCAGCTAGGGACAGCTGTCCCAGCTGTGTCCCCTCCCAGCTTCTTGTGCACCCCCAGCTTACTCGCTGGTGGGGTGGGGTGGGGTGGGAAGCAGAAATGGCCTTGACTCTGTGTAAGCACTGCTCAGCAATAACTAAAACATCCATGTGTTATCAACACTGTTTTCAGCAAAAATCCAAACTATAGTCCCATACTAGCTACTATGAAGAAAATTAACTCTATCCCAGGCAAAAACAGCACAAAGAGAAAACAAAAAACCTTCATATGCTGAAGTTTGATAATTTTTTTTTTTCCACCAAAATGCTGTGTTGACATGCAGAAAGGCTATACTCCTGACACGCTACTGGTATTTTGCTGCTAGTGTCAGAAGCTGATCACAGAATCACAGAATCACAGAATGGTTGGGGTTAGAAGGGACCTCTGAAGATCATCTTGTCCAACCCCCCTGCTTGAGCAGGTTCACCTACAGCAGGGTACACAGGACTGCATCCAGGCGGGTCTTGAATATTTCCAGAGAAGGAGATTCCACAACCTCTCTGGGCAGCTTGTTTCAGTGCTCTGTCCCCTCACAGTAAAGACGTTTTTCCTCGTGTTCAGCTGGAACTTCCTGTGTTCCAATTTGTGCCCATTGCCTCTTGTCCTGTCATTGGGCACCACTGAAAAGAGTCTGGCCCCATCGTCTTGACATTCACCCTTCAGATATTTGTAAGCATTGATAAGATCCCCCCTCAGTCTTCTCTTCTCTAGGCTGAACAGACCCAAGTCTCTCAGCCTTTCCTCGTAAGGGAGGTGCTCCAGTCCCCTGATCATCTTTGTGGCTCTCCGCTGGACTTGCTCCAGCAGTTCCCTGTCCTTCTTGAACTGGGGAGCCCAGAACTGG
>WAAD01041861.1:187316-234862 GCA_013389945.1 Fregata magnificens | reverse complement strand
GGCTGGAGGAGGCTGCGTGGGGACCCACCACGCAATGAACGGGTGGAGGGGGCTGCGTGGGGACCCGCTGTGACATGGGTGGAGGGGGCTGCGTGGGGACCCAGTTTGCAATGGGTGGAGGGGGCTGCGTGGGGACCTGCTGTGCCATGAGTGGGGGGGGCTGTGTGGATACCCGCTGTGCATAGCCTGGGCATGGAGGGGCCACAAGCGGAGGAGGAGTGCGTGGGGACCCAACAGCATCCACTCTGGCACAGAGGAGCCATGGGCGGAAGGGGTCTGTATGGGGACCTGCCATGTGCTCCCCAGCATGGAGGGGTCGCAGGCGGAGGCGGCTGCCGGGAGCACCTGCAATGCCAAGGGTGGAGGGGGCTGCCTGGGGACCCACCGTGCACACCCTGGGCATGGAGGGGCCACAAGCGGAGGAGGTGTGCATGGCGACCCAAGAGCATCCACCCTGGTACAGAGGAGCCATGGGCGGAAGGGGTCTGCGTGGGGACATGCCATGTGCACCCCAACAAGGAGGGTCTGTGTGGGGACCTGCCACTGCCCAGCCATGAGGGGTCAAGGGTTGGGAGCCTAGAGATCCACTGGGGACCCCTGGGAGAAGCGGTGGCTAGGCAGGGATACCTCCAGGTGGAACCGCTTGGGCCATAGGCTGGCAGCAGCACCGGCGTCGGTGGGGAGAAGGGGACTGGGCGTGTTGGAGCGGGTCCCGAAGGGATGAGCCCACCTCCCATGGACAGGTAGCTCACTGGCTTCGTGCTCGTGCAAAGGGGGACACGGCTTTCAAAGAGGTGCTGGGTCCCCCCCAAACATGGGGGCTTCTGTCTTGTGATGGGAAGACCCCCAACCAGAATCACAAGGATACGAGGGCCGAAACGGTGCGTCCAGCAGCACCGAGAATCATGGAAAGAGAGGAGAAGGGGGAACCCCCCGGCACCCCAAGGCCTTGCAGTGGCTCCAGGCGCAGGAGCAGCGAGGCTTGGCGGGGCTGCTGGGGCTCGGCCTCCCCACCCTTGGCTCCCTGCCCCAGCAAAGCCCCCCCTGCAAACTGGGGATGCTGGGGGAGAGCCATGGGACAACCCTGCTCCCTCGGCTAGCTTTTCTCATTGAAATGAGGAGCGATTTAGCGCAGAGGGAAGCATTGAAAATAGCTTTCCAGCTCCCCGCCAGCAAGGCTGGGCTGTGTGTGTGTGAGTTTCTCCCCTCTTCCCCTTTCTTCCCTTTGAATCAAACCAGATGTCTCTCCCATGAAATGAGATTGCATGAGCTTACACTGGAGAGAGACAATGCAGAAAGATGCGAGGCTCCCATCGAGCCACATTGCACTGCAGCTCTGGCAGAGGCGACGTCTGCGGCTCTGGCTGGGGACAGAGCAGGGGGATGGTGGCACTGATGCCTTGTCACCGAGGCAGGAATTTTCTACCCCCCACTGTATTTTGTATGATTTCCTCTCTCTGGCTCTCAGATCCTTGCAGCAAGGTTTCTCTGTCTTCCCCCCCCCCGCCCCGCCTTTCTGGGTCTACAAGCAGAAGATCTCAGCTTGCAGATGAACTAAGCAGATGGGGCACCCAGCACAAGGAAATGTCTCATCCACTGACTCAGACGGTAAGGTGTTGCTATAGCTTTCCCTGCAAGTTTGCCCAGGCACTTTGGGAATGGGAATTTTGCTTTCGTTTTGTTTTGGCATCCAGGTTTCCTGATCCGTAGCACAAGTGAGGGAGATGCTGGGACACTGGCTGGCAGGGCTGGTGGTGGCAGGTTCCCTCTGCTGCAGGACCCAGAGCAGAGCTGCTGTGGGGTTAGAGGTTTTGGTGTTTGTGTTGTGAGTGTTCAAAAAAGAAAAAAGTATAGCTAAGAACAGAAGAACCCGCCTCACGCTGTTGCATTTCATGTGGCTCATTTTGGTCATGATTGTAGAACAGTGTCTTGAATTACTCGTTTGGGTTTTTTTTAACATTTGCATGGCGATGGGACTTGTGAAAGTCTGGCAGTTTGGGATGTTTTCCTTCGTCTAAGAGGTGGCATCTGTTTCTATTGTGATATGATGGATGGTGGCTCTGTATGCACATACACACGCATCGCACGGAGTGTTTGTTTAATACGGACGCGCTCAGTCCCGTGTGCCACATGGAGGTTATACGGACAAAAAATGTGTGCGTTTAATACACGTGGATGGTCACATACACGCTGCCCATTACCCTTGCACACACCTGCTGAATACGGCTCATCACACGCTTTAAATCGTGTAAAAAGATTGTGTGTACCCGTGTAAGCATGTGCGTTACAGGCGTGTGTGTGCAAAAAGCAAAGACGTAAAGCGAGCGTGCAAGTGGTGAGCGTTTACTTGAAATATGTACATAAACTGCAAATGTATTTGTATATGAAGTGGTTTGTGTGCACATATGCCTATCTGCAGGTGTGTTCATAATGTGGGTGTTTATTCATGCGTGCATCCATGCGCATAAACACGTGTGCACACAGTATGTTGTGGTATTGTTGGGAACTGTTGTATTTTGTCCTGTAAATTAGAGAGCGACATTTTCATCTGTCAAAGTTTGATCTCATTCATGAAGCCAATAAAGATGCCTGGTCTGCAGGTATCATGTCTTTTTAGGGACACAGTTTCACTTCCAACCTCCATTTTAAGTTCTGTCCTAGAGCTTTCAGGAGAAGAAAGTGCCCCTCGAAACCATAAAGTGAAAGGAAAAAAAAGAGGAAAAAAAAAAAAGACAGAACTGCAGAGCTCCAGCTCTGAGCTTTCAAACGGTACGAGCCAGGCCCAGAAATCATAAAACTAACTCAAAAGTTTGCGTGACTCCACAAAAATAATGAATATGGGGTTTCTTTTCATTTGCCTTCTCCCGGGGCTTTCAGATTTCACTCGAATTACATCACCTCACTTTTCTGCACAGCCACAAGGTCTAGAAACTTACTTTAAAAAATGAAAATCCCTACTCGCACATATTCACATGACTCACGGAGCTGGGAATTTCAGGCAAACGTGAATGCTCATAGAAGAATTGCAAGAATTGGCAACATGGGCAATGACTAATCCTGATGGGTCCCTGATAGCAACGTTTCTCAGTTCATACAATATTTTGGGGGCGTAGCTGGGCTCCAACCAAGACTTTGATCCTCCTCACGGTGATAGCAACTGCTTAGGAATGATCTTACCTACCGTCTGCCATTGTTGCCCTCTGGGGAAGCTGTATTTCGATAGTAATTCAGGTTAAAGTTAGCGCTGCCAGGTGGCTTGAATTGACTTGATGAGCTGGAATAGATCATGGGGGCTCATATCACGAGACCGTTGGAGGCTTGAATGTTTGCAGCTCCCTGGACGTGGGAGGAAAAGGTTATTTTTTGGTTCCAGGTAGTGTTGTTGGATTGCAAGCCGAGTAGTTTGCTGTGGGTGTAGACTGTGCACAGCTACATCCACTCTGCAAATGTCCCTACCAAGGTTTTGGCAGAAACACAGTGTTTCTAGTTAAAAAGTTGGTATTTCCACATGTTTTAAAATCCACATCCCTGAATTACTGTCAGGGAAAAAAAGTATTAATTAAAACCAGGGATGACGGAAGACTCCGCCAAGCAGAGAGGCTGGGATCGTATAGCAGCGTCACGTGCTCCTCACCCCTTTCCTAGGCAGTAGGTTGCAGAATGATCAAAGAAAAGGGAGAAACTGCAAACTGCAACTGCAACTGCTGTCGATGCCAGAGCCATCGGGGAGGGGAGTCCGGGCACCGCGGCTTGTAATAGAAAGCCCTGTCGAAGGCAAGAATAAAGCTGACGTTGACTGAGGTGGTGCCAACAGACTGTCCTTAGGCAAAACAGTAACTTACATTCATCATCAAGAGCAAACACAGGAAAGAAACTTTCTAGGTTAATTTGTGTCATCAACGCAAAGCAAAGTTTGGCACTTCCTAGTGCTGCATCCCTCTTCCCCCCGAAAGTACCCGAGTCCAGGGGAAAGAGGTATTTGAAAGATGGCATCTGCTAGAAAAGCTTTAATGCTGGGTGAGCATCCCCATTCCTGCAAACTGCTGTGAAAAGACAAGGGTGGTACAGGCAGCAGGGAGGCAAAAACGCTGCTTGTGATCAGGACGTTCATTTCACGTGAGATGGGAGCTGGGGTAGCATCGCCACGAGAGCTCCGAGACTTCATCTCCCCGTCCCTGGGCAGCTCATTTCAACTCCTCAGCCGCATGCGAAACAGGAGCATCGCAAACACTCGAAAACTGGAAGGGATCCCTCACACCCTGCGGGTACGTGGAGCTTTGAGCCCACAATCTCATCCGGCAGCTCCATGTGCTGGCCATCTCCTGCGGCACGAGGTTCAGAAGTTAATCTGCCCTCCGTGGTGGCCGATCCACCCGAGGGTATGTCATTGCACCCCTGTCTGTGGCTGCAACTGCCCTTACAATTCATTTGCTGCGCGTTGATTTTAAACCCCTTTGCTTTGTAGACGGGACCAATAGCAAGAGGTATCTTGCTCTCCATGCAGGGATCCTAAAGTGCTTTGCAAACATTTGTTAATTAAGCTCTTCTCTGAGATAAGTAAATTACTGCAAAGCTTTGATCCAAAGCTCCTTGAAGTCCATTGGTTTTGGTGAGTCCAGGTCCTGGGATCAGGCCCAGGAGATCAGATTTAAAAACCCCTCAATTTTGTTAAGAGCTCGGCATATTGGCTGCAGATGGAGTGCTAAGCTACAGGGACAATCTGGCGGTGGGATTGCTGGTGCTGAGCGATTTGCAGACTTGATCGTCATCGTAAGCGTGGAGGTTTTAGACTTCTGGTCATGCGTTTTTTTTTAAAAACTGCCCTAAGGTTGTTGAAGAAATACCTTCAACTTGAAATCTGAATGATTTTAGGTCTGGGATCGAAAGGGGGTTTCAGTTTCAGAGTCACACTCTCCCCTTATTCCTGCTGCTTATACATGTAGTTTGTTTTCCAAGGAATACTTTTTCTTCTCCTTGGAATCCCGTCTTCTGCAAGCAGATAATTCCTGATTTCAGTTTGTAGAACGTCAGGATTACCATATGTTTCCTCGGACATGTCTTTTTCTAAATTTTGGGGGGATGTTAGGGTTTTGGCCACTCATCTAGCGTTTCTGAATCCACATCAGCCTAGAAATCCTGGCGTAGCTGCGCTAGCACACGTCCGGATCAGCTCTTTGGGCATCGCACCGTCCTCTGCTGCGATGCCAGTGGGGCAGATTTCCCGCATGTGCTCTGATCGGCTGCCTCATGCATCCGCAGTAAGTCAGATGCTTCCTGGACATGTCAAGCCCGAGGCCCATGTGCTGGCCAGATGGTCCGTGTGCACCCAGCAAATCCAACACGTCCAGGATGTGTTGGATTCACTGCACGTTCATTGTCAAGCTGTGCAGCGCATGTGCACATATTTCTGTCCAGGAAATCTTGTACGGAAACATGGCAGCCCCATCCAAGGGACTTACCTGTCTCCTATTCCCCTAACAAATGAGGACTGTCTTTACGGGTCCGCCTGGGACAGGGGGATGTGCCGTATTTCCAGTTGCAAGACGAGGATCTGAGTCGTGGAGTCGAACTAACTTGCATTAGGGTGCAACCAGAGGGGCAGATTTATTTTCCTGAGCCATCAGCAAGCTCTCTCGGCACAGTAACATCTTCCTGCTTGGAGGCTCAGTGTACCCGCAGGTTTAATGCTCTTTCCAATTATGGATGATTGTAAATGAAAACAGGGAAGGTTTATAGCTAGGGGTGAAATCCCATTGCCTTTCAGGAACATGGATGTGGGTGATGGAGCTGGCTGCAGTCGTATTTTTGGCCAAGCAAGGCCAACAAATTGCTCAAAAGTATGGATTTGGATATCCTTGCATGGAGTGAAAGATCAATGCCTCATCCCCACTAGCTGTGCTGGAAAACGGTGACACTGATTATTCACAAAGCGCTCTCAACACACAAAGTTAAATAGATGTAAAAGAGACATTTTTTTCCCTTTAATCTAGGTGTTTACTTGTAACCAAAGCAGTTTATGAATCTCAGGCGGTGGTAGCGTGCGTGATCCTTAAGTTTTTTGTGTCTTTAGAAGCAATTTGACCAAGGTCATACAGTGTGTCCGTGGCACAGTCCAGCAGAGCCAAGGTCCTGGTTTTTCTCCTCTAGACAAGCACTATCACTCCAATTTTGTGTAGGAGCACCTTTCTCTTTCTCCCTTCCTTACCTTTCCCCATCATATTCCACAACGCTTGTTGTACGTTGTGCCAGAGAGGAGGAAAGTCATTACGTTGCACGTGATGCCTCCTTTCCAGGGATGCTTTAATCATCCCATCGTACTCCAGAGCTCTTCCTGTTGCTACTAATTTTAGGCTCGTGGTGGAAGCTGCAGCACGGTGTTTCAGGGTGGGATGGAGGCTAAGCCATGCAGGTGTGTTGCGATCACTGCGACACACCTCCTTGCTCTTAATGCTGCTCCGGCATCCTACATGGCGCAGCAGCCTGGATATCGGGCCTGTTTGGGGAAAAGCCAAAAGAGCACATCTTGCAGCTTTTTTAGATGATTTGAAGTTGCTTGTGCAAGCCCAGGGATGGACGATGCCTCTCCAGAGGCTCAGCACTGACAGTGGGGACCTGCTTTTCTAAACAGCTCAGCTCTCATGCAGACACCTAAATCAGGGCCAGGTTTTCCTGGAGGGTTCGCCTCCTGGATCTGCCTGTCTAGGCACACTCCTGCGGGAGTGCTGAGCAATTTTGAGCGAGCCGGTCCTTGCTACTGCTGTGCAAAGACCTTGTCAGCTGCCTGCAGTCAGCAAAGGGTCTCGGCACAAACAAGCAGGTGACACTGTCAGGTCTTTGCATTTATTTGCTCTCTGCAATTCCAAATCCTTTTGGAAGCATCTCACAGCTTGAAGGAGGGGGGGGGGGCGCATTTTAGCACGGCTTCCTAAGCGAGGTAAAGTCACACCTGACCCCAGGGCTTGCATGTTGGTCTGAACCTGTTGACCAGCCTCAGCCAAGTTTGGCAGAGGGATGGAGACCCCAGAGATACTAAATTCCTCGAGTTTTGTGCACAGTGATGTCTCTGTAGAGGAGAGAGCCCTGTAAGGCCCGGCTGCAGCATCCGCTCCACCAGATAGAGGAGCCACATGGGATTCCTGCTCCACGTCTAGCTCCAGCAGTAGCTCTGCTGCACGTGCAACTGATTCTTCACTGCTGCAAAGTCCCTCCGGGCTCAGCCTTGCACCGCTTCACTCTGGATGCTGCTCTTGGTGATAGAGGTTCAGGAGCGGGATATGAAGGGCCGGCATGTGCGAGGCAGAGCAGAGTAACCCAGCTGGCCTGGCTGGGGCAATCCACGGAGCAGCAGGGACCTGTGAGTCCTTGAGATTTGGCTTTGCATCGGGACTAGGAGCGGATGCAGCAGGTGAGGGAGAAGGGGAGGCTGAGGGAGAAGATGCTCTTTTTCATCTATTCCTTCTCCTCCCTGGGCATTGCTCTTTAAGGGTCCCTTCAGTTAGCAAGAGTCGTCTTTCTACCCAGTCACTGTGAAACCCAGGGTCGCTTTGTCCAGCTCGGTCCTGCACAGTACCAGTCCAGTGGTTCGGTCTAAAATCGTCTCCCCGGCCACAAGCTTTGCCTTCCTTGCACAGGGGCAGGTTGTAGGATGGTGTCGCAGGTGGCTGTGCCCCAGTCTGTGAGGTTTAGAATCATAGGATCATAGAATCATTAAGGTTGGAAAAGACCTCTAAGATCATCAAGTCCAACCATCAACCCAACACCACCATGACTCCTAGACCAGGCCCTGGAGTGCCACGTCTACACCTTTTTTGAACGCCTCCAGGGCTGACGACTCCACCACCTCTCTGGGCAGCCTGTTCCAATGCCTAACCACTCTTTCGGTAAAGAAAGTCTTCCTGATATCCAATCTAAACCTCCCCTGATGCAACTTGAGGCCATTCCCTCTCATCCTATCGCTAGTTTCTTGGGAGAAGAGTCCAACACCCGCTTCACTACAACCTCCCTTCAGGTAGTTGTAGAGAGCGATAAGGTCTCCCCTCAGCCTCCTCTTCTCCAAGCTAAACAGCCCCAGTTCTCTCAGCCGCTCCTCATAAGACTTGTTTTCTAGACCCTTCACCAGCCTCGTTGCCCTTCTCTGGACACGCTCCAGCACCTCAGTGTCCTTCTTGTACTGAGGGGCCCAAAACTGAACACAGTACTCGAGGTGCGGCCTCACCAGTGCCGAGTACAGGGGCACGATCACTTCCCTACTCCTGCTGGTCACACTATTCCTGATGCAAGCCAGGATGCTGTTGGTTTTCTTGGCCACCTGGGCACACTGCCGGCTCATGTTCAGCCGGCTGTCGACCAGCACCCCCAGGTCCTTTTCCGCCGGGCAGCTTTCCAGCCACTCTTCCCCAAGCCTGTAGCGTTGCACGGGGTTGTTGTGACCAAAGTGCAGGACCCGGCACTTGGCCTTGTTGAACCTCATGCAGTTGGCCTCGGCCCATCGATCCAGCCTATCCAGATCCCTCTGCAGGGCCTTCCTTCCCTCGAGCAGATCGACACTCCCACCCAGCTTGGTGTCATCTGCAAACTCGCTGAGGGTGCACTCAATCCCCTCATCCAGATCATTGATAAGGTGTTAAACAAGACTGTCCCCAAAATGGAGCCCTGGGGAACACCACTTGTGACCGGTTTGCTCCACGGAGAGCGGGGAGACAGCGAGGGCGTAGCTAAGACAGAAAAATAAGAGCTCAGAAAAGTTAATTTTAGCATGTTAAAGGTTTCTTAGAGTTCTCCTCGCCTCTGCCTTCCAGGGGTTAAGGATCCTGACAATACCTCTGATTGCTAGGTTTACAAAACAGGAAGAACAAGGGCTGTGTCCAGTCCGGCCGCGGACACGTGCGGACACACGGCCTCGACCCATCTTGGTTTTGCCCACAAGTTACTCCCGCGGGCGCCGGAGTGTGCCAAGCTGCGCGAACCACACGATGAAGCAGAATCAGGCCCTGAGCCAATTTAACCCTTCTTCTTATCAGTCTAGACATCCTCATTATCCAGATAAATGTCTGATCCCTCACTGAATCCTGCTAAGCTCCTGCCTTTACGGCGCTGAACGCAGAGGGCACTTGCCCTAACCCGGGACTCCCCTTTGGGTGGGAGATCCTGCCCCCAGCCCCGGTTCCTGCGCTGGGAGCAGGTCGGGGAACGAGCATGTATTATTAAGAGTGCTTTACCAATTACAAGTCATTACTAATGCCTTTATTACTATTATTTAATAGATCATGTTAATTATTATTATTCATTTGCTTTAAAAGAAGTGTTTCTATAGCAACGGGGAGATGTGTGCTGCTTTTCAGGCACGTCAAGTGGACATGTTCCCGGCCTCCTCCAAAATGGGCTGACAGCCCACCGCAGGGCAGGGTGGCCTGGGAGGGAGCTGGGACTCCATCGTAGCTGTGTTGATGTCCCTGTACGGACTGGTACTGGCAGGGCCATCTGGAGAAGGTGACAGCCCCGTCTCTGTCACTGAAATGTCCCTTGTGCCATTAAAAAGTTCCTGCTGGATGCAGACTTTGCGCCTAAATGTTGAGGATCCTCCAAGAGAGCAGAGTTGGTGTGATAACGTTCATACACGTGAGTGCGACCCAGGAATGAAGGCACCCGCTGTTAATTATTGCATCGCTGAGTGCCCTGGACTCCAGGGCTTCCTGAGAAAGTGCCTTGTCTCCTTTTATATTTTCCAGCCAGCTGCAGAAGGACCAGGACTTGGAAGTCAGGCAGACATCCAGCAGATCTGGCATTACCCGGCTGCGGGATGCCGAATCCCCGGGCTGGTCCTGAAGAGGTCTGCGGTGAGATGGGAAGCTGCTGCCGGCATGCGGAGGAGGCTCTGAGCCTCTGTGTGCGCTGCGATGGTTCCTGAGGGTGAAGGGCCATCCGTGCGGCAGCTGTGCGGACGCCACCTCCTTGGTCCCGGGTGGTGGACGGGCTCTGGTACAGGTAAGCCTGCGGCGAAAGGGGAACATGGGGGATGGTGCAGGCTCTTTGAGGATGTATTCAAGGCATCACACGTTTCCGGAGGCTGCAAAGAGAACCCAGGCATGCTGCTTCCTTCCTGGCTTTGCAGATGAGGTTTAAACACCGAATCCATGGTTAAGGTAGTCTCTGACTTGTCCAATCCTGCTCACACCCAGCTGGCCTTCGCTCAACGCTTTGCTGCAATCATTCATCTCGTGTGAAGCGAGACCATCCCAGGAAGGACGTGCCTCACACCACAGCTTCTGGGGGGCCGAGGGGCTGGAGGTGTGAGTGGGCAAGGAGTGGGGTGAACCTGTAGTTCGCTGGGGACCACGTACACCAGCGGCGGTGGAGATAACAGCGTGTCGGGGCTGTAAGCTGTGTCCTCTGGAGAGGAGTTTGCAGCAGAGGAGATGCAAGTGGCCAAGGTGAGGCTCAGCTGGGAGCAGTAGGGCTGGGGCATGCCCTGAGCCTCCAGCGGTGTTCAGCGAAAGCCCGTGCCCAGCGATAGCTCCGAAATGAGCTGGTGCACTAATTGGTACCTTTGCTGGCAGCCTGAACACAGGGCCCGGTGCTGGGGAACCTGTGGGGACCACGGCTCCTGTCTGCCGAACCTTGAGTGGTCCCTGCGGAGCTGGAGCGAGACACGCTGTCGCCTTGTCCCTGCTGGGTAGAGGTGGCTGCGGCGCATGGGTGTCTGCTGGCCCCGAGGGTGGCACCGGGAGCACGCGTGCTTCGCCATGCCGACTGGGTCCCCGGCCTCCGCATCGTGCTGGCAGCTCATCAGCAATTGCATTTCCCTACCACTTTCTATGTTGTCAGAGCAGTGGAAATCGGTCATCTTCATGGACGTTACAGCCAGAGGCAATTGCTCAATCCAGCGACTCCTAAACAGTGGTCTGAAAGCTGCAGCCTTAAGGGAAACCAGCAGTGACGACCCAGGCAAGCAGCAACGCTTAAAAGCACTTGCTGTAACGCTTAAAAGCACTTGTTCAGTGGTAGCATGTCCTGCATCACTCTGATTTACCCCGGCGCCCACCCTCCGCTCTCCTGGGATGGTGGGTTCCCTGGGGCTGGGGGATAACCCTGCTCAGCCCTACGTGTCCCCTGGGGAAAGCAGCTCCAGGCAACGCTTCGGTCCCGGCTGCTCAGGGTCAGAAATGGGAACGGCAGGTGGCTGGGACAAAGCACCATGTCACCCCCCTCGCCGACCCGTGGCGTCCCTGGGGTTCGGGGGGCTCCGGCTGCCCCACGCATGGGTACATCAGGTGCAGGCAATTATGTCTAGACGGGACCCGCCGGGAGCGCGGTGGCATAATGGTCCCGCGGGGACACCCGTGCAGCTCCATGCTGCACAAAAGCTGCCTTAAGAGCCCGCGCCTCCCCCTGCTCCTCCGAGAAGTGGAGAAACACAAAAGAGAGAGGCAGGAGGGGCTGGGAGCGAGTGGGAGAGAGGGAGGGAGAATCCCCCCATGCCCGGCAGCTAATCCCAGCTCCGCTCTGAGAGGGATCTCGAATAACAAACGTCCGTGGTCGAGGCCAGATGGATTTGATTTAATAACAAAGCAGGGGGGCTTGGGATCATTTCAGAGCCTGCCAAGGGGCTGGATCCTCTGCAAGCAGCAAAGGGCCACCTGGTGTAAATCCGAGCTTGAGTTGCAGACAGCTCGGATGTTCCCCGAAATGTTGGGATTGCCTTGGCTGTAGGAACATCCTCCTGCCCCTTGGGAGCTCGTGGGGTCCCGGCCACCTGCGGGGCACAGGGCCATGCCGAACGCGCAAGGGCTGCGGGTTTCTCACATGGACGTGGCCAGGAGGGAGAAGGTGAAGGGGAGCGGGAGGCAATGCTCGAGTTTTCCACGGCCCCCGGCTGTGATGTCTCACCTCGGGTAGGGCTCAGCACTGCCTTGGGCTCAGACCTCTTTATGGGGTGGCCAGCGAGAGGAGCAAGGGGCAGCCCTTGGCCCTGCTTTTGCAAAGCCCAAGAGACCCCCACTGCATCCCATGATGGCCGAAGCCTCCCGCTCCGTGGTTTCAGGATCTCAGAGGCAAGGAGGTGGCTCAGGGCAGTGTCATCCCGTCTCCATGACATGCCAAAGGAGGAGGCAGTGGGTCAGGCGAGGGAGTAGCACCCAGGGCAGCGATGCTTGCTGATGCTGGGTTTTAGCCGGCTCCTGCCTCAAATCCCGCCCTGGCTTTGCCTTGGAGAGGGTGGGTGGACGGGCTTGGCTTCCCTGCCTGGTGGGTGATTGCAGGGAGGTGTTTCTTGCATATGGCACAATTCAGCACTTTGGCAAAGAGCCACCCAGCTGGCTGAGCCCTCCTCCTGCCCTCACAGGACCTGTGGGCCCCTGTCCTAGATCCCAGTGTCAGGAGACGCAGTGCGCTTCTTGGGCCATGCCTGACCCATCACCTTGCTTAGAGGAGCTGCAAGGTCGGTGTCAGCGGGGCAGATGCTCAGGGCAGTGTTGAGGTGCAGAGCTGGGGACCAGGCTGGCTGCAGGCAGCACCAAAAAGTCTTCTACCGGGCAACGCTCCCGTGGCAGGCAGGGTCGCGGCGCAGCAGAGCGGCAACTCGCTGCTGGGCCATCCCCACCGCAGTGTTTGCCACGTCTGCCAGTTGGTGCCTGGGCCAGGCAGCCTCCCTGGAGATCTTGTTTCTGGAAATCGGAGAAGCCTTGGCGCTGCCCCCGCCACCTCCCCAAGCAGCGGGGAGGTGCTGCTGTCAGCCCAACACCTGCAGCTCAGCCCGGCTGTCAGCCTGCTAACTATTCCCGTCCAGATCGCTTGGCGCTCTGCCTTGGGAGCAACGAGATCCCGGCGCCAGCGATGTGCCGGCAAGAGCAGAGGAGTGTTTTGTGCTCGGGGGAGGATGCCGGGGCTGTGCAGCTGGGCTGGAAGGGCAGTGGGAGGCAGGAAGGACTGCGGGTCCATCCCAGAAGCAGGGAACCAGGGAGCCCAGCTCTGTGCCCGGCATGCTCCATGCAGAGAGACCGGGATGCAGGAGCTATACCGCTTGCATCCCGCATCTCCAATGGTCCGTGCTGCCTTTTTGGTCTGATGCTATGAGTTTTTACCTGCACAGGGCACTGTGTTCATCTCCATCCCCATCCCACCTGGTCCTTGGTGGCACCACATTAGCTTGCTCTGTGCAGGGGCTGCAGCTGGTTTCTGATTCCTGCTTTCACCCAGCAGCCTTGTTGGCAGCGTGTCCCGTCTCCTGGCTGGCTCACTGGGACTATCTGCTGTCCAGGAGCCTTTTTCCCCCTTCTCCTCCCTCTGCAGCATGCTGTTGGCAAACGGCCTGGAGGGAGAAACGGGCCGGCATAGGGTGGTTGCTGCTCAGGGAGAGGGTGGTGAGCACTGTGCTGCCATGCTGCCGTGCCACCGCTGGGGTCAGGACACGGTTGTTTCTCCCCACACCAGCATCAAGTGGAAACAAGGGGGTGCTCCCCGCAACCCAGAGCTGCATTGGGTGCACAGAGGCAAGCGCTGCAGGCAGTGCAGACCCTGGTGAGGGATGTCTCCTCTCCCCGTCCCCTTTGCATCCCTTGATAGGACGCCAGCCCGTTATGGGAGCTCGGCACCATTTATTACCAGGCTCTGCTCTTCTAATGAGAAGCAGTTTCTCAGCCCTGGCGCCGTGCCTATAAAAATGAATCTGTGCCTGTGCTTTCGGTGCCATGTGCTTTGCCGCGAGAGCAGGGATCTGCAGAGCAGGGTGGCATGGGGCAGCGAGGGGATGGCATCCTGTGGGTGAGCACCCCCAGACTGCTGGGAGCCTGAAAGCTCTGGACGGCAGCCGGGTGATCCCCACGCCACCTGGGTCTCCAGGCTGGGGACTTCTCAGAGACGAGTGACATCTCCGTCAAAAGTCCCAGCCTCCTCCAGAAGCCACTGGGTGAGGATGGCTGCGACGCTGGCAGCCCCCAGAGCCCAGCCCCCTCGGGGTCCCCAGGAGATGGAGAGAGGAGCCGCCGTGGACAGTGTTGTCCCAGGTCTGGACTTGCCTCTTCTGTACTGCACACGTCAGACACGAGATGGTGCTGCCGTTCGCTCCTGTTCCCTGCCTGGGAAACCGGGATGCGCTGAGCTGAGCCTTCGACCCTATCCGGCTGGGAGAGCACCCCGGTGCTAAACACAGCCTCTCCTGGGGGACAGATCCAGCGTCACCCGCAGTGTGTGTGACCCTGCCATCGCTTCCTGGAGAGCTGGCAGCTCCCCTTGGCTGCCGTGTCTGCGGGGTGCAGGCAGGCGGGTGCACAGAGGCTGGGGGTTGCTGGGTCCGTGTGGTGAGAGACGGTTTTGTGCCGTGTCTTTGCCAATGCAGAGCCCCATGGAGACGGCGGATTGTGGTGGCCTCTCGCTGCCAAAGGGAAGGGAACCGGGATGGACCTGGCCATGTGTCTGCAAAATCATGCAACTGGTCAGACCCTGCGTGTTGGCACTTGCTTGACAGAGCTGAGGACTGTGCAGAGCATGTGGTGTGGATGATGCTGTATAATCATTAATAATGCAGGGCTTTATTTGTCTTATGGTAGTTTCCAGCATCCTCAGACAAGAGCGGGGCTTGGCCTTGCAGGGGGCCATGTATATAGGTCCTACCAGAGGGGATGCCTTACTGGACCTGTTGGTCACCAATGCAAGTAAGCTAATCAGAGGCATCAAGATTGGAGGCAGCCTGGGCTGCAGTGATCGGACACTGGTGCAGTTCGCAGTCCTGAGGGATATGGGACAGGTGAAGAGTAAAGCCAGGACCCTGAATTTTAGGAAAGCAACCTGCAGCTGTTAAACGAGTTAGTCAATAGGGGACAAGGGAGCAGAACAGAGCCGGCAGATCTTTAAGGACGCTTTCCATAGAGTGCAAGAGCTCTCTATCCCCAAGTGTAAGAAATCAGGAAAGGACAGCAAGAGATCGGCATGGCTGAGTCGAGACCTGCTGGTCAAACTAAAGGGCAAGAAGGAAATGCCCAGGCAGTGGAAGCAGGGATGGGTATCCTGGGAAGAGTATAGGGAGGCTGCCTGGTTGTGTAGGGATGGGGTCAGGAAGGCCAAGGCACGACTGGAACTGAACTTGGCAAGGGATGCAAAGAATAATAAGAAGGGCTTCTATAGGTATGTCAGCCAGAAAAGGAAGGTCAAAGAAAGTCCGTCCCACTGTAAGAGAAGATCAGGTTTGA
The DNA here is from genome assembly GCA_013389945.1 of Fregata magnificens. Taxonomy (NCBI): domain Eukaryota; kingdom Metazoa; phylum Chordata; class Aves; order Suliformes; family Fregatidae; genus Fregata; species Fregata magnificens. The sequence continues at coordinate 219,680 of WAAD01041861.1, read as the reverse complement.
GACCACCTGAGGAACCTGGACATACACAAGTCTATGGGACCTGACAAGATGCATCCCAGAGTCCTGAGGGAATTGGCTGATGGAGTTGCCAGGCCACTCTCCATGATATTTGAAAAGTCGTGGCAGTCAGGTGAAGTCCCCGGTGACTGGAAAAAGGGAAACATTGCACCCATTTTTAAAAAGAGTAGAAAGGCGGACCCTGGGAACTTCCGACCTGTCAGCCTCACCTCTGTGCCTGGGAAGATCATGGAACAGATCCTCCTAGAAGCTCTGCTAAGGCACATGGAGGACAGGGAGGTGATTCAAGACAGCCAGCATGGCTTCACCAAGGGGAAGACTTGCCTGACCAACCTAGTGGCCTTCTATGATGGAGTGACTACATCAGTGGGCAAGGGAAGAGCTACAGGTGTCATCTATCTGGACTTCTGTAAGGCCTTTGACACGGTCTCCCACAACATCCTTCTCTCTAAATTAGAGAGGGATGGATTTGATGGGTGGACTGTTCGGTGGATAAGGAATTGGCTGGATGGTCGCATCTGGAGAGTAGAGGTCAACGGCTCAATGTCCAGATGGAGATCAGTGACGAGTGGTGTCCCTCAGGGGTCTGTACTGGGACCAGTACTGTTTAATATCTTCATCAGTGACATAGTGGGATCGAGTGCACCCTCAACAAATTTGCAGATGACACCAAGCTGAGGGGTGCGGTTGACACGCCTGAGGGATGAGATGCCATTCAGAGGGACCTGGACAAGCTTGAGGACTGGGCCTATGTGAACCTCATGAGGGGGCTCATAAGAAAAATGGGGACAGACTTTTTAGTAGTGCATGTAGCGATAGGACAAGGGGTAATGGTTTTAAACTAATAGAGGGGAGATTTAGACCAGATATAAGGCAGAAATTTTTTACGCCGAGGGCGGTGAGACACCGGCACAGGTTGCCCAGAGAGGTGGTCAATGCCCCGTCCCTGGAAACATTCGAGGTCAGGTTGGACGGGGCTCTGAGCAACGCGATCTAGCGGAAGATGTCCCTGCTCGTGGCAGGGGGGTCGGACTTGGCCTTTAAAAGTCCCTTCCAACTCAAACTATTCTGTGATTCTATGATTCTATATGCTTAAAGAGACCATCTCTACCCAGAGAAACTCCCAGGTGAAGAGCTAAGATGGGAAGAGGCTGGAAGAAGGCGCTTATCCCAGTCTGGCAAATGGAGAAACTGAGGCATGGACCTGTGCATCATGGATAGATGAGCTTTGAGGACTCCACGGCTTGCTGGAAGGTGGAGGGGATGTTTTACGGGGTGAACTGAGCGCTGTGGACCAGGCATGGCAGATCTGAAGGGCCAGTGCGGGGGGCCAGGCTTTGCACAGAGAAGTGCAAAGGTAGAAGCAGAGGCAACTGGAAGGGGAAACTCACCTCCAGCACGGGAACGGGAGGACAGTTTGGTGCTCTCTGTCTTTGTTGCCGGAGCCAAGGGTGTTTCCTGACTGTCCATGAGTCATTCCCGGTGGGGTCTGTCCTCCAGCCCCTCTTGTGCAGTGGTTGTTGAGGCTTGTGTCTGTAACCAGCACCCTGCGCTCGTGCTGGGTGAGCTGGGGTGGCTGACACTCGGTGCATCGACAGCTGCCGTTGGGCCCCACAGCTTCCGTCCTCTTGGCTCTCTGCAGCAATTGGGGTCTCCACCGGTGCCGGCACGGCCAGCACAGCCCCCTTTCCTGGTACCACAGGCTCCATCCTGCCCAGTCCAGCCCAACCCTCCGGTTTCAGCTCTGCCATCAGATCACAGGCAGGGATCTCCCTGGCTCCCCCCGTCCCAAACCCGCTCTGTGAGTTCAAAACAGTGGTTGAACCACAGGGCTTGCAAATCCCAACCCGCGGCCACGGGGCACTTGGCAACAGGCAAACAAACAGCCCAGTGCTGAGCTCGGCTGCTGGGCTCCGTCACACCGCAGCCCATAATTAATAGTGAGGACAGAAAGGCCTGTTTGGCTGCTTGGCCTCTCCTGCTAGGGACAAAACCAAGACGAGGCACTTTTACCTCACATTTTTCCTTTGATGTTAATCTATTCATTTCCAGCCTCCGCTGCCTTTGACGTCCAAACCCCATTAAGAAAACTCTCATTGCTCCTCCGCCCACGGACCCAGAGGTGCTGCGGGATCAGCTCAGATTAGCAGCGCCAGTGAACCTCTGCCGCCTGGGTGCTCCGGCTTCACCCCACGTTGCCGGCCCGTGGCTTCCCTTGCAAACCATAACCCGGGCACTCCCCGCTGCTATTTTGGGGACTCCAGTCCCTTCCCCAGAGCCGATATGCAGAGCTTCCCCCATGGGGCAGATTTGTTCACCCTGCTTTGGGGAAAGACTTTTTTTCCCCCATAGCGTAGACGAGAGCAGCCTCGGGGCTGCTCTAACTCTGCCGGGTCTTGGCTGGAACAGGCAGGTAGTAAATCCTGCATCCCCCTTGCTCGCACGGTCTGCGCCATGCTCTGACCACGGCTTCGTGCAACGTCCTGCTCTCATTTCTGCAACTGAGCCTGTTTCTTTTTCTCCTTTAATCTGCGGGACTACCCCAGCACTTCCGTTTTGTGCTATTTTGAGTGCAATTTTTTTTTAATTTTGCTTTTTGCAGCGCTAAAGTGTGGCAAAGCCAGTCAGCCCCCATCCCTCTCCTCTCCCGCCCCAGCAGAAAAGCTGAGCGGGGCTGGGAGGGAGAGGTGGTAGTAAATAGCAGGAAAACACCCCTGTTGCAGAAAGCTCTGTAAAGGGAAATGAATGAAGGCTGACGCACCCGTCTGGGCTCACGGTGTTTGGCCGGCGCAGCTTCCCCCGTTGATGGGTTACGGGGAGCAATGGTTCATCTCCAGGAAATACAGATGGGTGCAGAGGACGGAAGGTGCTCGGCTGCCAGCAGAGCAGCTCCCACCGCCCAGGCCCTGGGCAGCGTTTGTGTCCTCTCCCGGTGCCCAGCGGTGCTGCGGGAAGGTGGGTTCCCTCCCCAGGAGGGTGCAGACCCAGCACTAAGAATTGTGCTGCTCCAAGCAGCTCTCTGCTGCAGGAGGAACCCAGGGGACGCTCAACATGCCAAGTGCACAGGAGTGTGAGTCAGGCCTCGGGACCTGGAGATAAATCGCCATAAATGCTGTGTTTTTCCCTTCGAATCCTGCTCTCTGAGCTTTTCAGCGTTGCTCGGTCACACTTTAAGTCGCCACTTGCAGCAGCAAGGGTTGCAGATTTAGAAGGAAAGAACGGAAGAATTGAGATTGCTGTATCCCTGCGATTTCAGAGCTGAAAGAAGCAAACACCGTATTTTGTATGAGAAAATGTCTGGGATGTTTCTCGCAGCATGTAATGAAACTGAGGAGTTCATTGCTGTAGGATCCAGGGTGGCCAAAAGGACAAACAGGCTCAAGAAAGGGATGAGAGAGAGTTTTTGTAGGACTAGTGAGTTTATGAAACATCTCTGGCATAAGAAGACCTCGAGCTTGTGGGAGCTGGATGTGCTGGGGCTAGATTTCCTTCTGCCAGTGTGTGAGACGGGTCGTCCGCTCTGCTCTTGGGTGGACACGGATGCCGGCATCTGGAGACATGACTGCTTCTCCAGGGAGCTGCTGAGAAGTGACAGAAGGAGCCATCCCCGGCTGTGAGACGGTGGCACCCGCCCAAGGAAACGGAGCTGCACAGGGACTGCGGGGAGGTGGGGATGCTGTTTGGAAACACGGGGTGCGTCCGCTCTATCCCATCTGTGCTGAGGATGCCAGGAGGGACGTGCCCCCACTCATGGGCCATCCCTGGCCTCTTCCTGGTTCTCCCTTTTAAAGGCAGCAAGAAGGGATGTGAATATCTGCATGGCGAGTGTGGGGCTCTGGGTGTTTGTCCTGGCACCGTCCCAGCTCATGTACCTTGTCCCTGTCCCCATCACTGTCCCCATCCCTTCCCCAGGGCTGCAGGAGTGAGCGAGTGATGCCCGGAGGCTGCTCTCTGGTACAGGACAGCCTGGCCCTGCACAGCCCCCAATAAAAGGTGTTTTTTAATCCCTGGAGGTGCCTGCAGAGCAAGAGCAAAGGTGCTGGGCTGGACGTTGTGTACATGGGCAAAATGTAAAAGTCGGAGAGGTCACCTTAGAGGCAGGATTAGTTCACCCTGAAACCATCCCTGGAGATATTTGTCTCGTGGGATCCTAAAAGCCCCAAGCAATAGAGGCCTTCGAGCATGTGGCTGTTTTACCATAGGAGCAGCAACAGCCCCTGGCTGCAATTTCTTGCACCCACAGCCACGCACCTCCGAGCTTCCCCAGGGACAAAAAGGCACCGGGAGCGCCGCTAACCTGGGGACATTTGCCCTGAGGCCAGGTTTGGGGCTGGGCGGCAGTCTTGGAGGATGGTGGGGAAGCTCAGCAGGGCTGTGGTGAGCGCTGGGGGGAAAATGGCTTTTATCCACCTTTCCTGCGAGCCTTCAGCATGGCAGCCAGGGAAGGCTGAGCACCACAAATGTCCTGGATCTTCTCCAGCTCCATTCTGCACAAACATCCCCTTCGGCACCTTCGCTGCCCTGCGAGGAAGCTGGTGAGCTGCCGCCCCGTTGACACAGCCAGGGATTTCTCTGGCCTGGGATGAGGGCAGGCAGATCCGCATCCTGCCCGTGGTGTTGGCTGCCGGACCTGCCAGGGCTCGGAGGCTCTGATGTTTTGCGTGCCAGGGCGAGCTGGCACAGACTGCACAGGAGGAAAACCTCCACAGCACTGCAAACCACATCCCTGCCTGTGCATCCCTGGCCATGCTGCAGGCTGCCCGTGACTGGGCGAGAGGCAACGCTGCAGGACTATCCTCAGCCCAGCCCAGCTCGAGTCGTGGCTGGGGGGGGCTCAGGAGGGAGCCCCCAGCCCCGTGCATTGACACCACAGCCTAGTTGCAACCAGCCCATCCCTGCCTGGGAGTATCGTAAGGCACATGGCTGCTTTAGACCTTTTTATAGCACAAATAGTGACAGTGGCCAGGAATCACCCCTAGGTTTTTTTTTCACTTTGCTTTTTTATTTGCAAAGCCTCTGGTCCCCCCCACTCTGCTCTGCCTCGAGGCACCGCATGTCTACGGAGAGCACTCACTGCGGGAGATCCCCCAACTCCCCGCCACAGCAGAGATGACTCTGCTGCCGCCTGTGTGGGAAGCAGAGATTAATTTCCAGCAGTGGTAAGGTTCCCCTAATTTGCCCCAGGTGTCTGGGCAAAGCGCAAAGGGATTTTTAACTCCTTCGAGCCCCCCCTCTAGATCGATGGGGGTGAGCCAGGCTCCCCCGGTCAGCTGCAGGTATGGGTGTCGTTCTTGAGGTGGCATTTAATGGGGCACAATCCCAGGCTGGTGTGTGTGTGCGTGCCTCCGTCCTCTACCCCACGCCGGCCTGGGCTGGCGCCAGCCCATTGTGTTCGCTTTTCCTGCGCGCGCCAAGCTCGCTGCTTGGGGAAAAAATGGTCATTAAAATGTGAGCGTGACCCCAACCCAGCAGCGCTGGGAGGTTGTGGGGAGCAGAAAACTGGCTTGCTCAGGATTTTACACTCAGAAACTTGTTCCTTTCAGTGAAATAGGATATTTCGGGTGGATGTATGCGTGGTCTACTGACTTGATGGAAAATAGGCTGATCCTGCTCTGTAGGAACGACCCTCAGCAAAGCTGGGAAAGGGGCAGGAGGGCTCAGCATCCCATCCACCCCTGATCCCCAATGTACTTAACATGCGGGTTGGATAACGGGGCCACAAAGCAACGCGACACCAAAACAGCTTTTCCTTTAAAACCCTCCCCTCGTGGGGAAGCCATGAGACGCATTTTTCCATTGGGCTGCCTGGAGCGGCCGGATCTTGCCACTTGGCAGCCCGGCTGCAGCACCAGCGCTCCTGGGTTTGGCAAGAGTTTGGGGGAGCGCAGAGCGTGCTGCAAACCTCAGAGCGTGCTCCCCTCTGCCCCAGCACTTTGGATGTGCTCCTGTCTCTGCTGCTGCACCCATGGGTTCCTGCACCCTTGGGTTCCTGCACCCTTGGGTCCCTGCTGTCTTGCTAAAGAGGGATTCAGAGGCTGGATTTTAGGGAGGCTTTTGCTCCTGAGAGCGAAGCACGGGACTTGCAGGGGGACACAGGCATCCCCTCGGTCGTTGCTGCGGGGCAGACATCTGCCCCAGCCCAAGCAAACAGAGCTGTTCCCATCTCAGGAGCTCAAGCAGAGCAGAGGTGACTTGTTCCAGTGTCCCAGAGGGACACGGCAGGGACCCCGTGAGCCTGAGTCTGCACCCGTGGAGCCCCATCCTCATGCTTGGCATGTCTGTCTGTCCATCCGCTCTGCTTTAACACCTTGGCTGCTGATCACAGGGCGGTTTGCAGGTGCTTGCGGTTCCCAGGCTGTCTTGGGCAGAGGGGCTTGAACAGGATTTGTGCCAGAGTGGCTCCGCGGCTGCTCTCATTTCTGCTGTTGGCATATCAGAGCACACCCATCAGCGCTGCCCTGGCTGCTGCTCGCTGCAAGTTTCAGCTCTCTCAATAAATACAACTGGTAAATCTATTAATTTTACAGCTCTAATTGATGTATTGCTGTAATTACCTTTTATAACAAGGCAATTAAACCCTATTAAAGATTATTAGCTAATTAAAACTCCTCTATACACAGACACCAACCCCCTTATGTGCACAGATTGTTGGTGGGGGGAACTGGAAGCCCATCGCAGTCAGGGCCTTGCAGGTCAGCACGATGCATGGCATGCTGTGATGGGCTGGGATGCTGGACAGGGAGATCCGGGTTCCCATCCCTGCCTCTGCCGCCATGTCTCTCTTCATCCTTGGGCATGTCACTTAAAGCCAGAGCTATAAGGGAGGGGACTGCTGCATATGTCCAACCCAGCGATTTTCAGCTGTCTGGGATCAGAGGGGAAAAAACTTGGAGGCTGGGATCTTGTCCTCCTGGTAATAGGGTGGTTGGGAATGTAGGGTTAATGGTGCTGTGTCTTGTTGGCCAGAAGAGAGGGTTGGAAAGGGAAAATCCCCACTTGGAGATGGGGTGTGTCTGCTTCGGAAAGGAAATAGCTGGAGAAACGGCTCCGTGCTGGGGCCGGGAGCAAGGGGAGCGCATCGTTTGGGGAGAGCACTTGGAAGGCATCTGTGGGATCAGGGTGGCTCAGTCCTGGTTTGCTCTGTGCCTGCAAAAGCAGGTGACAAAAGCTGTGCACGCCCTGGGAAGTCTTTCCAGGGTCCTTGGAAAGAGACAGAAAGAGCTGAAAAGCCATCTGAAAAGCAGTCCACAGGGCTCCCATCTGGGGCACTGCCTGGCCCGATGGCACATCCCCTTCCCACGTCCCTCCGTGCTGGAGCAGCCACATGGTGTGGGGGTCCCCGGAGCTGCAGCTCCTCTTGCCGCCCCCAACCCCCAGAGCAGCCGTGCTTCATCACTGCCCACAGGTGCACATGTAAGCTTGCATTGCGGCATTTGCAGGCACCCAATGTTTCCAGGCTTTTTTGCAGGCCAAAGAGCTTTGGAGGCTGCAAGGGGTTTGAAATCTGGGGGATGTGACTGCTTTCTGCCTTCTGAGTCACGCCGAGGAAGATACAACCCACGCTGAGAGCCTCTCCTCGAGCCACGCAGGCTCCCCATCCATCCATCGCCCCTCGCCCGTCTTCCTTGCTCTGCTGCAACGTCATGCACGCCACTCCAGCTCCCTGAGCGCTCGTGGAAACCGCAGGAATTTACGTTTGTGGGCTGAAGCACCGCGCCATGCCCCGGCCTACACCGTGCCGCGGCGGGGCTGGCCGTGGCTGGGAAGGGAGGTGTGGAGCGGAGCGGAGCCTGTCTTCCTGGCTCGCCTGTGAGGCAGCCTGGCTCATCTGGTTTAAATTAAACCCCGCCTGCCTTGCACAAGTGACAAGCGCCTCTTTGCCAGTCATGAGCCAGCCAGACCCAGTGACCGGCTCACGCCTGTGCCGGCGATGGGCTCCTCTGTCTCCCCGCATGTGTGCTGGGTCGGGATCCTCCTCCCCTGGTCCGAGGCAGGGCTGAGGGCATCACCCCTGCAACCTCGCTTGGGGCTGGTGGGGAAGACGGAGCAGCGCGGGGCTGTCCGCACCCAGGAGAAAGGGGGTTTGCATGGGTGCGGTGTGGGGGGCATCACCGTCCTGTCCCGGAGGGGCTCTGCATGGAGCAACTAGTGCAAAGGAGCCAGAGTGTGACCCTCCCCAGGGTCTCTTTATTCCGGGCTGCCGACACCACCAGGGAGGATTGCAAGAGCCCTGCGGGCTCCCCAGCCAGCAGACTCCCTCCAGGCCCCCCCGCCCCGTGCCGTCCTGCTGCCCCCAGCCCAGGGGAAGCCCTCAAACTCAGCCCCCCAGGGCATCAAAGCATGGGACCAAGTGCCAGGGTCCCGTGCACGGCAGGAGCTCTGTGCAGAGCGCAAGGAGCCAGGACGTGCTGGGGGCTGCCAGAGCAGGGACAGGCTGTGCTGATGACCCTTAGCTGTCATTTTTAGCTATTGCCCAAGCTGCTCCCTCCCTGCCTTTGCCCTGGCCACAGTTTCCCACAGTAAGGCAAGGAAGATTTAACCCTGCTGTCCTTGTCCCAGGGGATGCTCTGGACCCTGCCAAACATCGCCTGCTTGGGGAGCACCCGGAGGCAAAGGGTACAAAGCACTTTCCTTCCTGCCCCGGGGTTACTTTTTAAAACAAAACAAAGCTGCGGAGTTGAAGGAGGCTGTTTGTGTCCCACAGTGCTCCGCGGCTTGGCAGCCGCCACGCCAGAGCCCTCGGCCAGACCCCGCCTTCGGCAGCGAGGCTGCGCGGCACGGGCGTCCCGGGGGGCCACGAGTCCCCAGCCTGGCCCGCCATGGTGCCAGGGCCACCGTCGCCATCCCTGTCCATGTCCCCTGCCTGCGTTGCCAGGACCCAGGGTCCCGCATGCTCTCACCTCCCTTGGGAATGTGACATGCATGGGGGTCCCCAGGGCTACAGTGTGTCACCCCCAGGGAGGGGGATAAGTGCATGGGGGAACGTGGGGGAGGAAAGGCAGTCCGGGACATGTGAGGAGGCAGAAGGAGGGAGGAAAAGGGGAATTCAGCTGCAAATGCAAAGGAGGAGAAGGACTGAGCAAAGGAATAGGGTAAAAGAGAGTAGACACCTCCGGGGCCAGCAGGGAGACCAACACTGGGTGGGTGGTAGCACAGTCACCTCCTGCATGCAGCACCCAAGGGTGCCTCTGGGTGCAGAGAGGGACCCCCAGCGAGCAGGGATGGGGAAGGGGATGTAACGAGGCCGGGGGAGCTGAGCACCCCAAACACCCCCCGAACCTCTCCCCATTGCAGTGCCAGGAGGGCTGTGCCCAGGCTGCCCCAGCCGCCCCCCCCCAGCTCTGCCGCGGTGCTGGGGCGGCTTCCTGGCATCGGGCTGTTGCTTTTTGAAAGTTGGACCCTGGATTTTTGCTGCGGTCCCTCTCCCCACCCCGCTACTGTTCACTGGCAGCAGTGACTCATCGGTGCTGGGAGAGGAGCGAGGATTAATCATTCATAAAACGCGCATGCACACACACGCGTGTGTGTGTGTGTGTGTGTTTGCGTGTGTTTGCGTGTGTTGCTCTGGTTGCTGTGTGAGTCATTCCCAGCCTGCCTGGGGCTTTGCTGCACTTCAATTAACTGGGAAGCAAATCGAGCTCGATTGCAGCACGGGCAGGACGAGCTGGGCTGGCCGTGGCTCGGGAAGCAGCACTTTTGCCGTGCCTTTTGCCTTGCATCTTGCCAGCCCCGGACCCCTCCGTCCATGGGGGATAGCTGGGGTGGGTCGTGCTTTGGGGTGGGCACCGCTGCCCAGGCTCTCGCCAGCGTCCCCAGCCACGGGGTGCAGCTCCCTTTCCAGCTTTCCTCGCTGCAGAGCCCAATTTTGCGAGCAGGAGCTCTCAAAGGAGGAAGCTGGAGCCCCCATGAGCACCACCCGCTGAGGTCCTGGTCGTTTCTGGGGTGCAAAGGGGTTTCTCCTCCGTTCCCCTTGCTGTTCCCAGTTCTCCCTCTCCTGTGCAGGAGGGATTGGCTTTGTAGTGCAAAGTACGGGGGGACGAAGTCTGAGGAGGGGACAGCCCCCCACGGTAGCACTGGGGGTGCCAGGAAGCGTGTGGCGGATCTGGAAGTCACGAGCTGCTGAGTCTCGGCAGGACTTCGAGGGAGGCAGGGCACCCTGCGTCCTGCTCCAAGCTGGCCAGCAGCTGGGAGGACTGGGAATCACCCATGCTGGGAACTGGAGATACTGGAAGCATGGCTCAGTGCTGGTGGGACTGGGAATGGCTGGCACTGGGAGGTGGGAGAATGGAAAACAGCTGGTGCAGGGAACTGGAGCAGGGGAAACTGGACTCAATGGTGTTCAAAATTGGGGGAGTTACAAACTGAGCATAGCTGGCATGGGAAATTGGGAGAAAGGATAAAACTGGGCACAGCTGGTACTGGGAAGAGCTAGGAAATGGGGACAGCCAGCGCTGAGAGAACTGGGCAAAGCTAGTGCTGGGGAAACTGGGGGAAGTCAGGCTCCTCCGGTGGCCCAGGGCTCTATGGCTGTGATGTCTCGGGGTTCTGGGTTACCCTAGGCGTTTTGGGTGACCTGGGTCCCCAGTGCCCAGAGTTTGGGGCGCTCAGGTCCCGTGAAGCCTGGGGCTCCTGCATTCGGGGTATGCTAGGACCCCCCAGCACCCTGGGATCAGCTGCTGAGATGCCACCTGGCCTGTCCCATGGGGTAGTGATGTCCTGGGGGTGCCCAGCCTGGGGGTGCCTGCCTGCACCCCACTGCTGCAGCCCCTCTCAGGGGGCACTTTCCCCTTGCCAAGTCCCCCCCAGCTGAAATCCAGCCTCAGCTGGGGGAATTGCACTAGAAAAGGGGGGGCACGGGGTGTTTGCAAGGGGGGTCACCCTGGGCTGCGTGCCCCAGAGCCACCCTCCCAAGGCCCCTTTTCCCAGGGATGCTTTTCCAGCCTTTCCCAAGCAAGGGCCTTGACTGATGCAAGTGGATTGTCTCCACCCAGGTTTCGGATAACTCCACCCGCCTCCTCCTCGCAGCTCCTCCTCCCGGTGCACAGCCCAGCTGGGATATAAGCAAGTCACTCAGACAACCAGGAGCAGCCGAGACAGCTGGGTGGGTGGCGTGGGGCGCTGAGCTGTGACCTGTGCAGTGTCCTTCGCCTCGACGCCGGACCCCATGGCGACGCCTTCGCAGAAGAGGACCACCCGCAGCGGGGCTTCGGGGACCCCCCTGTCCCCCACCCGCATCACCCGCTTGCAGGAGAAGGAGGACCTGCAGGAGCTCAATGACCGCTTGGCCGTCTACATCGACAAGGTGCGCTCGTTGGAGCTGGAGAATGCCGGCTTGCGGCTCCGCATCACCGAATCGGAGGAGGTGGTGAGCCGTGAGGTCTCGGGCATCAAGGCTGCCTACGAGTCGGAGCTGGCGGATGCCCGCAAGACCTTGGATTCGGTGGCTAAGGAGAGAGCTCGGCTGCAGCTGGAGCTCAGCAAAGTCCGGGAGGAGCACAAGGAGCTGAAAGCCCGGTGAGTGCCCTGGGGACGGGGGGGGACCGTGGCGGGACGGTCACTGTCGTCATGCTTGGCAGGGAGCTGGGAGGGAGGAAGGAGTGACCTGGAGGAGGCAGGGAGAGGGGAAACCTGTGACCCGGCTGGGGCAGGAGTGTCCGAGGCAGGGACCGAGAGAGGAGGGAAGCTCTCCCGGCATTCCTGCTCTCCCTCCAAGCGCCATCTTTGGCCGGGATGCCCTTGGAGGGGGGATCTGGGAGCAGAGCTGCGAAAGCTCGGGGTTGGGGCTGAGCAGACGTGCCCCGGGCTCCTGGGGAGGGTCTGTGCGACACAGGGTGCGAGCGCTGGACTGGCGGCCCCTCCGCATTCGTCATCCTGGAGCTATTCCTAAACACGCTCCAGCGCAGACCGGGAAGCGGTGCCAGCCAGCTGGCTCTGTCCTGCCCACAGATCTTGCCTGCTCGTCCTATTTTCCTCTGCTGTCTTTGGCACCCGTTAAAGAACCTGCTCGGGTTTTGTTTGCCTTAACACTCCCTGTGCCGAGCTGTTCCCACTCTGCGGGGTCCCCTGCTTTGGGGCAAGCAATGCTCGGGCAACGCCTGCATGCCTTTCCCATCGGCTGGCTCTGGGTGATGTGCTCCAGGTTTGCTTTGAGGCTCAAATCCCCCCAGCCCCTTCCCGTCAGGTTTATATCTTTCCCTTCCTGACATCAGAAATGCCCACCTCATTGCCACCTCCTTGCCGCTGTTGGGTGCCTCTGCCCTCCCCTCTTTGGGACTGGCAGGTGCCCAGCGCAGGCCCCCTGAGGACATGGGTCCCTGCACGGGGCTCCCTGGCCGGTGTCACGCTGCCGGCCAGGCAGGGACCGGCTGCCGGGCTTCCCCGGGGCTCTGCCAGCCCATGCGGCATTGGGACTGCAGCCCTGTCATGCTGAGCTCCCTGAGCCTCGCTCCGCGGAAGGAGAAAGCGGGTCCCTTTCCGTTGTCAGCTTTGGCTCGGGGCAGGATCTGGGCTGGGCAGTGGCGGGACAACCCCTCTTCCTCCATCTGATCTTTTGCCTCTTATTCTGGATGCCTCGTTTTGAGTCTGTACCAAATGAGGCTAAAATTAACTTCCTCAGAAGATGCCATAAATATTCTACCTACTGGGAAGGGAGTGAATGTGCAGCCTTTTACAGCTGTCTTTGAAAGCAGTGCGGTGTTTTATATTTAGCTTTCTGTTTCCCGTGTGCTGCTGCAGCTCTGTCCCTAGATAAGGCGGCTTTGCTTGTCCTGCTTGCTGCAAGGCAGATTCCTGCTCGCCAGATCCCAAGGATCTGGGAGCTGGCGAGATGAGGAGCTGAGCTGTCTAAAGACTTTTGCTGCCTTATGCAAACCCAGAACTATCTTGGCCATGATCTTTCGAGGGCTGGAAAAAATGCCCGGCCCGCAGCCGTCCCTGGCTGAGAGCTGCGTGCTCAGCCCGGAGCTGGCTGTGCTGCAGAGCGGTCCCTGCAAAAAAATGTGTTAAGCTTTTTCCTGCGACAGGCTGCGCTCCTGGAGCTTGCTGTGCTTGTTCCCTAACGCTGACAGATCCCCCTGAAAAAGTGCTTTGACTCGAGGGGATTCCCAAAGAACAGCTCTTGGTTTGGAGGCGGGTTTCAGTGGGGTTTCAGATGGCCGTTTTTGGGAGAACGGGCGGCGAGCACGGTTTCTGAAGGAGAGAGGTGTTTCAACGTGGCGAGTCGTCTCTGAGTCACGGTTTGTGAGATTGAAGAGCGGCTCTGCCGGGGGAAGCCAGTGCTAGTCATTCCCGGCTCTGGCGCGCCCCTGCTTCCTTGGGCGGTGGTATCGGGGCTGCTTTCCAACCCCCAAAATCCTTGCAAAGGGGCTGCAGCTCATCTCGTGTCACTGGGGACCTTCTCAATGGGGCAGAGTTGCTCAGGGAGGGGCACAGATCAGCTGCCAAGCTGCGACGTTGCTCCCAGGGCTCAGTTTGGCTGGGGTGCCCCAAATCTTTTGGGCGTGGGGGAATGGGGCAGCCACGAGCCCGACGCTGCGGATGGGTCGGAGCTGTTCGTGGGGTCAGGAAGGACCTGCGTGCCGCTCTCGTGGCGGGGCAGGCAGTGCAGGCATTGCTTTGCTCCCTGCCATCCGGCTGGGCACGGAAAGTACTGTTCCTGCCGGCTCTGCCTGCCCACCCCGAGCCCCTGGGTCAGCACCTTGTCCCAAGCAGTTTCGGTGACCTCGGTGCAGTGACGCTTTGCTTGGCTAATAAATAACTCTGCAGCCCTCTGCTCCCCTCGCTCTCGCCGTCAGCCCCGGGGGAAGCGCTTGGGTATCTCCCATGGGGCAGGCGGCTCTGGGGCCACGTTATCAGCACCCGCAGCATCGCTGCCGCTGCCCGCAGCCGGGGTTGTCTTGCCTGCGCAGGAGGGAGGGCGGGGGGCTGGGGGTGTCGGGGCATGGCGTGTCTGGTTGTGGGCACGGTGCCCGGTGCTGGTGGAGTCAGTGGGTGCTGCGCCTACCCTGGGAGGCAGAGGAGCTGGGTGCTCCATCTGGGGTGGGGGAAGAGGTGCTGGCTGGAGGGGGGACAGGGTGTGCAAACAGGAGACCAGTCTCACCAGCTGCTGATGCACTGGTGCAAGAGCTGCGTGGGTGGAAGAGGGTCTGGCCAGCCTGGGGCAGAGCTGCGTCAAGACGTGCAGGCAGCTGCCCACCCTGTGCCTCCTGCCACTCCTCTCTTCCTGGCCGGCTGCTCTTCCCTTTGGGCTGGACCCTTCCTACTGCCTGTTCAGCTGCTCTCGATGCTGGTCCGGGAGGGGTTTCCCAAAGCACCCACCCTGGCTCCTTGCACCAGGGGACCCTTATCCCTGTGCATCCTGGCGCTGGCTGCATCCCCGGACAAGGGACCCCCTCCAGGCGCCACTGCCTGGCCCTATGCCATGCATGTCCCCAGCCCTTGGGCTTCCCCGTTGGCTCCCCAGCCTCACGTGGCCGCTGGCTGTGCCGGAGCCACATTTGAGGTGAAGTAGAGCGTGCGGCAAGGGTGGCTGGTGACTTGGGTGCTGGCAGCGCCTGGCATCGTCCCCTCCCAGACTGTGGGGAGAGCCAGGACCAGCCTGAAATGCCCCTGTCCCAGGTGTCCCTGACCTGCGGTCCCCAAAGAGGGGCAGGCAGGTGGTTTTGGAGGGCACGGGCTCCAGCACGGCACCGGGCTGCTGCAGAGAGGTGCTCTGCACCCCGGTCCTGCCCATCGCCCCCTCTCCATGAGCTGGCTCCTGACTCACGGGGTGAAAACAGGAGCCGCAGCCCTTGCTTTGCTCCACTGAGGATTCACCTCATCCCAGATCCTCGAGGCAGAGGCGTTTGTCAGCGCAAGCCCCGGTTTGGGGGCGCGGGGGTGTATGGATACAGCCCTTGGGCACCTCCATCCCCAAGGGACGAGCCCTGGGGGGGGGTCCCGTGGGCAAGGGGTGGCTGTGCTGTGGCCGGCTCCCTCCTCCGAAACAGGAACCAGGCCCTTGTTAGCAGCGCGGCCGATGAGCGATGGCTTCCTGAATTGCAGCCCCTAACCCGATTAAGCCGCTGCCTTGGCAGCGCCTCTTCCTCTGGGCCCAGATCTCATCCCTGGCCCTAATGAGGAAAAATCTCCAGTTTTCCAAAGGTCGTCGCGGGGAGGGAGCTCGTCCAAAGGTAGAGTAAAGGAGGAAGGGGCGAGGGTGCCAGGAGGGCTGGGGTGAACCCCACAGCGCTTCCCCATCCCAGGTGGATTTTGCCCCATGCTGGGTTCGGTGATGACCTTCCAGGAAGGAGCAGGTAAACAGGACCTGTTTACTGAAAAAAGAAGTGGGGAGGGGAAAAGCCTCCTCGCCGCAGGGCTGGGCGCTGCCTCCGTGCCTCCTTTAGCAGCAATGTGCTTGTGCTGGAACATTTTGCGTGGGGGAGAAACCTCAGGCTCCTGGGCTGTTTCCCCTGCTCTGTCTCATAGAAACCCTGCCAGGGAAGGAACGGTTTGGCTCGGAGGAGGCTTTGCCCTTTAGGAGCAAACAAAGAACAGCTTGTGCGGCCGGGTGATGCTTTGGGGGAGCAGGCGATGTGGAGCCGGGGCTGGTCCAGGACACCCCATGCCCCTCGGGGACCCTCTTAAACATGCCGCCCCCGAGTCTCTGGTGCTCTGGACAGATTTATTTCCCCCCGACACGCACACCCGGCAGCTCGGGATGGCTGGGCAAGCCTGCCCTCCCTGCGCGCTGCGGGGCTGAAAGGCTCCGTGGCAAAAGCCCCGTTGCTTTGAGGCTGAGGCTTTGGTTAGCCCCTGGCTATTTCTGCGCGGGGGTATTTCTTGTCTACACAAACATCCAGCCCCGCTTTTTTCCCAGCTCCGTGAGCCGGATGATCTCAGGCGGAGGAAAAAACTCCAGCACTTTCGTTTCGTGGCTCTGCTCTCATCGCCGGCTGCGTTTGCTGGCGTTTTCCAGACACTACTGTTACCCCATCCTGCTGCAGGGCTGGGCGGTCCCCTCGCTGTGCGCTGTGTTCCTGGGGATGAGGGGAATGAGAGGAAATCCCATTGCCTTAAACATTTTTATTACGATAGGATCCACCCTGGCAAATTAAGGACTTTAACCTCAGAGCTGGGGGATTAAAGAGAAGCAATTGCAAAGGGAAACGGGGCTGGTTTTGGTGTGGGAACGCATCCATCCCCCGTACAGTGCCTAGCACAGCGCGTCCCAGCCTGCCCCGGCCGCGCTTGCTGCCACAAGTGTTTTTCAGCCTCACGTGCGTCACTTCAGTTGTCTGAATCCCATTAACGCTTAAACTTTGGAGCCCAGCAGAAGTGAGAGCATTTCCCAGCTCGGTGCTTCGGCAGAGGCACGCGAAGAGGGCGGCACGGCCGGGGTGGGGCACGCCGAGCTGCTGCCAGCTCCTTATTTTGCTAAATTCGTGCCCTTTGGGAGCAGCAGTTTCCTTCCCTGCTGCTGGCAGCCAGGGTAGGAGGAAACCACCAGAGTTCTGCCCCTGGTCTTGGCCAAAATTAGGGCTGGCATGGAGGAGTCCTTGGGAAGCGTCAGCCCAGTGGGTTTGGGATGGGCTGTCCCGAGGTAGAGCTGGGAATCACCTCCCACTGTCCTGCCACCAGCTATGTTACCCATTTCCCTGTCCTGCTCTCTTTGTGAGGCCGTTTGCTGAGCCTGTTCCTCCGAGACTGGCTCGGCACGTTCCCCAACAGCCGAGGCTGGTGCCATGTGAAACCCATATCTGTCCACAGCTGCCATCAGTCACCCGCAGCCCCTCACCGGGGTGTCGGGGCTGGGTGCCCACCTGCCTCCGCTCCCTTCCCCTCCCTGCCGAGGGTTGAATAGCCCCAGTGTGAAGCTGAACAACTGCAAGGGGCTGGCACGGTCCCCTGGCCCCGCTCAGTGCGGTGGCAGCTGCAGCCCCGTGCACCAGCCCCTAGTGCAGAGACTGCTGCGCTGCAGCCTGGCTCTTGGCCGTCCTGGAGAAGCCCCGTTTCAGTATGTGAAGGGTGTTGCAGCATGTCCGTGAGTCCCACGGTGCGATCTGGGGCTGTGGGTATTAAGGGGAGCCAAAGGGGGTGGAAGTTGGTTAATGAAGTGCATTGAACCAAGGCTGCAGAGACACCACAGAAACCAAACTGGGGTTAGGACACCTTTGTTCCTGCGTGACGCTGAGTCAGCATTGCCCGTTGTCGATCGTAAACCAATTTCCTTTCCATGGTGAAGGTGCCTGTGGCTGGGGTTATCCTCCAAGCCGTAGCCAGCCATGCTGCCTTCTCATGTTTAGAGCCAGGAGGTACGACAGCAACAGGGGCAAACTCCTCCAACAGCCTGGGGAGCGTGCGGGGTGAATGCCACACTGCCAGGGCTTTACCCTGCTTAATTACAGGGTTGTGCCGTGTGCCTGCAAAGAGGTGATGGAGCCAGGGTTAGGAGCAAACAACGGCTCTTCTGAAGCTTTTGAATTTTTGCATCCAGGCTTTGAGTGGCCCAGAAGCACCTCTGTAGGAGAGGGTTTCTGATAGCTGAGGTCTCTCAACCCTCTTGGACAAAAGCCACCTCCAGCCACTTCCTCTGGCTCCTGCTTTCAACGTCCGTATCCTCCTGCCATCCAGCTCGGTGCCCCCAGCCCTGGCCGAGCAAAGCTTGGCGTCTCCCTGCTGCAGTGCTCAGCTCGAGGCCGAGCTCAGTAGTGCCAATTGTTGGGGTTTTATTTAATAACAGTTAAGGGACATGCTTTCTTCATTAAAGCCCCAGCTCTGGGTCATGTGAGCCCAAAAAAAAGTCCAGGCTCTTGACATGGATGTGTACTGTGTGGGCTTCAAAGGGGTAGGAGCCCAAAGGAGTCCTGGCCCTAGCGCTCATGGGCACCCGGCTGTTTTCCAGCACTGGGGGTGCCCAATTATCCCATTGCAGCTCCCAGTCCCCACTGGGAAAAGCCGCTTGTCCCCCTCTCCTTGCAATACGGTGGCTGAGCAGAGCTCTGGGCTTGCTGGTGGCTTTGGGGAGGGCTCTGGATCCAGCCCTGGCTGCGCTTGCAGAGCCTTTGCAGCCCAGTGGTGAAGCAGGATGTGAACGGTGGCAATAAAACGAAGCCCTGTGAATGGTGGCAATAAAACCTCTGTGCCACTCCATGTTCTCGCTCCGTGGGGATGGGGAGGGAGGTTGTAGCGGGGCAGAAGGAGGATTGGAGATGAGTCACACTCAGCTGCATGTCGTTGGGCTGGAGCAGGGTGCGGCCGCCGCGGGGCCATGCTTCGCCGTGTCTTTGGGAGGCCCCCGCCACTCCGGCAGTCACGCTCGCCTGCCCCTTCCTTCCTGGCGTGACGGGTGCTTGTGGATAACCCACTCCCTGGCAGCATCTGTGGGGTGCAAGGATGCCCCCCCGCTGGGCACCGTGCTGCGCTCGCTCCTTCCCCTGGTCATCTCCCCACAGCCCTGCGGGCGCTAGGAGAAATTAGGGAGAGTTTTGCAAAGCTGAGCCTTCTTGCCGTGAGCTTTAGGGGGGAAGCAGAGTGCTGGGGAGAGCAGATTTGCTCCTTGGCATCATGCTTTTGCAGGCTGGGTTGCAACCAGAGCCCCCATTTGCAGGGCAGAGACGCAAACCTGCGGCATGCGTGTCCCGACTAGCAGGCAGCGCTGCTTTTTGCAACCCAGCCTTGGCTCTGTCGCTCCAGCGCAAAAAGCTGCCGAACTGGGGCTTACCCTGTGGTGAATGCTGTGTGGGCACGTGGGGCTGAGCAGGAGGGAGGTAATGGGGAGGCTGAAGCCTCTTGCAGTGGCCCTGTTTGCGGGGTGATTCTGTGCGTGCAGCAATTGGGGCTAAATTGTGCTTTCTAGGGATGCCACGTCTGCAGTCCTCGCCGGTGGGGAAGTGGTTATTTCCTGCAGAGACATCGAGCAGGTCTGGGCTTCATCCTGGCACAGAGCACGCTGGCAGGGAAAGTGGGCAGAGGTGTGCTGGGAACATCTGCCGCACGGGCTGTGTATGGCAGAATGCAGCAAAACACTGGCGTTCATCTTCGCCACCGCTCGTCCCTGCGCCGAGCTACATTTTCCCGATGGCATCACATTCGGACCCATCCCAGCAGCCACCCTGACAGAGGCAGCGCAGCCGTGACTCACGCCGGCAGCCGAAGCAGGCAAACAAGGCGGCTCCGGTGCAACCTGCGCCGGCCGCTGCGTGCAAACAAACCTTGTAGCAATGTAAACACCTCACCCGCCTTTATCTGCGCTCTCGGAGCCGGGATAGCAAACCCTTTTGTTCCCAGGAAGATGGGTGGCAGCTGGAGCCAACAATCCCTCACTTTGTTTCTTAAGCAAATTTTGCTGGCTGGAAGCTTTGCGTACCCGGATTTATGGAAAATGGGGTGAGCTGCTGCTGCTGGAGAGGAAAAAGGAGACCTTGAGCTTGCTCCCTGTTTTGTCTCTCTTGGGTCCTCTCCGCCTCGTCCCATCTTGGCCAGGGACCCTGTTCCCAGCTGTGGATCCGTGCAATGCAGCTGGGGTGCAGCCTTCTCCCCGCAGCATAGCCAGGACAGCAGAGCAACCTCCTCGTTGCTTTCCATCACCCCCGCTTAGGGGCTGCAAAGCTTTGCATTTGCTTTGCATCGGACCGCACGTGTGTACAGAGGGAAAGGAGGCGATCGCCGCATTTGCATGGTGGCAATGCCTTTCCTTACTCCTGGGGCTGGGGTTTGCATCCCTGACCCTTCTCTGCTGCCCCAAGTCCTGGCCCCATCGCCAGCTGCCAGGTCCCAGCGAAACACGAGCTTCCGGCTGTTTTCCCCCCCTGCCCCAATGCTCCCGGTCCAGAAGACATGATTAATATGAGTGACTCAGCTCACTGTTTTTAACTACATTTGTAAGGCCTCCCCTCACTGTGTCAAATCCCCCGGGGAAACACTGGGAAGCTGCGCTTTGTCTTCATCCTTTAAGGCGGTGGTTTATAGGCTTTGCATTTCTCATTCATCAAGAGAAGGATGTATTAAAGTAAATCTAATGTTCTGGGATTTCTATGGAGGCGCAACACTAGGAGTCGTCTTAGGTGCAAAAAAAAAAAAAAAATTACATGCAAAACTTTCCCATTAAGTTTGAACCCAGTTATTGCAAAAACTGGAATTTGCTGTGTTGGAGTAAGATAGTCAAGACTGAGCAAAATCCCTTAAATTTCATTCAGTCCAAAATGTAATTGTTGTGTGAATATTTGTCCGTGATATTAAAGATACGAAACTGCACTTGTCACCATTGTGAATGTTCACAGTATTGCAACGAATACTTTGAATTTCCTTGTTCTCTCCTCTTCCCAAAGGCAGATGTATGCACAATGCAGGCTTAAGCTTTAATCAGGCTTTTGTATTTTATCCAACGCTACAAATTGTTAGTAAATTCTGGATTGGAAAAACAAGCTTTCTTCTTGTGCCTTTTCTGCTGAAACCTTGTCCTCAGAAGATGGAAAGTGAGCAACGTGGAAGGTGGTGTATTCACATATTTGAGCTATGTCTAAAAAATTTTCTTTCCGGCACAATTCCAGTCTTTTTTTAGAGTTCCTTTTTCCTGATGAAGGACGTTATTGCTTTAATCTATATTTAAGATGGTTTAAGTCCAGGCCATCAAGTATCTTTTAGATAACCTGATGCAAAATTCTATGGGAAGCCAGCAAAAGGCAGGCTGGCATGTTCAGAATACACGGCTTTGGGTCATGCCGAGCTTGGGCTGGCGAGTGGGGATGGATCAGTGTTTGAGCGTGGTTTTCCGGGCAGTTGAGATGTTCAGGTTTTTAAAGTCTTTGGTGATTTTTTTTTTTTTTTCAATGGAAAATGCAGTTTTTGCAAGCGCGGAGCCAGCCCTCCCACTGGAAACCCCAGGATGAGCCAATCCCCTCGGCACAAGCATAGACAAAAACACGGGCCAGGTTTTTTTCTGTGCGCCATGCAGAAAAATTGCTGAGCTCTGCAGTAGCAGCTCTGGGGACAAACCTGGGGCTGGACCAGTTCCGCTAAATCAAGTTTCAACTGGTGGCACTTTGCACATAATACCAGCCTAGAGGCCTGCGTCTCTGCTTGTTCCAGGTAACCCAGGGTTTTGGTGGCGAAGGGAATCCATAGAGAAATTCTGCCCTCGTTTGGCTCGCTTGTCTCCGAGGCTCAGCCACGAGCGGTGCCGGGGTCTGCACACTCCTGGCACCGGTCGCTTCCAGCAGCTGATGCTCACTTGGCCTTTCCCAGGTCTTTGCATCCTCTTTGCATCTGTCTCCTGTGGCTTGCTGCACCCTGGAAAAGTTAAAGGCAGCTGTGAAAGGGGGTTTCAGAGGCAGCAGGGCACCGGCAGACCCGGTGGGAAGTTGTTATGCCTGCACCACGCTGGGGCACACGTCTGCACCACGCTGGGGCACACGTCTGCGGAGAATAAATCCTGCCCCTTGTCTACGCAGACTCAGAGATTTATGTCTGATGCAAACCTCACCTGGGACCCCCAAAAGCGCAGCGTGGGCAGCGGAGAGCCAAGTCCCATCCGTTCCCCCATCGACTCCCACGTGGGAGCCGGCAAAACCCCCTTTTCCAGCTTCAAAACCACAGAGTCCTCCTGTTACTAGGGGGGACTCAGCCCAAACAGCAACGTCACTTGGTGACTTGGGATTTCCATTTCGAGCTGCTGGCGAAGGCTGGGGTGAGTCACCAGCATTGGCGTGACAGCCCGGGACGGGGAGCGAGTGACACGGGGGCTCCCCAGCCGGCACGGGGTGCGTGAGGCTTTTTAATAGACTATTTGTTCTCTGCAATCGTGTTTCCGGCTTTTAAATAGCGAAGGGGGCCATCGGTCCACGCCATGGTCACGTGCATCGATTTGTTGCAGTGCTGATGAAGCCTAATTGCTTTTCCCCATCATGAGAGGCGAGGCTGTGGGTAGATGGTGCGTGGGTGTGGGGCGTTTGCTCTGGCGTACGCAGCAAAAGGAGAAAAGCTCCTAAAGGCTTCGTGGGGAGTATTTGTAGGTGATTCCTGGAGGTATCAGCTGTGGTCGGGTCCAGTCGCGCTGGACTTTGTATGCGCCCGCAACTCCCAGTGAGGGTCCTGGTGATGGGGTTGGTGGAGGGACAGGAATGACTAAGATTTTGGGAACCCCAGACTGAACGGTCCGTTTGCGTCCCTGTGAAATGCTCTTTTCTGATTCCCAACGAAGCAGCGGTTTTGGTTCATTTTTAGGATGCAAGGAAAGGCCAGATGCCAATTCCAGGAGGGGGAAGCCCAGCTCTTAGGAGATGCCAACAAGCTGTTCTCGCTCCGCTGGGGCCATGTGGAGCTGAGCAAGCCGCTTGGCCCCAGGGCTGAGCGTGCCAGGAGCGTGCAGCATGGCCGGCACCAGCCCTGGCACCAGGAAGGGGCTTTGGCACAGCTGACGCTGGAGGGTGGGGGCTGTTTCCACGCATCCTTGAACACAGCCAGCACTGGCATCCCCTGGCTGCCATTTGGCAGGGGTTTTGGTGCCTAACAGGATGCTGGCTGTGTGCAGATGTTGTCCTCGCTATACATCGCGCTGGCTATTTACAACTCCCCTGCTAGGAGACCGGCTTATGTTTATCCTGGTGATTTGGCAAAGGCACAGTGGCACATATGAGTCAGGAGCTGGGAGAAGCTGCTTTGCCACATTCCCATTGCCCCACCACAGAGGTTTTCCCAAGACCGCCTTTCCTCATGCTGTCCCTGCTGCGTGCCCTGTGGGACCCTCGTCTCTGGGATGGGGGAGCGATCCCTGGGATGGGGGGATCCCAGGGGCTGGAGGCAGCGCAGTGCAGAGCAGGAAGCTCAAGGTGGGGCAGAGCAGGTTTTCTGGGTCCTCCCAGCAATCAGATCCATCACAAACCTCCTTGGGCACATGGTGCCTCTCTTGCCTCAGTTTCCCAACCTGTAAATATGTCGTAACGCCTTTTCAGGGGTAGCATTTTCCCAGTCTTGCGGCAGGGTTGCAGGGGAGCAGGCTGGTATGTCGCCTGGCTCCCTGGCAGCAAGGTGAGAAAGAAACTCGCAGTCCCTGGGGATTTGCAGACGTGCAAAAAGATTTATAGATGGGGCATGAGCCTGTGAGCTCCCCTGACTTGGCACCTTGTCTGGGGTGGGGCGGCTGCGATTTGGAGGCAGGGAAGGAGGGGAACGCCCGTTTCTCCCACTGGCTCCATCCCATCCCGTTGGTCCCCTTCCAGCGTGTGAACGCTGGACGGCAGCCGTTCCGCCCGTGGGAGCAACCTGGTGCTTCAGAAATGGCTCGTGGTGATCGGTAGTAGAGTGAAACCAAAGGGTGTTTCCTAAAATGCATCTAGTGGGCTTTGGCTTCTCGGAGAGGGTTGGCACCTTTCCACCAGCCCGGCGGGGCGCGTGCCCAAAGCTGCTCGCCTCCTGTGAGCTCCGACGGCTCTGGCCTGTCTCAGCTTTTCCAGAGGGAGAACCCAGGTCTGCCAGGTTTCTGGGCTGGGATTTTTGGGGCAGAGCGAAGGGTAGCAATTGCAGATCCTGGGTGCTGCTCTGCGGGACTGTCCCCCAACCTTCTGCAGGGACCGTCCGCCCCCACGGTCTTCA
This sequence comes from Fregata magnificens, assembly GCA_013389945.1. Classification (NCBI taxonomy): domain Eukaryota; kingdom Metazoa; phylum Chordata; class Aves; order Suliformes; family Fregatidae; genus Fregata; species Fregata magnificens. The sequence continues at coordinate 196,094 of WAAD01041861.1, read as the reverse complement.
GCCCTGGCACTTTTTGAAGCCATCGCATCAGCTTTGCAGGCTCATTTCTGTGTCTGTGCTGAGTACAGTCAGAGGAGGTCCAACTTTCCACTAACATTTGGATTTTCTGGCAGCTCAGCTGCAATTTTTTTTTTTTTTTTTCCTCCTTCCTGCTTTTAAAAGCTAAAAATAAAATGTCTTGAGGCCCCTTTTCCCTCCATCTTTTCTCTTGAGACATTTGTTTCTTGAGGATTTGGTGCCGCTGTTGTGTTTTCTCTTCTTGGCTTTGATAAACGCTTGTTTTTACACCCGACTCTCCTGGCACAGGGGGTCAAATCCTGTGGGATGCTGAGCCCCTGGCCGCAGGCATGCAGCCCTTCAGGGTGGATCTCTGCTTCCCTTTTGGCTGGCAGAGGATTTGGGATCTTTTAGGCTCTAGCAGGCAGGATGGGAGACCAGTGAAACCCTCTGGGGAGGAGGAGGAAGGTCCCTGTTCGTCCCCTTGCCGAGGGAAGTGGGAGCGACGCAGCTGCCATGAAAGTTTTTATTTTTAGCCCAGCGCCAGCTGGAGCCTGGTAGGCTGCAGGGGAAATAAAAGCAGGACCCAGTGGGAGGTGAGGGGAAGACCCAAACCCTGGCTGGGCTGGAACGGGGATCACAAGGGCTTGCGTGGACCGGCGGGCACAGGGGTCCCTGGCGCGGGAGAAGATTTGCACGCGTGCTGAAATCTCGTCTGGAGGCTGCGGCGTTCGGCGTCAGCGCTGTGTTTTGAAGGAACATGGAGGGAGATGCTCAGGTCCCAGAGCGCCGTGTCATGCGGACCTCCAGACTCGCTGGAGGAAAGAAAAGGACAGGATTCATCTCACCCCTTGCCTTCCTGCAAAACTGCTCCCAAACTCAGCCCCGCAGCCGCTGCAGCCCAGCCGGTGAGCCCCGAGCTCCCGTCTCTGCTCCTCCCCGGTGTAACCCAGAGCTGAGCACGGGATGCTTTTAAGGAAAAGGGATTTGTCCTCGAGTGTTCTGGGATTTACCATGGGGCCTTCTAGGCATCAAGGCGTTTTGCCCCGAGCCCTGGATCCCTCTAGTCCCTGGAGAGGGCGAATCTGTCACCACTGTGGAGACACGAGTGTAACCGTCTAGTCTCAGCATTTTCCCCTCTGTATTTCACTTACAAGTGGTACTGGTGTCCCCTAAAGAGTCGGAGGCTTCAGGATGTGCCTGACGCTGCACATGCCACAAGCACCATCCCAAAGAGCCGGTGACCCCCAGCTGTACCCAAGTCTCCGCAGCCGACATGGCGAGCAAAGCGCTACAGAAGCAAAATGCCAAGGGCAAGCTCTTCCCAGAGTTAGGTGATGGTTAAATCGATCAAGGACAGCAGGATTAAACCCTGCCGGCAGTGCTGGGGTGGCCACGCTGGCTGCAAGGGCGAGCTGCTGCCAGATGGGAAAACTCAGCCTCAAATGTTGTTTGCAATGAGCCGAGGAGGCTCCGGATCCGCTCCCAGATGGCATTTTTGTCCTATGAGTCACTGGCATGAAAGGAGTGGGTTGCACGGGAAGTACCCGCCGGCGTGGCGCTCGGGCGGCCGGCTCCGGCAAGCAGGACCACGGTTCCCTGCAAAAGGGGGCTAATCGAGTACGGCAGGTCCTCACGCGATGTGAATATCTTGGAACAACTTCTCCGTGCTGGCTCAGGTCAGAAAGCAGAAAGAAATACAGGAAAATCTCCTGTTGGCCAAGCAAGGAGCTTCCCCCATACGTGCAAGTCTGGGAATGCCCATCCCTGCTTGTCCTGGGGTCCCGGTCCCTGTGGGCAGGAGGAGAGGAGTCGAACCACCTCCTCGGCATTCCCTATCCTGCCCTGGGGCCAGATCCTGCAGCTGGGGCAGGCTGAGCGGCGTCTATGCCGCAAGCCCCTCCCTGGTATTTTTTACCCATGATCTAATGGCTCTCCGCCCCAGGAATGTGCACCACGCGCCGGCGTGCAGCCAGTGCTCGCCCACGGCCGCGGGGGCACCGCAGCCAGCGCCAGTCCCCCGGTGCATCCTGCCTCCATGGGTCCTACACCCAATTTTGAGGGAGGTGGGGGACAATCTCTATCAGGAGCCGACAGTGCAATCCACCCCAGCGCTGATGACCACCGGGTGCCACAGAAAGAGCATTGGGTCTTTTCTTTTTATAGGGCCTACCAAAATAGCATCAGGTTGTGTTTTGGTGGTTTAGTCGGATCAAGTTCCCTAGGCACACAGCGATGTGTCTCGAGTCTGCTGTCTGTAAGAAATGGCCTTGACCTGCTGTCAGAGGGCTTAAAAAGCAAGGGGGGAAATGGAGGCGCGGGACGGTGCGGGGGCTCTGGCGTTGCACAGCAGTGCTGGAGGCCAGGAGACCCGTCCGCAGTCCTGCGCTGGGAGGAGGCTGAGCCTGGCCTGGGGCCGCAGGGGGTCCGCATTGCTGCTCTGCACCCACCGAGTGACAGCAGCAGGCTGAGCTCGTGGTGAGGCACGTCCGCACCTGGGGCAGCCCCTGGCCCCAGCTCATCGCCCGGTGCCCTCCATCCGCTCCAGGGAGAGGCACCAGCCTCCCAGCACTGGCAAAGCGTCACAGGTTTCTCTGCCCTGCTGCTGCCTTGGTTGGGCAACTCTGGCTACAGGGCAGCTTCTGCACCCTCCAGCACCCTCGCTCCTCCCCAGCTGCAGCCACACCACGCAGCCCCATGCTGCACCGTGCTACACTGTGCAGCACTGTTCCGCACTGTGCTGCACCGTGCCACACCACACTGCACCGTGCTCCGCTGTGTCATGTCATGCTGCACTGTGCCACACTACACCGCACTGTGCTGCACCGCGTCGCGCCGCGCTGCGCCACGCCACACCATGCTGCACTGGGTCGCACCGCGCCGCGCTGTGCCACGCCACACGGTGCTGCACCGGGTCGCACCATGCCGCGCTGTGCCGCGTCACACTGTGCTGCACCGTGTCGCGCTGTGCTGTGCCACGCCACACTGTGCTGCACCATGTCAGACCACGCCGTGCTGTGCCACGCCACACTGTGCTGCACCACGTTGCACTGCGCTGTGCCACGCCACACTATGCTGCACTGTGTTGCAGTGCGCCGTGCTGTGCCACGCCACACTGTGCTGCACCGTGTGCTGTGCCACGCCACACCGTGCTGCACCGTGTCGCGCCACGCCACACTGTGCCACGCCACACCGTGCTGCACCGTGTCACGCCGCGCTGTGCCACGCCACAGCATGCTGCACCGTGTCGTGCCACGCCGCGCTGTGCCACTCCGGCACCAGCCTGGTCCGCACTGACCTCTAGTGGGTGCAGCCGGGCCGTGGGTGTGCATATTGCACACGGGCGTTACAGCCCTGAGACTCCTCCTGCTCACCCAGTTTTTCCCATCCCTTCCTGCTTTCCAGTAGCTAAACTGGTGCTGGACACGCCGGGTGGCCGAGACCTGCCGGGCGGGTGGGTGTTAGCTACAATCCTGCAACTCTTTTGGGGGCAATCAGAGGGGTGCGGACGGGATGCTCTGTGTGCTTGGGGTGGGGGTGCAGGGTGCAACGCGTGGTTTCTCCCTGCCGTGCCGCTCACCCGTGCCATCCGATGTGTTGCAGGAATGCCAAGAAGGAAGGGGACCTGCTGACCGCCCAGGCGCGCCTCAAGGACGTGGAGGCTCTGCTTAACTCCAAGGAGGCCGCGCTCTCCACAGCACTGGGCGAGAAGAGGAATCTGGAGTCTGAAGTGCGGGACCTGAGGGCGCAGGTGGCCAAGGTGAGCGGTGGCAGCCCCGTCCCCAACTGTCCCGGGGACCCCCCAGGTCCCCTCTGTGCCAGGGGACTGTGGGGCAGAGGCACGGCTTGGCGGTGGGTCCCCGGCCAGCGCCGGGTGCTGTGCCTGGACAGTCCCCAGGAGCTAGCCATGGTGGTCCTTCTCAATTCCCTGCAGCTGGAAAGCGCCTTGAGCGAAGCCAAGAAGCAGCTGCAGGATGAGATGCTGCGCCGCGTGGACGCCGAGAACCGGCTGCAGACGCTGAAGGAAGAGCTTGAATTCCAGAAAAACATTTACAGCGAGGTGAGCGCGATGTGCCACTGCGGTGCCAGGCTCGCTTGGGATAACGTCCCCCGTGTGTTGTGTCCCCATCCCCAAGCCAGTCCCACCCCGAGGTGACACCGTGTCCCCTGACCTGTTCCCAGGAGCTGCGGGAGACCAAGCGCCGCCACGAGACCCGGCTGGTGGAGATCGACAACGGGCGGCAGCGGGAGTTTGAGAGCAAGCTCTCCGAAGCCTTGCAGGAGCTGCGGAGCCAGCACGAAGCCCAGATCAGGCTTTACAAGGAAGAACTGGAGAAGACCTATGGGGCGAAGGTGAGCAGCACCCACACGCTGCCATCCTCTTCCCACCCTGCCCTGCGGAGTGCCGGTGGGCAGAGGGTGCTGGGGATGCTAACCTATCCGTCTTGTCCTCCAGCTGGAGAATGCCAAGCAGTCGGCTGAGAGGAACAGCAACATGGTGGGTGCTGCCCACGAGGAGCTGCAGCAAACCCGCATCCGCATTGACAACCTCTCCTCTGAAGTCAGCCAGCTGCAGAAGCAGGTGAGTCAGGACCAAGGGATTCCTCTGGATGTCTGCCCCCCGGGGATGGTCCCCTCCTGGGGATGGCCCCAGGTGGAGCAGCCACCCTCACCTTCCCTCTCCACACAGTTGGCCGCCAAGGAGGCAAAACTGCACGATTTGGAGGATATTCTGGCCAGGGAACGCGAGACCAACCGGCGCCTGCTCTCCGACAAGGAGCGGGAGATGGCCGAGATGCGGGCACGCATGCAGCAGCAGCTGGACGAGTACCAGGAGCTGCTGGACATCAAGCTGGCTCTGGACATGGAGATCAATGCCTACCGCAAGCTGCTGGAGGGCGAGGAGGAGCGGTGAGCACGGGGCGCTGCAGCCGTTGGGCTATGCGGGTCCCAGCCCTCGTGTCCTCACTGGCTCCATCTCACCTTCTCCTGCCCAGGCTGAGGCTGTCCCCCAGCCCTTCCTCCCACAAAGGTGCATCCCGTAGCCACTTGTCCACCCCGGGCTCCTCCAAGAAGAGGAAGCTGGAGGACAGCGAGAGTCGGACCAGCTTCTCCCACCACGCCCGGACAAGCGGCCGCGTCGGCGTGGAGGAGGTGGACTTGGAGGGCAGATTCGTCCGTCTCAGGAACAAGTCCAATGAGGTGCGTTTGCCTTCGGGGAGGATCCCTGGGATCCCTGGGGGTGTAGTTGAGCCCCACTTCACCCGACAGGCAGGAGGTGAACCGGGACAAGCTGGGGAGGAATCGGGGGATCTCAGGGTTGCTGCTCTCTCTCTCGTAGGACCAGGCGATGGGGAACTGGCAGATCAAGCGGCAGAATGGGGATGATCCCCCCATCACCTACCGCTTCCCCCCAAAGTTCACCCTGAAGGCTGGCCAGGTGGTCACGGTGAGTCACTGCCCAGTGAAGGACCCGGCCGAGATCCCAAACCCAGCTGGGCCGTTGGTGACACGGAGCGGTTGGAGCTAGGGCGCAGGCTCCTTGGCACGTGGCTTTTTTGAGGGGACAGACCCCCGTCCCCGGGGTCTGGGCTCTGCAGACCTGAGACGTTGCTTTTCTCTGTGCTTTTCTCCCTAGATCTGGGCCTCGGGGGCTGGGGCGACCCATAGCCCCCCCAGCAATGTGGTGTGGAAAGCCCAGAGCAGCTGGGGCTCCGGGGACAGCCTGCGCACTGCCCTGATCAACTCCAACGGGGAGGTGAGCGCCTGATGGCAGCACCGGGTCGGGGCGCAGCAGGGCCAGCAGACACCAAACCCCCTCCAACTCCTTTCCTGTCCCCTGCAGGAGGTGGCCATGAGGAAACTGGTCCGCACCGTGATTGTCAACGATGAAGATGAGGATGAGGATGATGATGAAGTTATCCACCACCGTCATCACCACGTGAGTACCGTGCTGGGGAAGGTGCTGGTGCCAGGGGTTCTGTCACAGGGATGCTGGGGGAGCTCGGGTCCGCTCCCGGTCAGGGTGGGAGGCAGCTCAGCATCACACAGGATGAGGCCTTGTGGGAGAAGGCAGTTGGGAGGCTGCTGTGGAAACAACCACATGGGAGAAGCCAACAGACCTCTGGCCCCTGGAGAAGATTACTGCTTGCCAGAAAAGCTCTAGAGACCTTGTTGGAAGTCATCTCAACCCTGAGCAACCTTGACCTGCCGCGAAAAGGGCTGGAGGAGCCGGGACGGAGGCTGAGCTGGTACCTCGCGTCGCTTGGAGGTGGAGGACAGGATGGTGGGAAGTTGATGGACGACACTTCTCCGCGGCAGCTGCTTCATCCTCTCCGCTTCACGAGGGTGCTGGAACAAATCCAGAGGTGACTTTGTCCTTCCTCTCAGCCCATCGCTCCCCTCACGGAGCTGAAATATGCACCAGGAAGAGCAGCAGGCAGAGAGCAGGCAGCAGGCAGGGAGCAGGCAGCATGCCAGGAGCAAAGCTGCAGCCGCTTCTCCCCATATCAAAGAAAATGTCCCTGGCTGCAGCCCAGGAGCCCCCACCAGCCTGTCCCACAGGGAGAGATCTGGCTTGCACACAAGATGCCCGCAGGAGTCATGCATGGAGAGATGCCGTCACCGCCATGTTGTGCCTCAACACTGGCGAAAAATCTGCCAGATGCCGCTCCCCGGGGCTCTGTGTGACAGGAGCAGGATGGGGCATCCATCATCCGCTTTCCTTTGAGTTCTCTGGATCTGAAGAGCCGTGCCGAGACGGATATCGATTATCCCTGGGCAGAGGAGCCAAGCTCCTGCGGGACAGTGCTGCCCATTCGTCTGAGGGCTGAATCCTTTCCAAGAGCAAATTTCCCATTGGAAAGCAGTCAGCCTGCACTCTCCCAGGCAGCGAGGAAGAGGATGCTCTTAGATAAGCACAAGAGAAGCACAGTTAAGATCTCCTGCGTGCTGAGAACTCGGGGTGCAAGGACAGGGCAGCAGGGACAGTTCACCCATCTGCAGTGTGCCAGCCCCAGTAATTTGGGATTATAAATATAATAATGATAACAACAACAACAGTATTTATTTATTATTTATTATTTTTAAACCACATGATGGAGAGGATGGGTGGAATGCAGACCCTCTTTGAAGACTAACTTGAAGAGCCCTCCTGGGTCACACCGGTGCTGCCGTGGTCCTCAGGGCAGGGTGCTCAAGGCAGAATATGCTTGGGTGGGTGCTCAAGGTCATTTTGTCTGTCCACCCCCCTCATCTAGGGTAGCTGCGGTGGCTCTGGGGACCCCGGTGAATACAACCTCCGCTCACGCACAGTGGTCTGTGGCACGTGCGGTCAGCCGGCCGAGAAGTCGGGCAACCAGAACACGGGTATCAACACCATGTCCTCGGGCTCGTCCACTTCCAGTGTGACCGTCACCCGCAGCTACCGCAGCATTGGTGACTCTGGCAGCATCGGCCTTGGGGACAACCTGGTGACCAGGAACTACCTGCTGGGGAACTCCAGCCCCCGTAGGCAGGTTAGTGCCGTTTCCAGACCTCGGGTCCAGGCTGCCCCTGTGCTGCTGGGTCTCCACCCTGTCCCTGCATCATCCTTTCTCAACAAGGCAGCCCGGCGGGGGTCCCTTCCCCTCCTTCCTCTCCTCCTCTCTGCTTTTCCTCTTGCCCCGGGCGCCGTCAGGCTTGCACAAGCCTCTTTATAAGGGGAGCGTGGAGTCTGAGAGGGATTGGAAAAGGATGTGGCCACAGCATCTCCCCACCCCATCCCATGCTCGACCCCCTCGGCAGCCCCGGAGCATCCCTCATCCTCCGCGGCTCTTATTCCACCACTGTCGAGCGTTATTCATGCTAACATGAATATTTCAGCACTTGAATGTTAACACCCTCAATATTAGTCAATATTATTACCCTCATATATTACCGCTAATTCTCAAATTTCTGATTTCAGTGCTATAAATACCCCAGCCAAGGGGTATTTATTATACCCCAAGAGCCAGGGCGGATGAGAGCCGGGGCACACACAGTCCGGGCACCGTGGGCATCCAGAGGGTCCTCCTTGGACATTGCTGCCTCCTTTGCAGCCAGAGCAAATGGGTAGTAACACTGGGTCATTTTTAATTTTCTTCTTTTTCTTTCTTCCTCCCAGGCCCAGGCTGTGCAAAACTGCAGCATCATGTAACTCCGTGGCACCATTCCTGTGTTTCCTGGCCGTCTTGAGCTAGTTTTTTCCCAAAGCAAAAGAAATTTTTTTTTCCTTTAAAAAAATGATATCGAAAACCAAGGTTGGGGTTTTTGTTTTCTATAGCAGGAATTTTATATATATATATATATATATTAAAAAAAAATGCTAAAAGATGCTTTGATTTTTTTTTTGTAAAGAAAAAATCTATTTCTATAAAAAAAACCAAACAAAAAAAAGCTCTTCAGCTTCAAAATTTTTTTAAAACTTCAGCCAAAGACACCGAGGAATTGTGTTTACTGAACAGCCATGCAGGAAGAGATTGTAGTTTAATAGCTCTTTAGATTATATCTTTTTTGCCAAAGCTTTTTATATAGGATTGGGAGAAGCAAAGCCATCCCCGTCAGAGCTGCACGCTCCTGTGTGCGTCGGGCATTGCGCCGCGGCAGGAGCGGATCCGCAGAGGTGCTGGGGCAGAGGCTGAGCTGAGAGCCCCGATGCTGTTGCAGATCATCCTGACTGCGCTGGTGGGCACGTGCCATGGAGGGTTGCTGTCTCAAGCAGAGCACAGCACCTTTGCAACCCTTTTTTTTTTTTTTTTTTTT
>WAAD01041861.1:172823-187267 GCA_013389945.1 Fregata magnificens | reverse complement strand
TCCCTTTTCTTTCCTTTTTTTTTTTTTTTTTCTTTTATAAAATTTTTTATTGCACTGCAGTGCTGACGCAGGGGGCTCCCGGCAGCTTGCAGGCGATGCCCCACGTCTCTCCGTGCCCGTGTGGGCATTACCCCACTTCCCACCCCCTTGCCCGCATGCGCTCCCATCACTCCACGTACTGTATTTCCCATCCGAGGCACCTTTTGCCTTTTGGGTTTGTTTTTTTTTTTTTTTTAAGCAGCCGAGTTGTGCCTTAGCCGAGGCGGGGGCCACTCCAGAGCAGGGCTGGGAGCCCCGTGGGACCCCGCATGGCATCCAGGGTAGATGGAGTAGGGGAAGTGAAAACCCACCGGAGCTGCATCCCGGGACCAGATGGATTCGGCGGATGGGGTGACGGACCTCGCTCCTGTGGCGGGCTTGGACCCAGGGGGACCCCCTTGGGCCCCCTCTTTGGGGGCTGCTGCATCCAGTGGGGTTCACCCCTGTTTTTCTCGTCTGTGGTTAGTTGGTCTCTTCTCCGGTGGCAGGAGCTCAGGAGCCCATTTCAGGGCAGGATGAGGCCAAGGATGCTTAGTCCAGGACAGGGCTGGTTTGCCAGGAGGGCACTGAGGAAGGCTTTTTGTTTGAGTGAGGGGGATTTTGGGGTCCGGCACAGGCAGCTCCCCTCTCTGCCAGGGTCCATCCAGCTGTTGACGGAGATTTCAGCTTTTTGCCTCGACTGGGGAATGCCTGCAGCACCCCCTGCCTCAAGTGCAGCCCGGGGGCAGGATCAGGTCCCCAGCACAAGCCCCCCACTCCGGCGGGATCTGGTGAGACCACGTATGTATCTGTGCTTGCAAAGCTTCTGTATTACTGCCTGTATTTTCTTCCAGAATCAATACAGCCGAAGCCTTCCCACCCCGTGTACTGTCGTCATTGCTGTCCTGGGGGGGGGATTGGGGGGTGCTTTGCTGCACCCCGGCCTGGCTCTTGCTTTTGGCCCGGGGAGGAGGAATCTCTTCTAGCCCCGCAGCCAGGGTTGGGGCTCAGCACCCTATCATGGATAGGGGGAAAGCAGGGTGGCCCCCCTCACCCAGGGGGGTGCCCAGGGTGGGATGCTGAGAGCTGGGGCAGCCGGTATCCTCGCAGGGCCAGGAGCCCCCCGGACTCGGCACTGATGCAGAGAGGGGCTGGCGGGGAGGGGATGGAATTTGGGGAGAGGGTTCAGAGATTTCCTCCCCCTGGGATTTTGGGGAGCAGACATTCCCCTGGATGGGATGGACTGGGGTGGTGCAGAACCTGAGTGAGCCCTCTGAGTGCAGGTTTGCTCCTACCATGGGGATGGCCCCGGCACCCCGCCAAGGGGACTCCCCTGCCCGCCCCGGGGCTGTGCCAGGCACTGGAGCAAGGCGGGAGGAGATGCCGGGGAGAAGGAGAGAGCCATAAAGCCGGCGCGTAATCGGCTTTACCAGGCACAGCGCTGGGGAGCCGCGATGTGAGGGAGTGCGGGCGGGCGGCCGGGGCGCAGGCACAGCCAGGTAGGTGCCCGGGGTGCCCATCCTGGGGGTACCCCCCACCCCAGTCCTCAGATGCCTGGGTCCCCCCAGCCACGTGGGGTCACATCGCCCCAGACTTGGGTGCAAGCAGGGCTGAGCCTCACGAGGGCAGGGGGTGCCAAGGGGTCCCCGGGGCATCGTTGCCACCTTCCAGCTTTGGGCTGGTTTATGGGGACCCAGCGAGGTACCCATCTCCCAGGAGGGGAGGTTACAGTGGGGAATCTCAGAGGTGGGTGCTCGCAGGGTGGCAGGGGACACACTGGCTCCAGTGCCACCCCCTGTGCCCCATTTGCCACCCATCTCTCTGCCAGCTCAGGGATGCCAGCGCCACAATGCTGGGACAGGTACCCCGCACAGCCGGCAATGCCAAGGAACTGCAGCGTGTCCCCTCCGTGCCGCGTCTGGCCCCGGGGGGAATCCAGCCTGACCCCGAGCCCTGCACCGCCGGGCCCCAAAAGTCATGAGGTTGTGCCCAAAATAGCAGGTTACTGTACGGCGGGGGGAAGCCAACCGCGCCGCTGGGACCTCATGCTCCTGCTCAGCCATGCTGCGGGGACAAATTAGGTCAGGAGGCAAGGGGAAATGTCACGGGTCCTCCCCACGCACCCCCACGGGACCCAGGCGTCCTGGCATGGCAGGGTCATGCTGGGGAAGGGCTGAGCTGGCGCCGTTTCTCCATGCCCCTTCGCCACCCTCGGTGCCCCACAGCTCACACGACCTGTGGGGTCACTGCGCGGCCCCACGGGGACCTTGCACATCCCATGTGGACCTTCCACAGCCCCGTGTAGACTTTGCATGGCCCCATGGGGACCTTGCACGGCCCCGTGGGGACCAAGTACAGCCCATGGGGACGTTCCACAGCCCCGTGTAGACTTTGCATGGCCCCATGGGGACCTTGCACGGCCCCGTGGGGACCATGTACAGCCCGTGGGGACCTTGCAGAGCCCTGTGCGGACCCTGCACACCCCTGTGGGGACCTTGCACGGCCCCTGTGGACCTTGCACAGCCCATGGGGAGCATGTATGGCCCATGGGGACCTCACACAGCCCATGGGGACCATGCACAAGAGTGCCTCTGACAGAACTCCAGCCCTGCTCCAGCCAAAGCACCGAGTCAGCGTCAGGTTTCTCCAGCTCCTCCTGCAGTCCCGCGGGGCTGAGCCGGGCTCTGGGCTCCCCCGGGAGGCTGGCAAGAGGGAAACGGGAACCCAGAGCAGGGGGCCGTGACCCGGCCTCGCTCCCTTGTGCACCGAGTGTCAGGGTCTCTGCGGAGGCACCCTGGGGTGCACGGCTGGATGGGAGCACCGGGGTTTAGACACGGCAAACAAACATGGGGGAGCACACGCTGGGGACCATCAGGCTTTTTGGGGGAAAAAATCTAGCACGAGGGAGCCTTGGAGTAATCACTGGGATAGGGTTGAGCCAGGACTGACCCTGTCATCTGGCAGCCATCAGGGTTTACTGGGCTGGGGCATGGCTGAGTGGGTGCTGGGGGCCCCGCGAGCCCCATGCTGTTCCCCTCCAGGCCCCTGCGTGCCCAGGGGGATTAAGGTCAGGCTGCCCTGCTAATCCCAAGGGTGGTTTAAGACGTTGAGTTTATGCCTGCTGCCACCCTACCAAGGCTGCACCCCAAGGTGCTGCATGTCGTGGGACACCCACAGGGCACCCTTGGGGGGACCAGGCAGGGGTGGGGGGCTGCGGCTCAACCCTTGGGGTGGGAGGGGGCCAGGGCAGCTCAGCCTTCCTGCAGCAGGCTTCGGCTAAGCCTCCAGTGCTGGCGGGCCGGCAGGCACGAGGCTCAAGCTCCTTATGACTCCCAGGCAAAGGCTCCCAACCTCCGAGCCCCGTGGGAACCGGGGCAGCAGGAAGCGGGGAGCAGCCGAGGGGGCACTCGGGTCTGCTCCCCAGCCCTGGGTAGGGCAGGTACCCCCCGTGTAGGGTGGAAAGGGGCCCGTGCATGGGTCCGTTCCCGGCTTGCTGCTTTTGAGGGTGTTGCTACTGGCACCCCAGCTTGTGCAGAGCGGCAGGTCTGGCACCTTTCTTGGGTGCCTCATGCGTGGTTGTGCAATTGCAGGCTGGGGACAAAGTGACTCACCTGAGGTTGTGCAGAGAAGGCGGTTGCAGAGTGAGGAAGCAGCGATGGCAGGGGATCCTGTTTAGGGGCTCGGAGCACCCTGCTCCCACATGGCCGGGAAGGGGAAGGAGGGCAGGTTCCAAAGGAGAAGTGGGACCTGCCGGCGCCAGTCAGGCCGGGCCTCCCCGCAAGGGAAGTTTCGAGGGGGGAAGTGCCGTCAACCATAATTGGGTGCTGTGGGTGCTGTGGTAGTGTGGGGATACATGTGGCCCGCTCAGGACCAGATCCCAGCTGCTGATGGCGCCATGGCGGGGCCCCAAACCCGCTCCGGGACCCCCCCAAAGCCAGGCAGTGTGGGCAGCCAGAGCCAGCGTGGCTCATCCGAGACGAGCGATGGGGGGGGCTGAGACAGGGACGCAGAGGTGGGGGTGCAGGGATGCAGTGTGCATATGGGGGTGCGGAGACTGGGGTGCAGGGATGCGGTGTGGATATGGGGGAGCAGAGACTGGGGTGTAGGGATGCAGTATGGATATGGGGGTGCAGAGGTGGGGGTGCAGGGATGCAGTATGGATATGGGGGAGCAGAGATGGGGGTGCAGGGATGCGGTGAGGATATGGGGGTGCAGAGGTGGGGGGNGCAGAGATAGGGGTGCAGAGATGCAGTGTGGATATGGGGGTGCAGAGGTGGGGGTGCAGGGATGCGGTGTGGATATGGGGGAGCAGAGATGGGGGTGCAGGGATGCAGTATGGATATGGGGGAGCAGAGACTGGGGTGCAGGGATGCGGTGTGGATATGGGGGAGCAGAGATGGGGTGCAGGGATGCAGTATGGATATGGGGGAGCAGAGATGGGGTGCAGGGATGCCGTGTGGGTATGGGGGAGCAGAGATGGGGGTGCAGGGATGCAGTACAGATACAGGGATGCAGAGACGGTGGTGCAGGGACACGGTGCAAATAGGAGGGAGCAAAGATGGGGTGAAGGGACACAATGTAGTTATGGGGGCACAGGAACGTGTCAAGAGTTGGACGGGACACATGTGGGCGCGCTGTCGCGCGCACGCGGGTGCGCAAGGGTGTCTGCGCCCCTCGTGTGCCTGTCCGCATCTGCGAGGGGCGGCGCGCGTGCACGTTTCACGCCCGTGTGCACGCGTGTGCGGGTCTGGTGCGTGTCAGCGTGCATGCCGGTGCGCACCCATCCCTGCCTATGCACGAACGCAGGGGTGCGCGGCCGCGCGGCCGTCCGTCNCACCGCACCGGACCGGGAACGGGGCCGGGGCCGGGCTGGGGGTGCCTCCCCGGGGGCGTGGGGGCAGTCGCCATCGTGGGGACGGGCTTTGGGGACCCCCCAGACAGCTCGGACGCTGCCGGCAGTGACAAAGGGGCTGAGGTCCCAACCCCAGGGAGGGCTTCCCTGCATCCCCCCCCTCGCATCCTTGCCTTTGCGCCCCTCCCGTATCTCCTTTGCATCCCTCTACCCCACAATTCCCTCCCGTGCATCCTCCTATCTCTTCCCTGCACTACCCCACATCTCTCCCCACCCTCTGCATCCTGCCCTTTGCATTCCCCACCTCTTGAATCCCTCGCTCTCTCCCCCTGAACCCCCCAGATTCCTCCCCTGCATCCTCCCATATCCCTACTGCATCCCCCCCCACCTTGCTTTCCATCTCCCCCACACCCCCTCCTGCTCTGGATCTGGGGGAGATCGAAGGAGCCTCCCCCAGTGTGAGCCCGGCTGCCCCAGTCCCTGACTTCTGCCTGGGTGTTGGAAGCATCCCCGCACCCCCCCATGCCACCGGGATGCCCCTGGGGGGGACATGGGCAGGGGGTTGGGGTCAAGGGGCAGAGAAGGGCCACACTCTTCCCTGCTGCAAGGGGACCCCGGTTCCCAGCTGCTTGGGAAACTGAGGCACAGGGAAAGTCCTGGCAGCCAGGAGATCAGTGCCAATGTGGCCACCAGCTTCACGTCTGCCCTGCGCCATCATGTCTCACCTTGCTGAGCATATGGGCTGGGGCTGGCTCTGTCCCAGGGCAGGTTAAACCCCTCTTTGCAAGGAGGATGTGTGTTTATTGGCAGCATAATATTGCCCGGCTTGGAGGGGATCTGGACAGTGGGTGGGACAGGGGACCAGGTCCCATGGAGCCATGGCCATGGTGAACCCAAAAGCACCAGGGCAAACTAAACCACCCCAGTTTTGAGAGGCCCTTTGTGACACTTGCTTCCACGTGCCAAATCCTACACAAGCAGGCTGTAATCCCCCCCCCCCGCCCCGTGTCCCCAGACCACTTTGGCCAGGGGACCCAGAAAGGAGGAGGGACAGGGCTGTGATGGAGCTTCAGCTCTCCATACTGCTGGAGCAGCCTTGAGGCTGCTCTCGCTTCACATGCTGTATCAGAGCTGGCTCGCACCGGGGGAACACTCTCCAGGGGCTTTCCCCAGCCCCGCCATGGTCCCCATGAGCCTTCAGCCTCACTGAGGAGCCTCAGCTCCCTTTCCCATCCCTCCTCCCCCTCCGCCGGCCCCGGTGGCTCCAGCCCAGGGCAGAACAATGCAGCCGGTCCAAGCCTCCGTGCGGCCCCGTTTCTCAGCCAACCCTTCGCCAAGTGGGAAATCCGGGGCAGAGTAACCTAGTTTCTGTGCTTACAAGGAGCTTTCTGTCCTGGCCAAGCAAGGTGGTGGGGAGAGCACTGCCCTCCTGGGGCTTGGTGTCCCAGCGGGCAGATGGTGGCACCAGGGGAGGCAGGTAAGGAGTCCCCAACAGGGCAGGATGCTCCTCAGCCTTGTCTGGAGCAGGATATTGGGGTGCCTCAGATGTGGCTATGCTGTTGGGGGGACCCCAGGGCTTTGGCTTCAGTGGGTTTCTCGCCCACAGCCATCCCAGAGCAGCCTGGGGTGGAGGATGGAGACTGCAGGGAGCCTGGCTGCCGGCATAGGTACAGGCTGTTTGTGGGGGCGATGCTCAGCCTCATGGGGCTGTTTGTAGGGGGCGATTCTCAGCCTCATGGGGCTGTTTGTGGGGGCGACGCTCAGACCCGCTGTTGATCCTCACAATCAGCCAGAGAAATGACGTTGCTTTGCTCTCACCCCAAAGATTTCCCCAAAGCCAGGAAGGGAACCCAGGCATCCAGGCACCCCATTTCCCCCAACGTCACCCCCTGGGCACCCCAGCTGGTGGAGCAGAGCACCCCAGCTCCCATCCCGGCTCCCTCCGCCAGGCTTCGCTGCCCTCCCTGCGGGGACGCAACGCGGGCGAGGCGGGATCAGGCGCCCGCTGCCCCAACCTGCTGAGGCTCGTCCTCTTCCAGCAGGACTTTCTGGTTCCTGCAGTCCCCGGCGGGGCCACGCTGGGCTGGGCTGGGCCACAGCGAGCCCTGCCACGAGCCGGGCTGGGAGCCTGGCAGCACGGCTGGACCTTGGCTGGGCGCTGGGCATGGGCCCACAAGGGTCTTCTGGCCGCAGTCCCCTGCGGCCAGGCGCCTGCTGGGTGCCGATGCTCCAGGGGCGGAGGTGAGCCAGCTCTGTCCTCGCCTGCCAGAGAGGTAATGCCGCTTGCTGGGGACACGGTGGCCGCCTGCAAGGGGTCCCGGGGACCACACGGCTCTCGAGACGTTGCTCTTTCCCTATTGCTTCTGGCAAGAGCTGCAAAAAGAGCTGCAAGAGGGGGGTGTCCTGTCCCCCCCCTAATTTTGTGGACCCTCCAGCCACTGATGGAGCTACACAGAGGAATCCCTGATGGGGACGGGCACTGTGGGGCTCTGTGGGGGCAAAGGCAGGAGCATCTGGACACCCCCGTGCCAGGGGGGTCCCAGTGCAGGGAGCCCATCAGGGCATGGGGACGTGTCTGCCTGTGCTGGGGTGGAAGTGGGAAGCTCTTGTCCATATTCAGGGGCCACACGCAGCTTTAGGCGCCGGGGCCCCATCGGCCCCCCCCGCGCCGGGTGCTGGCTTCCCCCCTCTCGTTTCCGCTTGGTGACACGCAGCCCCGGCAGAGCTTGCCCTAACCCTTGCCCTTCCCGCAGGGATGGTGCTGGGACCCTCAAGGGGTGCATCCCTGCCGCCCCCCGCCATGCCCGCAGCTGCCCTCCGCCTGCTCTGTGGTGTGGTGATGCCTGCTGCCATGCTCTGCGCCGAGCCCCTGCCCCGTGTCGCCTTCCCCAGTGGTGAGTACGGCACCGAGAGATCAAAAGCGCTGGGGAGGGGATGGCGGCAATCTGGGTTGCGGGGGGACATCGGCTTGGGAGACCATCTGTCCCCAGGGTTGAGCATCCAGCATCAGGGACCCATCACAGCCTCCCTGTCTCGTTACCCCTCTCGTTAGCCCTGTGCAGGGCTGGGGCAGTGGGACAGTGGCTGTGGGGCTGGGGACGGGTGCTGGTGCCAGCAGGGCGATGCAAAAGGCTACGGGGCAGCTGTGGGGGCAGATGTAATGAGACTGGTTGGCACCCAGACACCTTTGGGAGTGGGAGCAGGGTGCACCCCAGGGTGCCAGCTCTAGCAGAGCAATTTTGGCACCCACCTGGCACCCGGGAATCTGCTCAGGGCCACCCTGGATGGAGGAAAAAGCTGCCTCCTCAGCGGGACAGGGCACTGCGTCCCGCCTGCATGTCCCGCCAAATGGTAGGTGGCAAAGCAAGGGGTTTGGCGGTGCTGTGGGACGGCGGCGTTCCAGCAGGCAGGAGAGGTCTGTGCCCCCATGGCAGGGCCGTGCCCTCCTGAGGCCCCCGCCCGCGCTGCCACTTCCCCTTCCCCATGCAGCCATTCCGAGAATTGCAAAATCTCCCTTTTGTTTTTCCCTGTTTCGGTGGCTGGCGGGGGCGAACACGAAGCCTGCAGCCCCAGCTGTGCTTGAGGGCACCGTGGGGGCTTGTAACCCCCCCCAGGCTGGCACCTTGGGGTGGTGCATCCCCCAGACGGAGCATCGCCCCATGGCCATGGCCATGGCCCCAAAGCATCACGGGCAGAGCTTGCAGCCCAACAGGGAAAAATGCACTCCATTTCTTAAGGGACAGCAAAGCAGCATCAGAAGGCGAGGAATGTGCGGGCTTTGCAGCTTGGGGACGTCCAGATCTTGCAGCAGGACCCAGAGGGGACAGGAGGGGAGGTGGGGACCTGGAAGGGGAAGTGGGGACGGCGATGGGGAGGCCATGGGGGAAGCAACACGCCCCATTTCCTATGCGAGAGGTGACTCGAGCTGCAATGGCAGCTGCTGCTGCATCCGCCCAGGGTTGATGGTGGTGCTGGGACGTATGTGTGTCCCTTGGCCCCCGTCATCCCCCTTTGCTCCTGCCAGGGGACCCCCGACGGACCCTGACCCATTTCAGCCAGGACAACGTCTCCCACTACGACATCTTCCTCCTGCACGAGAGCGAGGAGGAGCTGTACGTGGGGGCACGTGACCGGGTGCTGGCCCTCACCGTCGGCACCCCGGGCAGCATCCGTGCCAAAGCCTCGGTGAGCAGCAGCTGCTTTTGGGGAGGCTGGGGCAGTGCCCTCCACCGTGCCTCAGTTTCCCCACTCGAGCTGGGTGGTCATGGCTTGGCTCAGCAGCTGTGGACCGTCTCCCTTCCCTCCGCAGATAATGTGGGGACCCACGGCCGAGAAAACCTCCGAGTGTGCTTTTAAGAAGAAGAGCCAGGAGGTGAGACCCCCATGGGGGGCTCAGGGGGGGGTTCCCCAGAGCTGCAGGGATGTTCAGTCCCCACCTCTTCTCTTTCCCCCCCGGCAGACCGAGTGCTTCAACTTCATCCGGGTCCTTGTGGCCCTGAACCAGACCCACCTCTACGTCTGCGGGACCTACGCCTTCAGCCCCGCGTGCACCTACATCGTGAGTGTCCCCCACTGCTAAGGACGGGGACGCGGGGGGGTCTCCAGACATGCTGTGGCATTGCCGTGAGAAGCCACAAAATACCGGCCCAGGAGCCCCAACGGCATGGAGGATTTGAGCTAATTGCATCACGGGAAGTACCCTGAGATGTGGGGTGCTGGGTGCCCCCCACCTCCGGGGTGCATCTTTGTGTTTCATGCATTAAAGGAGCCCATGGTGTTTCTAACCGCGGCTGCCAGCGGCTTTTCACCTGCCAGGTGGTGGTAAACCCCTCATTTTGGGTCCTGGTTCCCTCAGGTGACCCCAGGCAGCCTGTCCTGCCTCAGTTTCCCCACTTGCTGAGCACGTGGTGAGCGCCGCAGCTTCCTCACAGGCCAGAGGGAGTCCACAGCCATTTCTTGCAGATTTTGGGTTTGGTTTAACTCCGTCATCTGAGTTTTCTCCCCTTTCCCACAGCACCTGGAGAACTTCACCCTGGTGTCCAGCGGCAGAGGACAACCTTTCCTGGACGGGAAGGGCCAGTGCCCCTTTGACCCCCAGCACACCTACACAGCCCTGCTGGTGGGTGAGTACGGGGCCAGTGGCCCCCATGGGTGGGCACCCATCCCTGGGATGGAGTGGAGGGTGACGGCGGGGGGATCCCTGCCACGACTCACCCCCACCCTGTCCCCGAGCAGATGGCGAGCTCTATGCCGGCACCATGAACAACTTCCAGGGCAATGAGCCCATCATCTCCCGCTCGCTGGGCAGCCGGACCCTGCTCAAGACAGACGCCTTCCTCCGCTGGCTTTCAGGTGAGCAGGGAGATGGTCCTTGAGAGGACTTCCCGGCCCCCCTCACCCTCCCCGTGCCAGGGGGTGCCTGCAGCAGCCCCCCACTCGTTCCAGCTCCTCACCCACCTGCCCTGGCCGTGTCCCACAGCCGACGCCGCCTTCGTGGCCTCCTTCAGCATCCCTGGAGATGACAAGGTCTACTTCTTCTTCGAGGAGACAGCTGATGAGTTTGATTTCTTTGAGCGGCTCCTGGTGCCACGGGTGGCCCGTGTCTGCAAGGTGGGTGCAGGGACGATGACGGAGGACAACGACGGGGGACGCTGGAGGTACCCAGCTACGGTCGCCCCGGGGCTGAGCATCCTCCCGGCTCCCGCAGAGCGATGTCGGGGGGGACAAAGTGCTGCAGAAGAAGTGGACGACGTTCCTGAAGGCCCAGCTGGTGTGTTCGCAACCCGGCCACTTCCCTTTCAACGTCATCCATCACGCCTTCGCCCTGCCCCGCCGCGACGGCGGTGCCGATTTCTACGCCGTCTTCACCTCACAGTGGTGAGTCTCAGCACCCGGGTGTGCTGCAGGTGCACTGGGGACCCGCATCCTCCCCATGCCCACCTTGCTGTCCCTGCAGGCAGGCGGGCAGGGCGGGCAGCGCAGCCGTCTGTGCCTACAGCCAGGAGGCTCTGGAAGAGGTCTTCGAGGGCAAGTACAAGGAGCTGAACAAGGAGAGCTCCCGCTGGACGGTCTACGGTGGCCCCGACATGAATCCTCGGCCCGGCAGCGTGAGTGCTGCCCATCCGGGGGACAAGACCCTCCCTGGGGACGATGCTGGTCCCCATGGGGAGGGGTTTGTCTGTCCCAGTTTGTCCTGTGTGCTCGCACTGGGGTGAGATGGTGGTGGTGTTGCAAGAGGGATGGGAAAGGGGGCGGGGGGTCCCTTTGCACCCAGCTGATGCTGGCGCGGGGCAGCCTGGTGGCACGTCCCCCACTCCCCGTGCCTCAGTTTCCCCACGCCAGCACTGACTCCCCTCTCCCTGCAGTGCTACATGGGTCCCTCCTCTGACAAAGCCCTCACCTTCATGAAGGACCATTTCCTAATGGATGGGAAGGTGTCACCTACGCAGGGGCGGCCGCTACTGGTGAAGACGGATGTCACGTATACGCGCATCGCAGTGGATGAGACTCGTGGCGTCTCGGGGGCCACCTACCGCATCATGTTCCTGGCCACGGGTGCGTTTACGTGGGGGTACACACAGGGTGCCTGGTCACCCCTCCTACCCTTCCCTTGGCCCCCCCAAAACACCGGTGATGTCCCCTGTGCCCCCGCAGCGGAGGGTTTCCTGCACAAAGCGGTGGAGCTGCCTGGGGGTCCCCACATCGTGGAGAGCATCCAGCTCTTCAGGACACCGGAGCCGGTGAAGAACCTACTGCTGGCCCCGGGGAAGGTAGGGGATGGGGATGACCCAACAGCCCACCCCAAGCCCAGCGTGGCGGGGCCGGGGGAGGCTCAGCCCTGCGCCTCTCCCTCCCCAGGGCATCCTCTATGTGGGCTACTCCGGTGGTGTCCTCCAAGTCCCGTTGGCCAACTGCAGCCTGCACCGGAGCTGCGCCGAGTGCGTGCTGGCACGGGACCCGTACTGTGCCTGGCACAGCCTCGAGGGCTCCTGCCAGCCCACCCGCGCTGCCACCGCCGAGGACAGGTGAGCTGGAGAGGCAGCGGGATGAGGATGGGAAGGGGGATGCGGAGGGGACCGGGATGCTGACGCCACTCTCCCGGCCGCAGGAGCGCGTGGCTGCAGGACGTCGAGGCGGGGAGCCCAGCCACCGTGTGCCACCGCGGGAGGAGCGCAGCCATGCCCCGAGCCCGGGGGCCGCAGGAGGATCCCCCCGCAGAGAGTTGAGTATGGGGGCGCGGTGGGACGGGGTGGGGGTGCGGCGGGACGGGGACTGGAGGGTGGGACAGGGCACGCGGGGTACACTGCATCACCCCGCTCTCCCCCGCCACACCCCACAGGGCTCAGCCCCCCGCTTAACGCCGTGGTCCGCCTGCCGTGTCCCCGCCGCTCCGCTCTGGCCAACTACAGCTGGCAACAGCCCGGTGGCCAGGGGGGCCGAGGGGACGCGGCGCTGCTGCCTGACCACACGCTGGTGGTCATCATGCAACGGGGGACCGCTGGCACCTACAAGTGCCAGGCTACCGAGAACGGCTACACCTGGACCGTGGCTCATTACCAGCTACGGGACCCCAGTGGGGCGGCCCCCCAGCCAGACGGGCTGGCTGAGGAGGGGTTGGCCTGGGGGACCTCAGTCCCCGGCACTCCACGGTCTTACTGGCCCCAGTTTGTCACCGTCACCGTGCTGCTGGCCGTGACGCTGGCTGCTGCCGCCTGCCTGGCTCTCCTCGCCTACCGCGACCAGCTCAAAGCCAGGAGCAAGGTGCGGGGGTGCAGCACGCCCCACAGTGCCCCGTCCCAGCGCCGGGAGAAGGTACCCCTCAATGGGGGGACCGGAGAGCCCCCGGCAGCCGTCGTCCCCACCGAGGACGAGGAGGAGGAAGGCTCCCGCGCTTGCTGCCTCCAGCTTGACGGGGACATCGATGCTGATAACAACAGGCTCCACGTCCCGGCGGGGGACACGGCGTGACGTTGCCACCGGGTCGGGGAGACCGTGGGGAAGCAGTGGGGTGTGTGGGGGGGGATATGAATGTGAAGGTTTTTTTCTTTTTTTTTTTTTTTTTTAATTTAATACACGTGTTTTAACATAAGGTAACGTTTTGGGGTAGCGGCGAGGGGCAGCGGGGTGGGATGGACCCCTGGGAGCAGCAGGGGAGGCAGCAAGGGGGTGGGATAGGGCAAGGAGGTGGGATGGGGGGAGAGCGGGGAGAGAGGGAAGGACATGGGGACGGGGAAAGGACGCGGGCACAGAGGGACGTGGCTGTGGGGCAAAGACGTGGGGCCGAGGGCAGGATGTGGCCGTGGGGCAAGGACGTGGGGTGGGGACGGGCGGAGCTGGTGGGTGCTGACACCGGCGTCACCCCAGGATAAAACCCCTGGGATCTATAAAAGCTCCAAAATGAGGAAAGCTAAGCCCGGATGGGGTCCATGGACCAACCCCACGGGCACCCACCCTGCGCTGCCAGACCTCCCCATCCTGCTCCTCACCGCCCTGGGTGCTGGCGGGGACACCACATCGCCCTGACCCCCGGACAGCCGTGGTGGTGGAGCCCCCCCACTTCTCACCAGCTGCCCCCCGGGGTTGGCCCCTGCTGCTTTTTTGATGAAGTTGAGCCTTCTTTTTTTAAGACGAACCAGCTGTACATTTTCCTGCTCTTTGTACATTTGATTTTTTTATTAAAAAGGAAAAGCTACCGCGTTGTGCTGCTGGGTCCAAGGAGCAGCCCCAGGGGGGCAGCGCCAGGCCCCCCGGCCTCAGGCTTTCAGGCGCGTGTGGTGCGTGCGCACACCTGTGCGACGTAGGGGTGTGCAAGGCGTGCATGCTTGTGCGGTGTGTTTGTGGAATGTGCATGCACGTGCAAGGCGAGGGCGCGCAAGGTGTGCACGGGTGCAACATGTGCGTGCACGTGCAAGGTGAGGGCATGCAAGGCGAGGGCGTGCAAGGTGTGCACAGGCGCAGCACATGCGTGCGTGTGCAAGGTGAGGGCGTGCGAGGTGTGCATGGGTGCAACATGTGCATGCACGCGCAGCGTGCGCGGGGAACATGCAACGTTCAAGGGGTGTGCAAGGGTGCGACGTACGCATGCACGTGCAAGTGTGTGTGTGGAAAGTGCATGCGTGTGCGACGTGGGGGTGTGCAAAGTGTGCGTGCGGGGCAAGAAGCCGGGGGCAGGGCCCACCCCCAGGAGCAGGGAAACGGCCCTCTTACCCCCACCCATCACTCCCTTCCTTTCGGCGCAGCTCTGCTGTTTTCCCCACCTCGCCGTGCCCTCTGCCCTTCCAGCAGCCAGCACGTGTATTCCTCTCGGGAAACACAGGAGCCGCACTCAGGCGTTAAGGGCCGCTGGCCCTTTAAGAGCTGTAATTCGGCGCTGTCCCTTTAAGGTGAGGGCGCGGGCTCCTCTCCCGCTGTGCGCATGCGCACTCCGTTCGCGTCTTCCCGGGGCGCGGCGGGCGGCCGCCCTCTTTACTGCGGCCGGAAGCGCGCGGGGTCTCTTCCGGAGCGGCGTCAGCCCTTCCCCAAGATGGCGCCGGCGCTCGGGCGCTGATTGCTCGGGCGGCGCGCGAGGTCCCCG
>WAAD01041861.1:161792-172639 GCA_013389945.1 Fregata magnificens | reverse complement strand
GGCTGAGGAGGCGGGTGCTGCGCCATGGAGGAGCCCGGGGGCAGGCGGGGAAGGGGATGGGGGTCCCCGGTGCCTCCGGGGCTGCAGGGACTCAGGCTGCGTGGGGGAGAGAAGGGGACGTGCCCGCGACATGAAACCAAGGTGCTGGGAAAGGCTTCTTGTCTGCACAACCGCTTAATCCGCTCAGTGACCTTGAGCGGGTCCTGTGCCGAACTTTGCACGTGTTCGCTTGCCTTTAAAGCACATCGGATTTTTTTTTTTTTTTTGGCTGGCCAAACCTAAGGGCTGATGGCTTTACCTCTAAGGTAGGAGGGCGGCTCGCTGCACCAGCTGCCCGCTTCCTGACCGTGGCTCCCCGCATACAAAAGGTGGGGGGAAGGCAGCGCGAGGCTGTGGGTGCGTTGGGAAGTGCTGGCCTTAGAGTGTCTCTGCCTCATCGTTTACAGAGAGACAGCTGCTCGCGGAGGAACTGCGGATCTTCAGTGAGGCTGGTTTTCTATCCGCTTCCATCCTGGGGTAAATTTAAGGAGTGCAACGGTAAAGACTTTGAAAACGGAGCTGCCTGCTTAGACCAGGTTCGGCGTAATGTGGCACAGATAAAAGGCTTCAAATTTAAGAGGCGTGTAGTGGATTTGTTTGATCTTGTGCTTTCCCACTTGAGAGAATCTCCACAGGCAACCGCGTATAGTGGTCGGGGCTTGGAAAGGCGGCCTCGCCGTCTGCTTCTGGATGATTCCCAGGCTGTCGTGCTAGGGCATTAGTATGCTGAGCAGCAGACATCCTTGGTCAGGGGTACACAAAGGCCTTGTCTTTATTTGCCAAAGAATCATATTTAGGTCCAGCTGCAGCAAAAATGGTTTGGAGAACAGATTGATGGGGCTGCATTGAAAAGGAGATAAATTGGGGTGGGGGGGTGGGGGCGCATACTAAGTTGTGGTCTGTCTTTAGAAGGCTGAAGACAGCTTCTGGCTACAGACAGTATCCTGCAGGTCATACCGCAAACTAGCGAGAGAGCAGAAGCAGGTATGGTCTGCTTGGTAATTCTCTGCTTTAATTTCTAGGCAGAAATTCAAGAAATGCTTTTCTGTTCATGGTGAGAAGTCACCACCTGTATAGATCTATTGAGGTGTAGTTTTGGTGTGGCAACTGTTCAAGTGTTGAAGTACAGAATGGCTCCGTGACCTGGGAGGGAAGCTGGTGTACGTGTATTTTGTTATGCAGGGCAGGTCAGTTCTTTT
The DNA here is from genome assembly GCA_013389945.1 of Fregata magnificens. Lineage (NCBI taxonomy): Eukaryota > Metazoa > Chordata > Aves > Suliformes > Fregatidae > Fregata > Fregata magnificens. The sequence continues at coordinate 171,401 of WAAD01041861.1, read as the reverse complement.
GAGATTTAGCAATTACTGTTATATCGATCTCCCCCAAATTACTTGAAAGGTCATCAAAGAGTTACTGAAACGGGATGCGACAGGATCACTGCTCTGAGCGAGGCCCTAGATTTGATTTCTGGAATAATAAATCGTGACATCATAGAATCTCCTGAGTTAGAAGGGACCCACAAGGATCATCGAGTCCAACTCCTGACCCTGTATAGGACAGTCTCAAAATTCACACTATGTGTTTGAGAGCACTGTCCAAATGCTCCTTGAATAATGTCAGGCTTGGCACCATGGCTACCTCCCTGGGGAGCCTGTTCCAGTGCTCCGCCACCCTCTGGGTGAAGAACCTTTTCCTAATGTCTAACCAAACCTCCCCTGGCACATCTTCCTGCCATTCCCTCGGGTCCTGTCACTGGTCGCCAGGGAGAAGAGATCGGCACCTGCCCCTCCTCTTCCCCTTGTGAGGAAGCTGGAGACCGCGATGAGGTCTCCCCCCAGTCTCCTCTTCTCCAGACCAAGTGACTTCAGCCGCTCCTCATACGGCTTCCCCTCTAAACCCTTCCCCATCTTCGTGGCTCTCCTCTGGACACTCTCTAGTAGCTTCACATCCTTTTTATACTGTGGCGCCCAAAAGTGCACGCAGTACTCAAGGTGAGGCCGCACCAGTGCAGGGTAGAGCGGGACAATCACTTCCCTCAACCGGCTGGCAATGCAGTGCTTGATGCACCCCAGGACACGGTTCACCCTCTGTTTTGCTCTGAGCAAAACTCTCATCTTGGCAGAGCAAGAATTGTGGCTGTGGTGGTCAAATCGAAGCATCCCTGGTGATGGCAGGATGCCTTCCCTCTTCACCTCCCCACGCAGGAGGAACTCATGGCTTTGATTGCTCGTAGGCCCTGGGATTAAAGTGACATTGTCTTTCTAATTTAGATCCTTAATTAAAGTAGTTATAAGTAGGAGTCCAGATAACAGTTATTTCCTCAAGGAGGTTATGGCTAAAATGCTAAAAACAAAGCACTATAACACATAAAACTAAATAAAAATCAAGGACACTTTAAAAATTATTATTTATTTGTTTTCCTTATTGCAGCAATGAGGATTTTTCTTAGCAGATACACCTTACCTTTCACGTGGGGAGCTCTGTTATGTACGGTTCGGTTTTTGGGTGGCAGAGAAATTTGGAGTACGGACTAAACCCTCCGGCTTCACTAGGAGATTGCGTTGGCTAGACTTTATTTTATTTCTTTATAAAATAGTAAGCTAGTGGGACTCCCAACAAGAACAAAATAATGTTTTCATAGGTGCTGTGTGCAGATAATTCCTGTGTAGGAAGCTTTATGCTGTCTAATTACGCCTGTATTAGTGAACCAGTAATACTGTAATTATAATTAAAGCAATACAACTTTTGTTTAGACAAGCCGTGGTATTTGTTATGCGTTATCTGTCAAGTCAATTGACTGTAACAATGAAGCGTAGGTTTCTTTGTACTAGGTAAAACAGGGTTTCCTCCACCCTCCCCGTTGGACCCAGATGCCCTTGGGTATTTTTAACTTCACTGTCCATCAGCAGGGGCCGTGGCAGCCTGTAATGCTGTTTGCTGATGTTAAGCAAGTATTTTGTTGGCAGATAGGCAATGAAGTGGTCTGTTAACAGCAATCCCCCCCGCCAGCTTCCTCATCCATAATTTCATAATCGTAATTTCTTCTCTGTGCCAGAGGTAAATAATTGCCCGTTGTTTTGTTATTGCATTTCTAACCAAATGGCTCTTGCCTGTTTGAGCTCTCTTCGTGAAGCCTGCAATTTGGAGACATTTATGCTATGGCCTTTCTGCATTACACTGATAACGTAAAATGGCCCCCAAATTGGTGTATGGTGTTGACTGCATCTCATGTTGAATTTGAGTTCTCGCTTGGTCTAGATTGAAAGTGAATCTGTTTTCAGATCTCTGGTTTTGGCACACTTGTTTGAGTTTCTGCATTTGTGAGTGGAGCTACTTGGTATTGCTCTGCTCTCCAACAGTTCGGCTTGTGCCTGCGCACAGACTTCAAGCACCCATTTGCCAGAGCCTGGAATATAAGCTGTGATGCAGCTGCAGTCAAGCCCTTTCTAATAATATAGCAGTTGGTTATTCCTGAAGACCTGTAGGCTTTTTTTGATATGGAAAGAAAGTCCTTGTGGTCAGTGAAATAATCAGTTTCGTGTTGGGTTGATTCTTTGGGATGCTCTTCTCTTTTTGCTTGTATATGCCTGGCCCTGCAAGGAGGTTAGCTTGTTCCAAGCTTCGTTAATCATGCACCAAGTTAGAGCAAATTACAGCCGACAGGGAGGCAGGTGGAGCTACAGAGAGTCTTGTCCTGGGGAAGCAGTTGTGGTGACTGCCGGTACGTGGCTGCCTGCGGGACGAGATGCAGTGATAGTGCATCAGGGGTAGGAGCCAGGCTCAGGAAGGGTCTGCCGGAGGAGGCTGAACCAGGACCTCCCCTCCTCGTCCCTCGGTTCCTGGTACTCTGAATGCTGCCAAAATTGGAAGGATGGCAGGTTTGTGAGTGCTTTCATATCAGAAGCGACGGTGCAGTATTGGAAGTGAGGATGAACTTTGCTCACCTTAGCTGAAAAGCGCAGTTAGGCACTGCTCAGCTGAGAGATCCCTGGGCTGTGATTTTTAACCCTTTCTTTTCAGGGTCTTGGTCATCAACGTGGAGACTTTACGTGGCTGTTTGCATTTGCTTTGTTCTCCCATTGTTGCTCCTCTTTTCACGACCTTCTCTTCCCCCTTCCCTGGCTTGCATCATCCTCCAGCTTTAGGAAGGTTGAAATGGAAATGCCCAGAAAAACATGTCTAATTTGTGCAGGGAATCTGGGAACACAAATGGACACTGGTCACTTCCTTCTTTGTACAGAGCCTGGAACTGAAAAGTCACGTCCTGACGTCTAGGAGCATCACAAACCCAGAATGACTGGGGAGAAGCTGCTTTGGTTGACAATTCGTATTCCTGCGTGTTCGTTAAAAGGTAGTGCTTGCTGTTGGAGCAGTGCTCTTCCTCTGTGGATCTCAAACTGCTTTGCAAAGTCTGGCAAGCTTTGCTTTGCAGCAGAGTAGCCTGGCCCGTAGTGAGAACTGCCATGTGTGCAGACTGCTGTTAGAGTTTAACAAATAGCTACGGTGACATCAGAAGGTGCCGCCATCAACCACGTGATATGGCCCTGCTTCCTGAGGTTACAGTCCCACTGCTCTGCCAGCAGAATCATTTGTGCAAGGGCTCTCTGTGTACTTCAGGAAAATCCGCAGTGTTAGGTGACGTAGGCTGCTTTAGCTAACTTAGATGCTTTATCATCTACTGAAAGTGTCTCTCGTTTCAGATGCCAGCACTTCCAATCTAGTCAGTCAAGATAGGAGGGCTGAGCCTGGATCTGCTCTGTGCTTTTTGAGGTAGATCTGGGGCATACCACCTCTCCTACCCCACTCCCAGGAGTCATGGAGGACAAACGCAACATCCCCATCATTGAGTGGGAGCACCTGGACAAAAGGAAGTTCTACGTGTTTGGGATTTGCATGACTATGATGATCCGGGTGAGCGTTTACCCTTTCACACTCATCCGGACACGGTTGCAGGTTCAGAAGGGCAAGAGCCTATACAATGGGACTTTTGACGCTTTTGTGAAAATCCTGCGGACAGAAGGGACAGCTGGGCTCTACCGTGGCTTTTTGGTCAACACTTTCACCCTGATCTCTGGACAGTGCTATGTGACAACGTATGAGCTCACTCGAAAGTATGTGTCACGGTACAACAACAACAATGCTGTAAAGTCTCTGGTGGCAGGCGGCTCAGCCTCCCTGGTGGCTCAGAGCATCACGGTGCCCATCGATGTGATCTCCCAACATCTCATGATGCAGAGGAAGGGGGAAAGCATGGGCAGGTTTAAGGTGCAGAACCAAGATGGCAAGCGGATGTTGGTCTTCGGTCAAACCAAGGACATCATTGTACAGATTTTCAAGGCCGATGGCTTTAGAGGCTTCTACAGGGGCTATGTGGCCTCGCTGCTCACCTATATTCCCAACAGTGCAGTCTGGTGGCCCTTCTACCACTTCTATGCCGGTAAGTGAAAGGAGACTTTGAATGTGTCTTATCCCAGAAGACCTAGAAGCCCCTCAGATCGACTCTGAAACTGTGGACCCAGCGTGATTTGCTTTCTCTCTTTGATTTGGGGTGGGAGCGGAACCTGTCTTGAAACAAGTAGCTGTATCCAATTTAAACCAATTCTGCAGATATTGGGTGGAAGTTTAACAGAGCAGCACTGTTTTAAATGCAGAGTTAAAGAATAGGGGTCTGAGTGCTAGAGGGCTTAAAACTATGTGGCTCTAGGCAAGAGGGACTTGATGTGTCTACTTTAACTTTCTCTTCCGCTAATCCCAAATAATGCTTACTTTCTGCGTGGAAGTGAGGAAGGCTGTTGTCTGGCATTGGGCGGAGTTTTGAAGCCACCATGTAAGTGTAATTTGTCTTTCAGTTCACATGGACTCAGGAGTCTCATATATGGCAAGAAGACTTCTAGAGCCACAAATCTCATAGCAAAACCAAACAACAGGCAGAGACAAAGGCCAAATCTTCTGTGGTTTTGTGTCTTAAGATCATGCTTCAGTTTCTGTAGCTTTAAAACTGGCACCAAGCCTTGTGACATAAAGCTACACTTAACAGTCTGTTCTCTCTCCCTAGCTCAGCTCTGGTAATCCAAAATACTAAAGATATTGGGCAGCTAAGAGTTATTCCCCCCCGCCCTGATAATCCTTTAGACTTCTGTCATGCAGCTTTGCCTGTGGTTTTTAGACTAATATTTACCTAATAGCAATCTGCCTAAAGGCAATGATAATGAGAGGCTTAGATTTCACTGTACTGGGCTTAAAGTATATCTTAGAAATCACCTGCTTCTAAAAATACGGGTGTCTTGAATGTCTAGTTTGCTTTTCAGAGTGGGCGCATTCTGGTAACAATGGGGGAAGCATTGGTTACGCATCAGTGCTGCATTTAAATGGCAACAGCAGCTTGGGATGTTGGTCCAGTCTGAACTTTTTGGGAGCACTCCCTTCACTCTCCATGTCAACAATTTTTAATACCAAAATCCACTGTATTAATTGTAAGACTTCCATGCCAAAAAGGCTCAAAAGTGGACATCTAAGAACAAGCAAGTTGATATGGAGAGAATGGAGCTTGCCTCTTTCAGGTGTTTGCTCTCTTTCCTAGTCTTCTGCAGTGGAAATCAAGATGATGCTAAACGTAAGCCCCAGCTGTGAATACATCTCTACTTGGGCTGCGTTTTCTAGCCCTCTGTGCCTGGATAGTGTGCTGGTCTCGGCTGGCGGCAGCAGCAGGGGTCACTGAACCTTCCTCAGGGCTCAAAGTACGCTGCTGGCAGTGATTCAGATCAGTGTTCTGGGTCACGAACAGAGCAGCTTCCTTCCCTCTTGCCAGATAGACACAACCACCACATCATCCAAAGAAACTGGGACTTTTGGACTGTCTTCTGTATAACTTTAACCAATGAAAGTGCAGGAGATTCAAATCCCATTTGCCAGGTAGTAGGAGCAGAGTGAGAAAATCCCTGGGATGAGCAGTGCATAGCGCTTTTCTCCTTAGAGATTCCACAGCAGGATACCATGTAGGACAATGGACAATGTGCTCGGTGGTAGTGACAGCTTTCTGGATCTGTGCGAATCTCTGCAGACGACTTCTGATAGCCTTGGCTAAAGGTTTCCCCCCTGCCTTTTAAAGGGGGGGTGAATGTTTCCATGCTCTGTTTTGGGAACATACAAGCTTATTCTGCCCTGGTTTTGCCCAGCAGGTCTGAGAGCCTGTGTTAGAGCTGATCAGAGGCTGTATGATGGAGCACTGAGCCGCCAGGGTGTTTGTGGGCTTGCTCCCTGTGCTTTGCTAACTTTGTGGTTGATGTAGAAAGCACCGCTTAGACCTGCTGTGGGAGGAGGTGACAGGTTGTAAATCAGGGGTTCTGCCCACTGCAAATCAGTCTAAATTAGCAGGTGGAGTTAAGGAATTGATAAGCAACCACTTGTCTGAAACTTTACTCACTCTCTCTCTCTCCCATTCCCAGAACAGCTTTCTAGCTTGACTCCTAAAGACTGTCCCCATCTCCTCCTGCAAGCTATATCGGGGCCACTGGCAGCTGCAACAGCTTCCACGCTCACCAACCCCATGGATGTCATCAGGGCTCGGGTTCAGGTAAGAGCTCAGCCTGCTTGGCATGTCTGTCTGCAACAACAGCATGACGCAGGGGTGGGGTTTGGTCTCAGCTCTTTGATCTCTGTGGCTTCAGGTAAATGGCTCCCCTTCTCTCTCTGTTCCTAGGTTGTTTTGTTCTAGATATCCTGCTGCTTAATTTGCACTCGGCATTAATAGGAGGCAGCTCAGGTAGTAAGGCTGGCTTCACCTACCTGGACTGCACAGTGAGGTTCCCCAGCAGATGTGACATCCTTCATAAAAGGAGAGGTGCTTTTAGTAGTGTCAGTTTTAGTGAGCCTCGAGCTGTCGTGTTGAGCCAGCCCCTTCTAGATGGGGCAGATGGGAGGAAGGAGGAGACAGCACTAAGAATCCCACTTACTGCTGCCTCTTTAGGACTTCTTGCCTTTCTCCCCTCCTCTCGGGGAATTCTGAAGACTAGGTCAAGGTTATTGGACTGGCTGATCTGTAGTCACTAGAGTCTTCAGTTGGAACAGAACCCCAGAGCAGCTCAGCATGAAGTCTGGCAGCTCTCTGAGTATTTGTTTTGGCTTTGCAGGTGGAAGGCAAGAGCTCCATCATCCTCACCTTCAGACAGCTCCTGGCGGAGGAAGGTCCCTGGGGCTTGACGAAAGGCCTCTCTGCCCGCATCATCTCGGCCACTCCTTCCACCATCGTCATCGTGGTGGGGTATGAAACTCTGAAGAAGCTGAGCCTCCGCCCGGAGCTGGTGGATTCAAGACACTGGTAGAGGCAGCTGTTGGAAGAGAAACCTTCTTTTCAACCCTCTGAATTTGGACCGTCACGGTTGAAGGCTCGGGAGGAGAGGCAGCTGCTATCTCCTTTGTCCCTTGCTGGTTTCACAGTACAAGGCAGAAGCAAGAGCAACTGCAATTCACCTCTTTAGATTTGATTGTAATACAATGCTCTGCTGCTGTTTCTGCTTAAAACCGTCAAAATGTGACCTTCGGCAATGCTGTTTGCCTGTGACAGTTTGTTCAAGAGCAGCCAGGTGTGTGAATGCATCCTGGCAAGTTCTTAATTCCCTTTTTTTAAATTAAAGACTTACTGGCTGAAGCGAAAAGCCAGTTTATTCTTTAAATTATTTTAATCTTTGCCAAACGTCCGAGGAGGGAAGTCTAACAGACTGCAGCAGAGCCCTCTGGTGGGTTGGGTGCTGATTGCAGTTGTACCGTGGGAAGCTGGAAGAATAGAATAGACAAGTAAATTTCTCCAATCGCCCACATTTATTTCTAGAAGATGTGAGACGAGAGTAAGCTGGAACCACTTAAGACCTTATTTACTGCGTTTTGAATAGATCTGTACATACCTTTTTTTGTATGTTCTTGGAAAATGTTTCCTATCTCTCATCCTTCAAACAGCAAGCTGGCTGGTAGGCAAGTTAGGAGTTGAGTTGGCTGTTTGTAATTAGCCAGTGGCAATTTTGACACCTAACCTATGTTTTTAATCCGTTGTTATTTAATTTTTTTTAATTTTAGGGAAGCTTATTCTGATTTCTGGGGGACTGAGTGGTTGTTCTGTGGCCTTGTTCAATGTAAGTGTCAATACTGCATGTTCAGGGTGGCTGCTGCCACTTCCCACCTTTAGTTAGTTTAAGCACAAAGAAATGCAGAGTTTGGAAGTGTCAGATTGCTGTGCTGCCAGCAGCCGAGGAGAGAACTGAATGTGATTTGAGCTACAACTGGATGTGAGGTGGGGAAGAAAAAAAGAAGCTTGTACTGGCTTTTGATCCAGTTGAAACCTGACTGGCATGTTCATATTGAATAAGAAGTAATGGTTCACTAATACTTTGTAAGTTTAAATCCTGCTTATCCTGTTTGGGAAGGGCAAGGACGATTCTTTGCACACTCTCGCTGGATCAAAATCTTAAGCTATAGTCTGTGTCTTTTACCAGTCAAAAATTTGCAGTCGAGTGGTGAAGCAAGAGGCTGCTCTTTGGGGAGGAGGAATGAAAGGGTTGTTTGACGTCGCTCTGCTGGTCTCAGTATTTGAGAGCTGCCTCTCATGATGCCAGCCCACGCATGCTCATCCCGGTTAGTTGTATGTCTGAGAGGTGAGAGATACGCCTCCGAATAACAGATGTATCGCCGCCTCTGTTCATCTCACTGCTGTAACAAGGAATTCTCGGTTGTAGCGTTGATCCTGCCGAACTGTGGCTGCTGCCAGGCTCTTAGCTATCTTTTCACCTGGGACTTGCTAAGTGTGGCTCTTGCCTTCGTCCTGCCGTCTGCAGTTCAGCCCGTTGCAGAGGCTGGAGGTGGAACAAGTACAGACAGATGCTGCTGAAGTTGGAGAGAGACTTTTATGTTTAAGGGCAGAACCTGGTTATAAGATACAGTACCCTTTAATGGGGTTGCAGGTGAGTCATCAAAGGCCTTTTAATCCCACCTTTGTTTTCTGCAGTGTTAAATGAGGTGATGTATGCCTGAGCCACTGACAGAGCTGTTCAAGCAGCATGTTCTGCAAGCTGCTCTTCTGTCGTGTTTTTGTTGTTTAAAAGATGACGCCGGTCGGCTCCGTAATAGCAGATTCTGCTCTAAAAAGTGGAATGGCAGCGTCACAAGACTGCAAGGAACTATCCTGAGTGTACGGTAGCCCTGTTCTCACATAAAGGCGGTAGTAATACCAATATTAAAAAGAGACAATCCGCCTGTGGTGATTACCAGCAGGGTAATTGTTGGTGTGTGTCACAGAAGTGGCAGACAGCACAAACGTAGGGAGGCACTCTCAAGCTTAATATTCCTCTCTTAACCAGCGAAGTTCTTGACAACTAATAAACTTCAGAGACCTTCAGTTTGACACCTGAGTTTAAAAGCGCGTTAGTCTTGGTGAGTGCACTTGCCAAGGGAGTCTGCTGCTTTCTGTCACGTCACAAGGATGCTTTCTTGGTTTTTAATGCTTTGCCCTTCTGAGTAACACTAGGAGAGACCTGACCAGCAGAGACTGCCTGAAAAAACAGTGATGATGACTGTGCACGAAGCTGAATAAGCCAGAAAAATCCGGGCTGAGGCAGGGGTGGTACCTGGAACCACAGGTTAGTTGCAAGCCCGGATCCTCTGTTACAGACCGTGGTTGGTCCTGGTTAGCTGTTACAAGTGGTATCTTGACAAGGGGAAAAATTGCTCTTCTGTGCTGAACTTGGATTATTCTTCCCCCTTTGAATTCTTCAGCCTTGATGGTTTTATTTCATTAAATGATCGAGAATATTGGTCCGCGAGTGGGCTTGGGTGGGGGCTTCCAGGGGGACCTCAAGAGAGGGGCGGTTTGTTATATATACCGCTCTCCTTCAGGGGCTATCTCGCCACTTCCTCCCGTGACGCGGCAGATGAAGCATTTCAGCCCCCTGTGATTTTTATTACTGGTTTGG
>WAAD01041861.1:117328-161644 GCA_013389945.1 Fregata magnificens | reverse complement strand
CCCGGGGCCTGGCCTGGGCCCTGCCGCGAGGAGGCCCCGCGCGGTGACACCCGGCCCCTCCGGTTTTGCAGCTACCAGCGGTTTGCAAACTGCTACCGCTGCTTCTACAAACTGCAGCCCGAGGTGACCAGGAGCATTTACGAGCAGTTTATATCCCAGCTGCAGACCTCCATCAAGGTGAGAGGGGAAGCAGAGCCGGCGGGGCGGGCGGGCCCTCGGAGGGGCTGCGAGCCCTCGGGGGAAAGGCGCTGATCCTGAGGGCAGCAGATACATTTCTTGAATGGCAAAAAACCAGAAAGGTAAGAGTGCTCCCCAGAGGTTCTTCCAGACCTCTTCATCTTCCCCAGAAAGAGTCGCAGAATCGTAGAATCGTTTAGGTCGCAAAACACCCCTGAGATCATCGAGTCCAACCGTAAACCCAACTCTGCCATGTCCACCGCTAAAGCACGTCCCCAAGCGCCGCGTCTACACGTCTTTTAAATACCCCCCAAGGGTGGTGACTCAATACCTGGATGTAGCCTTCATCCAGGGAAAAGCGAGGGCTCGCAAGCAGAATGATGCCTGTGTCAGTTCAGTCTGGGTCCTGCTGAATCCCCGTGGCGTCCTTCCTTCACAGGAGGAGATCCAGGAGGTCAAGGATGAAGGGAATCTGGAGGCGCTCTTTCATTCACTGGATAAGATCGTGGAGGAGGCAAAGAACCAGGAAGAGCCTGCGTGGTATGGATAGTCACGTGGAAGGCAGTCTGGGGAGTGTGTGAGTGTGGAGGCGTGTTCCTTCGAGGGTGAAAGTCAGTTCCCATGTGATGTTTTGGTCATGACGATGTGTCCTGGAGGCCTTGTGCTGCAAGGGAATTTTTTAAACCTCACGTATCTTAACGGCAATGTCGTTGCGTCTAAAACATCCAAAAATAAGTTTTATTTATGCTTCTCTAGGTCATGTATCTGTGTTTCCTCAGTGCAAGGAGGAGGTTAGTGCCACTGAGACCGGAGGGGAGGTAAACTCAATTCTGAATAACTCAAAAGGCTGACGGCATGTTTTAGCCACAGCCACTGTGGCAGAGCTCAAATCAACACTTCTTGTTGGGATGCCTTGCCCGGGGACTCAGCAGGCACTGGAAGTTGTACGCGCTGCCTTTTGTTCGCCCTAAAGGCAGGCTGGGTCTTTTAATCAAAAGCGTCATCACGATTTCTTGTTTCTGTGTTTGGGGAAGTTAATTACATCCTGCCCGCCTCCAGGCCTCAACTAATGGCAGAGTTTTGGGAAAGACTCCTCCCCTTCCTTCCTGTGTGGCGTTAGGGGGCTGCGCAATGGGGTGCTCCTTAGACGCGCATGTTCTAGCTGTCCTCAAGCATTCAGTGCCGGAGGTAAATTGCTGGAGTCGGTGAGCTGGTACGTTACAGCAGCAGCTCAGCTCGCAATTGAGGTGCGTGAGACTAATTGCTGTGCAAGATTGTTGCTCTCTGGTTGCTTCACATCCCAGTTGTTCCCAGGCGTCCCAGCGGGATCCCGGAAGAGGACGTTCGCAGCGCGATGGTGCCGTACCTCCTTAAGCACAGGTCGTACTTGCGGAAAGTCCTAAAGGAGAAGGAGGAAGAGAACAGGAAGGTAGCGGAGTCTGTGCTTGCGGGGAGGGATAGGATTGCAGAGCTGCAGCAGCTGATACAAGCTCGCAAACATGCCTGGCAGGTAAAAATAAAAAAATAAACAAATAAAACCCCCTTTTCTTTGCAGCACCAGCCTGAAAGAAATGCTATTCTGTGGCTTGAGTAGCAAATGGCTTCACTGTATTTAAGCCCTCCGCTTATCAAAGGCCTCACCAGGAGCCAAGTCCTGCTGAAATCGGCCTGGGAGGCCGGGGCATATTTGCTGGAGGTCTTGGATGTTTTTCCCTGCGCACTGGGTGGGATGTTTCTGTGGGTGAGCGTGTGAGATTAGTGGGTTATATTCCGTACATGCTGGGGATGGCAGTGTATATGACGCTCTGTTTTATATCAGCCTGCTTTGTGTCCTGAACGCTGGCGTCTGTGGAGAAGAGCACTTTGCTGAGCTCAGTGGTGGTTGTTTTCCTTCCAGGCAATTAGTAAAGAGCAACGAGAACTCATCATGACATTCAAGGAGCCCCAGTGAGGACGCGGGGAGATTCTGCGTGTTTCGCAGGGGGAGTTTATCCTCACCTCAGAAGCACTGACAACGGGTTGGGAAGTGGGACTCTCTGCATGGCATATACAAACCACACAAACTCGTGTTCATCTTGTCAGGCCAGAAGAAACTTGCAGTGGGACTGAAAAGCTGCCGGACTTGCACAATTTGATCAAAGTTTGTGAAGAAACAAAAAAGAACACATCAGGATCTTTGGAAATAGATGACAATTTCCTATTCCCCGCTCAGCTCGACAGGGAGGAGAATCCTACAGATCTGATAGCCAGAGTGTGTCTGTATGCTCACATGCTTCTTTAGCGCTATGATGGGCGTGATTCTAGCTTACTAAAGCTGAATTTGTGGCCTTGAAGGTATTTCAGATGTGCATTAGAGAAAAATTGGTGCCTTATGCACAGAGGCTGTGCTGTGCGCAGGAATGAGGAGCCGGGGAGCTGTAGCACACGAAGCCCACAGTTGGGTGAATGCTGCCATGGCGTCTTGTACAGCTGCAAGTGTAAATAGCCACATTGGACTCTTTTGCCGCTTTTTTGCAGTGTTCATTTTCAGTATCCCTGTCTTTAAACAATTGTCCGCCTGTGACCCATCAGAACAGACATGTCAGCAGCTGCTTTATCACATCAAGTTCCTCATTGCCATTTATTCTTTTTTTTTGAGTTATTTTCCAACCCTGCTCTCCTCCCAGCAGATACACGCTGAGGGCACTTCTCCGAGGACTGCAGTGTGAAGGATCCGGGGATGTGCTGTTCGAGTGTGTGGAGATGAGCAGAGGTCAGAATGGCCCTGCCTCGACTGTGGGCTCGTAGCAAAGGGATTCAATGTTTTCCTGTGAAACCTCCGTGTTGACTCCTGGAACCAAACTAGGTTTGGTTTTACCCATCTGGAGTTGTTCTTTACTGTCTCATCGGAAGTTTGCCAGGCAGGGAAGCAGGGGCTCACTGGAGTCTGCCTGCTGGGGCGTTAGCGAAGCCCTGCAAGTGAGGTGTATCTTCCAAATGAAGAAAAAGTCCTTCCTCTGGGCTGGGCAGATAATGAGGAGAGTCTTACTGAGTGTGACAAGGATTGATTGTGAGTCTATTTCCAACGGACACCAGATCTGCCAAGGGCAGCAGGTTCTCTGGTCACCTGCCATCCTCCTTGCCTGTTGTGCTCTTCGACTGTTAGTGCATGCCGTCCCAAGGAGAGGCTGGGCCCTGTGTGGTGGGGAAATACAAATTCTGAGAACAACGGTGGTTATTTCCACCAAGCACAAGCCTCTGTTTTCAATTAGAGGCAGCCAGAGCCTGCGATTGACTGACTTAGGCATATTTTCCTTCTGTCGTAAACAAGCCTTCCCTCGCTGCATTATAATCTAAATAAATTGGAGCTGTTGTTCCCCCGGTCTTGGCTCCTGCTGTGTGCACTTGGCCCGCGTACTCTATAGTTTATGGGTTTGTTTGACAAAGGCTCTGGCTTCAGCATTTCTCTCCTCCTCCGCCCCAAAGCCTCCAGTTCCGCTTTTCAAGACAGGGCTGGGATTTATAGGATCTGAAAGTCTGGAAAGTGGTCAGGATCCCAAAGAGGAATGTCACCCCAAGGAGCCCTGGGAGCTCCCACTGCTCGGAGCCCTCCTGGGCTTAAACAGGAGCAAACTCTGGAGGTGGGTGAGCACCCTGAGCACTGCTGGGGTCTTGTGGAGAGTAGGAAGTAAGAGGATGGATGAACAAGAGATTCTACTTCCCCAATAGCTCCACTCCCCTTCTCCTCTGCTCGGTGCCTGAACCACACCAGCAGCACACTTTTTGTTCTTGCAGAGCCCTGTTTTGGGGTTTTAAGAGGTGCTGGACCTCTTTCTGAGGTCCTGTTTTTGGGAACAGGCGCTTGCCTGGGGCTCCAGCCCTGGCACGCAGCATCTGCCTGTGGGATGGGTGATGGGAGAGCTGCGTGGAGAGCGAGGGCAAGGGCACCTGCTCGCCCTCTCCCCCTGGGTTGTGGCAGTCAGCCCTGGCAAGGGGCTGTGATGACGATGCCACGGAAGGAGCACATGCTGGTCCCCGAGGCAAAAATTGGCCAACGAGTCCCCATTGGCCCTGTGCGGAGAGGAAAACCCCACGGGTTTTGGCAGGAAACTCTCCTAGCGTGGCAGCAACCCTGCTGGGATCCAGCGGTGGGAACTGGGACAGACCAGTCAGTGGCTGGGGAGTGCAGCGAGGAGTCCCACCAGTGCCCCATCTCCCATCCCAGTGAGGAGCTGGGGGACTGGGTGCTGCCAGGCCAGCAGGGCTGGGCCCACCAGCAAATCTCCACTGGCCTGGGGCTGCGTTTCCCTCCCTGTGGGCTCTGGCCAGTCACGGGGGAACCGAGTTCACCCCAAACCACAATTGCTGCCTGTGCTGGCAGCTCCCGGCCCCAGCGGATGTGCTGGAAATAGCCCTGGCAGGGCCACGGGGCCCCTCCTTGATGGCGGTCGCAGCACCCTATAAAGCCGCTCAGGGACCAGGGGCTGCACCGAGCACAGCGCCCGTGCAGAGAGGCACCATGAAGCCCCTCGTCCTGCTGACCCTCCTGGCCCTCCTCACCCTTGGCCTCTGCCGCAGAGGTACGGGCTGTCCAGGGGGGTGATGGGGACTGGGAGGACCGTGCCCCAGGATGGGCTCTGCTCTGTGAGCTGGAGGGAGCAAAGGGGCTTGGAGAGAGATTTGCTGAGCCTTGGGTGTGGGGCTGGAGCAGGGGAACAGGGATCAGGACTCCCTTTGCCAGGTTGGGGGAGGTCTGGGTGAGGGGTCAGAGCGGGGGGGTGGGATGAGATCCCCAAAAGGAGGAGCAGGGTGAGGGCACAGCCTGCACGGGGCCTTCCTGAGCCCACCGGCTGCCCCGACTGCTCCACGCCATCCCTCACAGCTGCTGACCGCTCCATCAGCACAGATGACTCGCCGAGCTCCGAAGGTGAGTGTCTGTGGCCGGATTCGGCCCTGCTGCCCTGGGGACGGGGGGGACCCAGCTCCCCCTGACCCCCTGCTATGTCCCCGCAGCCTTTGTCTCCAAACGTGCCAGCGCCGAGGTGGTGCGGAGACACAAGAGGAATTACATCTATGACAGGTAGTGCTTGACCCCATTGTGCCGGGGACCGTGTGTCCCCCCGGTGATGCCGAGGGGGGCACACATTCCCCATCCAGCCCGCACAATGAAATCCTGGTTTTGGGAGGGGCCCCACTGGCTGGGCCCTTCCCCAGGAGCCTCCAGCCCCCATGGGGCTTGGGACCCTCCAACATCCCCCACATCACTCATCTGTCCCCAGCAGCATCTACGGTGCTGTGTGGGACCCGCTGGAGGCCAAGCGCGAGGTCTGCGAGTTCAACCCCTACTGCAATGAGCTGGCCGACCACATCGGCTTCCAGGAGGCATACCGGCGCTTCTACGGCCCCGTCTAGCCCCCACCGCGCCCCCAGCCATGCTGTGGCCCTGCAGGTGCCTGGTCTGAGCTCAGAGCACCAACCTCTCCCAAGCAGCCCTCCTTTTTCACCCCTTTCTGTTAACCGTGGAAAGAAATAAATGCACAAATGGCGTAGCCAGCTCCTTCCTAGTCTGAGGGTGCGGGATGGGTGTGAGAACGCGGCAGACGTATCCCATGTCACCCCCACGAGGCCGAGGACCCCCGGCTTCTTCCTCTCCCAACACCCAAAGGCTCCAGGGCAGAGCGGTGTCCATCACCATCCGGTGCCTGTCCCTGGCAATGATGAGCCCAGCGCTTGCACAACCATTATTCCAGTTTAATTTAAAGCTGCTTGTCCCAAGCGTGGGGTTATTAGGGGGCAGCGGGGCTGCTCCATGTGTCCCAGAGCCCTGCGCCCTTCCCAGCAGCAGGGTTTCCTTAGCAAACCACCATTTCATTAAGGCCGGGGTTGCGAGGGGGGAAGTGGGGGGAGGTTGGGACCCTAGTCCCATGCATGGTGCTCCGCCCAGCCACAGCCGTGGCACCCCATCCCTCCCTGCACACCCAGCACACACACGCGCGCGCATGTGTCCATGCCTCGTGCTGGGTGCTGCTGGGCTCTGTCTCTCCTATCCCCCCTGAACCACCTGCAATGTTGCTGCTGGGTCCCCACATGGGGTGACATATCTCCCCTGCCCCAAATTCATCTCCTGTATGGCCCTGGCCACAGCTCCTGAGGTCCCACGGCACCGGACCCCTGGCCCACGCTGCCTGGCTCAGCCAGGGCACTGGGGCCAACTCCGTGCTGGGCACTGACCCCTGCTCCCACCAAGCACGGCCTTTGCCAGCCCTCTGCACCCTCACCTCAAACCCAAATCCCTCAGCTCTGCCTCCAGCCCCAGTCCCCGCAGCCCTCGGCTGCCCCCAGGCACCCAGTGCCCGACACCAAGCAACGGCCGTGCTGCAGTGGGGCCATCCACGCTGCAGCAGGGACATGCACACTGTGTTGGAGCTGTGCACATCACATCAGGGCCCACCAGCGCTGCATCTCAGCCCTGCTGGGCTACACACACATGTGGGTGCACATACACGCACACAGGGGTCCCCAGGGTTACCGCACTGAATCCGCTGGGAAACAGGCCAGTGCAGTGGTCCATGGATTTGGGGGTCCCACACTCTGGGGCTGAGGCTGGGTGCCTCTGTGCGGGGCTGCTACATGGGTTAGGTGCAGTGTAAGTGCGCGACAGTGCCCTCCCTGCAGCGATGAGTATGATTAGCGATATTTAAAAGGTGGGGAAACTGAGGCACGGGGGGGGAGCTTGGCTGGCTGCAGAAGGACCAGGGTGGGGACGGGGAATGCCTCATGACACCCCAAGACACCCAACAGCAGGACCCAGGCATCTGAGCCCCTCACCCTCTTCTCCCCACGCTTGGTGGGGGGAGCTCTGGGGGGTGCCAGGACATCTGGGTCCCCACAGCCCCTGCAGCCCAGCCACTCACCCCGCACTGTCACGGGTCCCTACAGCGCCCAGCCTCGGTGGGGACGCTTGGGGGGCTGACAGAGCTGCCAGGCGCCTGGGGCAAGGCAGCAGTGAAGGCGCCGATGATGGCAGCATTGCCCAAAAGGGCCAGTCCGGCAGTGCCAAAGGTGCCGGGGAGCCCGGGGGTGGGCAGGCGGCCCCGCAGCCAGGCCCGGCGCGAGCACACGTCACAGAGGATGGCCTCCAGCTGGAAGTGGGTGCCCAGCACGGCGCAGATGTGGAAGAGCTGGTGGCTGTGTCCTGCCGGGGTGAGAGGCCAACGTCACCCTAGGTGCTGGGACTCCTTGCCCAGCTCCTGCTGCAAGGGGTTGCTTTGGGGGCAGGGGACTGGAGCCGCGGCACTGGGAGGCACTGGGAGGCACTGGAAGGCACTGGGGGCTGCTGCTCACCGATGAAGTCGAAGCGGCCGGGCGCCAGGCGCTCAGGCAGGTGGGACGCGAAGAGGAAGCCGGTGAGCAGTGCGAAGAGGAGGTGGTAGCAGTACCCGGCCACAGCCTCATTCCAGGCGCAGTTGCTCCAGAAGCAGAAGAGGAGCTGTGGGGAGGCGAGTGACCAACAAGGGGAGTGGGGGGAACCACCCCTGGAAGTACCCTGGGACCCCCATGGTGGTGGCACCTGACCCCTGCCCCAGGACACCCAGACTCACCCGGTAGAAGAGCGGGATGTTGTCGTAGAGGAAGGGGTACACAAAAGCCGCCGTCCGCAGCACCTTGCTCAGCCGGGGATGCTCCAGCTCAGGGAAGCTGTGAAGTGGGAACGGGGCGGGGGGAGGCATGGACCCCCTCTCAGCCCCCGTGGCGAGGACCTGCAAGCACCTTGGCTTTGGGCCAGACCCACTGCCTGAGCAGGGGGATCCTCCCCCCCGCCCCAAGACACTCTGCAGGACCCCAAAGCTGAGAAGGAAGAAACCTCCAGCCCCAGTTTCCATCCAGCTGCAGCGCTGGCGCTTTTACCCAAAACATACCGGGAGTAGCAGGAGAGGCTGGTGCAGACAAAGGAGTTAAAAGCAGCTGCAGGGACAAAGTAACGGTGCAAAACTCCACTGACCCAGTGGTCTGGCATTGCGTAGGCACCATAGGCAAACGCACAGCCTGCAAGAGAAATGCAGCATCATGGGGCCGGTGGCTCCCTGTCCCTGCCCCCAGCCCTGTCTCCATCCCCATCCCCGTGCCAGGGCCCCCTCTGCAGTGGCTCACCCAGGCTGTAGAGGCTGAGGGCTCCGTAGTCGCAGAAGTAGCAGATATGGCGGGCGCGCGCCGACATGGAGCTGAAGGTGTGGGCGCAGCTGGAGGCGAAGGGGTAGAGGCAGACGAGCAGCAGGTAGATGAGCAGGGGCCAGTGGTAGGGCTCCTGGCAGAAGTCCAGGGAGGATGAGAGCACCAGGAAGCGCCACACGAAATACCTGCGGGCACAGCATATGTGGGGGCTGAGCTCCATCCCTGTCCCTACCCCAATCCCTGTCTCTGTCCCCATCCCCATCCCCATCCCCATCCCCATCTCCACCTCCATCCTTTCGTCTCCATCCCCTCCTCATCCCCACGCTTGTCCCCATCCCTGTCCCCATCTCCACACCTGTCTCTGGCCCCATCCCATCTCCGGCCTTTCATCATTCGCATCCTTGTCCCTGTCCCCATACCCATCTCCAGCCCCATTCCTGCCTCTATCCCGTATTCCCGTGCCCATCGCCGTTCCTATTCATGTCCTCATGTCTGTCCCTGTCCCCACCCCCACCAGGTTGGTAGGAAGTGTGTCCAGATGTTGACTGTCTCGTTAGTCATCCGGAAGGAGCTGAGGACGCAGTCAAGGGCTGAGCTCTTGGGGTGCCGGTACCCTGACATGATCCCATCCTCCCAGAAGATCTGTGGGGACAGTGGGGCTGGTCAGGGGACACACCGGGGGGAGTGGGGCAGCCCCAGAGAGCTGCTCTGGCCTCATGGTGGGTGGGGAAACTGAGGCAGGATGGGCTGGGAGTGTCTCACCAGCTGGAGCAAGGTTGGGTGGGGAGCCCAGGTGATTTTTTCCACCATGGATGAGGGAATTGGGGGGGAGAAACCTGGGGGCAGAGCCCCACCATCACCCAGCCACACATACCCGAGGCACCTGATGGACTCTGAAGATCTGCGGCAGCTTTATCGTCAGCATGGCGGGGCCGAGGTGCTCAGGGCTAAGGGTGCTGGGGCGCCGGGCCACAGCCCATGTCCTGCGGAGATGGGACAGAGCCCACTGGGTGACGGGGATGGGGCTGCAGGAGCCAGGACAGCTGCCCCCCAGGTTGGCTCTCAGCTCTGGTCAGTGGCTTTTTCCAGGGATGCGATCAGCAAAGCCCGCTCTCCGTTTGACTCTTCCAGAGAGCCACGGCAGAGGGGGGGGTTGGTGCCTAAGCAGGATCAGGCCCCACCAGGCCCAGGACAGGGTGAGCACGACGGGGCCATGGGTGGGGGCTGGCAGCAGTCGGGGGGGGAGCTGCAGCAAAGACCCAGATCCTGCCCTTGTTCCCTGCCCCACCACGTCCCCCCTCCCTGTGGAGGCTCCCAACCCCATTTCCCTGCTCTGGGGATGGCCCTGGTAGACACAGGCTTAGGACCAGGCCACCACGGAGGGGGAAAAGCCCCATGGACACCCTTGCAGGCCCCCCGAGCCCTGGCCCAGCCAGAGAGGTTGTGTTACGCAGGGACCAGGATGAAGCAGGACACCGAACTGGGCGGTTGGTGGTTGCCCCAGTGGGGAAACTGAGGCACGGCATGGGGAAAGCAGCCCAGCGGCATGAGGGGAGTCCCGAGTGTCCCCACCCACCCCCCGGCCCAAAACTCACCCAGTGGTTAGAAGGGAGGGGAGGAAACGGAAAAAACCAAAACAACCCGAAAGCATCCGGAGACGCCTCCCACCACCCTGCGTGGAGCAGGAGCAGGAGAACGGAGCCAGCGAGGAGCACTGGTGGGACGGTGGGTGATGCCGTGCTGGGTGTCCCCTCCTCCAGGTGCCCTGTGGAGCCCCCTCCTCGCCACAGCGGGCCGGGGGTCTCGGCCCCACCACTGCCGCTCGCTGCCCTTCTCCCCGGCCGCCTTCCTGGGCTGTGGTGGTGGAAAGCGGCCAAAGGGTCCCTCCCCGGCAGCTCCCGCTCATTGGCGGAAGGGGCTGTCGGGGCCTCTCTGCGGGGGCTCAAAGGGAGCTTTGTGCTGGACACGCCGCCTGCCCTGCCATGGCTTTGGTTGAAATCCCCCCCCAAGCCCCCCCTGGATGCAAGACCCTCACTGTGCATGGGGGGTGTTGCCCCCCGTGTGCTGCTGGGGGGGCACGTGCACCTCCGTCAGTGGAGGGACTATTGGAAAGTGGCTCCGGGCATCAGACTTTAAATGCCAACGAGCTCTTCAGCTGGGAGAGCTGGGGTGGGTGACAGAGCCGGGTGCCAGGTCCACAGAGGGACGCACAGCAAACACCCACCAGGTTACACTGCGGGCTTCCACGAGCGCTGCAGATGAGACCTGGGAGATGGAGAGAGGTGGAGAAAGCAAAAGCAAGTTTGGGAAAACATTCCCAACCGACCTGACTGTGTCCCGCTGGCCCAAGGAGGGCTGGAGGTGTTCAGGCTCAGTCCATGGGAGCAAATGCCAGCAGAGGTGTCCACGCCACAGTTGGATGCAGCCACCGTTCAGGAGGTGGAGGATCGAACTGTGAGCGGGATCGATGCTTTCAAAGTCCCCATCTTTGGGGATTTATTTACCCCTCGGAGGGCTCATGTTCCCGGCTCAGCCGCAGGTGCTGGGTACAGCACGGGGAACCACGGTGCCCCAGGATGAGCAGCTCAAATCCACCATGCTCGGTAAGAAGAGCCGCAGGCGCGGGGCCGATCTGCGTACAGGGCCCTGGTGCACCGGCAGCCCCGGCCAAGGGGAAGCTGCGTTTCTCCGGTTGGCGTTGCCAGGAGGCTGGTGGGAGGGTTTGGGCTCTCGTTGCCTGCCTGCAAAGGGACCTGCTGTATCCATGCAGGGATGCAGGCCCTGGTGCTGAAAAGCCCCTCCAAAATAACTTGCATGAAGCACAGCAAACCCTGGGTGGGGACCTATTTGGGGCAGGGAAATCACACCTCTGTGCAGGGAGAAGTGGGAAGCGGAGGAGCAGAGAGGGAGAGGAATGGCTGGTGAGCAGGGCTGGAGAGAGGGAGCCTCCTGGGGCTTTCAGAGGACTCAGCACCTCAACAAGCAGGACCAGGAGTCCCAGCTCTTGGTCAGTGTTACAAGGCTTTGTCCTGCTTCAGTTTTGCAGGAGCAAACACCTCGGTTCGTTTCCAGTGCGAGGGGTGTGGGCCAGACCCGCACCAATGGGACACCCCTTGCAGCAACACGCTGGCTACACCGACTGAAAACGGAGGCACAAGAGTTTGTTAACGGGGCAGGTAGCACATCCACAGTCCCTGCCAAGGCCATTAATGCTGGGCAGCGTCTTGGCACAACCCTCTCAAGCTGGAAGAGGCGTTTCCAGCCCCTTTGGAGGGGACAGAGCCGGCAGTGACAGGTCCCTTTTGTGCCACTGCAGGCAGTGGCGTTGGGACGCAGGGCACGTCTCGCCCCGCGGGAAGAAATCATCCACGGCTTATTCTCCCACTAGGGACTGAAAGCTGGATTCGCCTTTTCACAACCTCCCTCTCTGACCTTCCCACTGCTGGCAGGCTCCAAAGAACTGGAAGGGGAGAGTAAATTACATTGGTGCCTGGCTCAATGCTTTCCACTAGCAGAGCAAATAAAGGAGCTTTGGTGTGAATGAATACAGGGAATGGAAGACTTTTTTCTTTTTTTCCCCTATAAAACACCGCCCCGCAGCTTCTCTAGTCACCAGTGCCTGGCATAGACCCTCAAAAGCCTGACTTCAAGCATGCTGCCCAGCTCTGCCCCTGAAACCAAGCCTCTTAAATGTTAATTGGAAGTGCCTTTAAAAGTTACACATTTTTAAAAATGCATACTTTCTAACACCCCCCCCTCACCCCCCATTTAAAACCAAGCTGAGAAGCCGCCCAATAAACCACTGTGGTTATTTTTGCTGATGACAGTGTTGCTGGGGTTGGGGATGCTCCTGTGGGCAGCAACATGCAGAGTCCCGGCAAGAGGACGAACTCATCTGGAACCACAAAGGCAGCAAGCAAAGGGGAAAGGAACAAAGGAAATACTATTCCTGTTATATGGATAAGGAAGGGACCCACCTATATTTCATCCTACCAAATCACAAGCAAACCAAGGTTATGCCTTCCTTCACCCGAGCCAAGTAACATCCAAAGGGGTTGGGAATGGCAGAGTTGTTTTTTTCTGAAAAGCAGAAAGTTTGGTCAGCAAAGTGCACGTTTGAGGGTGGACTCACACATCAAAAATGCACCCGTCTCTGGGCCTGCACAGCAGAAACACAGGCTGGGCTGGGCTGGGAATCACCACAAAAGAAGAGGTACAAACATCTTGTATTTTATTAAGCTAGTCAATGTGTTTGGATCACAGTCAAGACACATGCCGTGAGAGCCCCCGAGCTCCTCCTCGTCCCAGCTGGGGTCCAACAGCCATCCCATCGGTCCCCCAGTGAGAGCTATCTAAGCACAAAACCACAGGCTAGGCTTTTTTTGTGCTACGAAAGGAGGACTGAGGGAGAGATGATTGTCCCTCGCTTCAAACCAAGCAACAGTCCTCTCCCTGCCAGCAGACAGAGGCAGGACCAGCGACACAGGGATCCTGTGCCAACACTCCTGCCTTTCTCCATTCTTGCAGCCGCCCCGTTTTCCACACCCTGCTTTCTGCCCCAGCCAGACTAGCTAGCTCTGCTAGACATCAAGAAAGAAAGAAAGAAAGAAAAAAAAAAAAAATCTAAGATGCAAGCAAAAATCCAAGGCATCGCAGGTGGCATCGAGCCGAGCAAGGATGGGAGCAGAAGGAAGAGTCGCTTGGCACAGCCCGTGAAACCACCGAGCAGAAGTCCAACAAGCACCAGAGTGACTGTGTCCACCAACCATGGCATGGGGAGAGCCCCTGGCCCCTGTGCTGCCTCCATGGGAAACCCAGCAAGCCTCAACCACCACAAACCTATGCTCTCCCAGCTTGGGCTCACCCCATAAACTTCTGAGAGCTCAACACGGTGGTAACGAAAAGAAAATCAAAACCAAGAAACACACAAAACCACATTAAAAACAATGCTTTCGGCCCACAAGATTTTCTTTTTGCTCTCCTTCCCCGCACAGTGGGCGTTACGGGACTAGCTTGGAGCTGGTCTTAGCAAGCTTTGAGTTGGTACAGAAATAGCACCATATGGATTAGCAGTGGACTGGAGCTGGCCTTCACATGGCTCAATCGTTGCATGACACTAGCTTGGTGAGTCAGTTTGCAGCTCTCTCTCAGGCTGGCATGAATATTCTGTGGTGAGCTCTTGGGAAACCCCAGCCACAGTGCTCAGGAGCCATAGGCAGAGCAGTACGCCAGGATACATGGAGCCTCCCCACTGACCTTCATATTTTCTTTAGCCCTGGAGAACTGCTTAGGATCAGCAACGAACACAACAGGCCACGGAAACCAGCCTCCTGCTTTTGGCTTCTCGGTTGGGATTTGGAAGCGATGCACCAAATCCCATGTGGGGCAAACTGGCACAGGTCCTTAGACACAGCAGATCTGTATCAACTTATACCCAGGGAAGGGACTCCAACTCATCGTGAGTGCTGGGATTGGGGCTAAGAAGCGTCTTCCTTTACCCCAATCTTAAAGATGTCAAGTTGAGCCTCCATTAGAAGGCAACACTTGCCGGAGGACACAGCTTGCCATCTTCCCTGAGGCTGCTTTGCAGCTACGCTGGTCTGGAGGTTTGAAGTCTCCCACTTTTTCAGCTTCACCTATCTCTGACTGGGGACGTACATCCAAAAAAAAGAAAATTCATCGGGTCCTCAACCATAGTTGCACGTTCTGGAGAGGAAGCAGGGTGGCACAGGGATCTTTCAGGTACCTTTTTTAAAAGGTTACGATCCCTCCCCACTCAGCCCTTGCTGCCTTTTAGAAAGAAGCCCTCTGATTTCACCATGCAGCCCCCTAAAGTGGGCTCACTGCAGCTCAGCAACTTCTTGTTACAGAAATACCAAGTTTATTTACTTTTGTTCTTAAATTGCCTTCTGTGTCCAGCCCAAACAAGCCATCAGTCTGATTCAGGACATGGATGGACTGTGTTAGCCCATCTTCTGCACTGGACTGTGACCCCTTGCTCCCACCCTGTTCAGTGACAGCACCAACCTCATCAGCTGCTCTGACCCCACAGCACTTGCCTCCCAGCTCTCATCCTGCACCACCAGCAGCTTGGGGAGCTAAATAAACTGAGACACTCAGGATCGGCATGACTGGCATTCCCTTTTGGTTGCTGCTTTATTTGCATTGCTCTTTTCTCCCTTCAAGATCCAGATGTGGCCACGGGAATACCTGGCCCAGAGCAAAGCTGAGGAACGCGTCCAGCTCCTTGCTATTTTGATTTCAGCCAAGCAATGCTGCTTTTTTTTTTTTTACCAACCTCAAGTGCACGCTTTGCTCTACACGGCCAGAAGGGAATGACAGTTAGGCCTCTGAGGACTGCAAACGCAGCCAGGCTTCAGCTCGAGCAGACCTCCAGAAGGGAGTTGCAGACTGCAGACCCTTCTGAGGTGCTTTGCAGTAAGGAGGTGGATAGTTTTCTTAAGCAGCAGGAAAAAAAAAGCACAGTCCACCAGCTATCCATCCCACTGAGCCAGGCTTCCACTGAACAAGGAGTGTATTTCAGCAAAACTGAGCAGCACTCCCCAAGTCAACGGAGGGGCAGAAGGGGAGGTGACTCTGCTCTCCACCACATTGCTCTGGGTCATACACTGAAGGACAAGTCCCACAAGGTGATTCTCTCTTCTTTTCCCACCCCGTCAAACAAAAATAATGAGCTAGACAAACGGCTTCAAATAAAAACACTGGTAGCACTGGAGGAAAGAGTGACTGACAAACTTCACAGCCCATCTGAGATCTCTAAGAACACCCAGGATGAGCCAGAGTCTTTGACCTGCCGTTCTGCTTATGTTGTTTCCTTGGCTTAGCCTAGGAAAGCACCGTGAGTTTCAGGAGAAGCTGCAAAAGGAAAAACCTGTAGGGAAACCCTGCCATCTCTACCCCTCCACCCACCTTTCAGACCACAAGGTATGGACCTTATAGGGCCAACTCCAGCTGTAACTTAAAGCTCGGCATTTCTCTCTGCTGTGCTACAAGGCTGCATGCTGCAAAGGAACTGAAATTGGAACATAAATGAATCCTCTGGGACTTGTGCTGGTTTTTTCAGTTTTTACCTGAAAACAAGGAATAATCCTGCCACTCCAGTGCAACGCATCATGCTAGGAAGTCTGCACAGATTGGAGTATGTTACTTGTCTTTCCATATTATGCCCCTTTTTTAGCAGCTTCTGGCTGGCCCATGTGAAAAAACACGCAAACATAGAAGACTAGTGGTTTTTACTTGCATAGCTGCAGTTAGTTCATGTGGATGGAGACATCTGTTTCTTGAGTACATTGACACAGATGAACTACAAAGAGGCCATTCAGCCTATCTCCCACCACTCTGCTTTCCTGGGAGCAACCCGTTTCTTCATTTCCAAGCATCAGCGTGTGACAGGATGTCAGACACAGGTTGCTTGAGATGCTGTCAGGATGGAGGTCTGAAAGGTCCCTCACAGGTCACACGGGGAATTAGCTCTTCCAGCATCTGTCCAGGTAGCTTCATCCCTTCTTTTTGGGATGCTAGAAGCACTGAACGGTTTGAGAGCTCAGTCCTGGGCAGTGGCGGTCACTGTGCTGCCTTTGCCTGCCCTGGAGGGATGTGAGGAGGGGGGATACAAACACTCAAGTTCTGCCACCCTCTCTAGCACGGCATAGCAGCAGTGGTGCGTCCGAACAACCAGCAGAAGAAATAATGGCTTTGAGATCCTCCTTCCTTCTCCACACCTCATTGCAAGATTTAAAAGAGAAAAAGAAAAAAAAAAAAAAAGAAAAAAAGAGAAAAAGAAAAAAAAAGAAAAAGAAAAAAAAAAGAGAGGCATTGGGTCCTTCGGAGATGTCTGCTCCATCCCAGGGTCACAGCACTTAAGCCAAGTGGTTGCACCTTATCGGTGTTTAAATCTCACATGGCTCTTCTCTCTCTTCCAGCAACTCTGCTGGATTCCACTCCTTTTCTCCAAGGTCTAATGCTGCAAGCAAAGAAGTGGGAGGGACTGGGGAAGGAGGAACACAGTCCTTTTCACCTCTCTCAAGCAGCCCGACCAAGCTCTTGTTGCTCATGAAGCATGCAGCTTGTAAGCAGAGCAAGGATGTGCACCAAGCCCATCGGGGCACTTCAGACTGCTCTCTCCTTGCAGGCTAACATCCCTTTGCACTGAGCCCGCTCCATGGGGGATAGGGAAAGGAAATAAATATGCTTGTTCAAAGAAAAAAAAAATTATATTAAGAGCTTTCCCCCCCTTTTAAATAGCATAATTGTTTCCTTTTCTCTCCGACATTGGAAGAGTATCCAGAACCCCAAAGGAACTCCACTTTTTCTTTTTTTTTAATATTATTTATATATATAAAACCTAAGAATTAAAAGGAAAAAACCCTTGAAAAATAATTAATTCAAAGGAGGAGGGAAAAAAAAAAAAAAAAAAAGAATATCTGCTTTCCTGTCACCAGATTGCCAAACAAGAGCTAAACACTCTTTGGATCTTCTTTCCCAAGCTAGGAGGGCTCCATTTCTGCTGCACTGGTTTGGTTTCATTTAAGTAAAGTCCACGCTTTAGAAGCCGCCTGCCCATTTCAGATGACCAAGCAAGCTTTGGGGAGGAATGAGGGGGGAATGAATGACTGCCCGTCTCTCGCCCATCTCTGCCGACTGGGAGAAGGGCAGAGCTCTGCCTCGGCCGTGCCGAGGTGCCTCTCTCTTCTCAGAGCAGTTGGCGCCGTCGGAGATGTACAGCCGTCTGGTCGGGATACAGGTGGAGGGTGTCTGTGTGCGTGCCCAAATTGGATTTTTTTTTGTTTGTTTTGGTAGATATTTTTGTTATTGTTGCTGCTGCTGCTTCTTCGTGTCTAAGTGTCGTCCGGATTTTTGTTTCCTTCGTTCAGACGCTGCACGTTCCGAGAGGGGGAGAGAAAGGTACACCAACCCGATGCCTTTCTGAACATCAGCCCATCTCTTTCCACTGCTTGTAGAACTCCAGAACATTTTTTATTTCTACGCTGGCATTGGCGGCTGCCTGGATGGCAGACTGCAAGCAAACAGAGACAAAACAAGTTATTTTTTTCTTGCCCTGTCAAGAGGACTGCCCTTCACAACTTGGAGATTCTCAGGCAGAGTTTGTCATGGCTAAAAGGCCCAATTCTCCTTCATGCTAAAGTTGCTCTGGCATGAGAGGCCTGCAGAGACATGCAAATTACTTCTCCTACCTCCCCCAGGATACTTTGCACCACAAAAGCATGACAAATCAAGGGGCCTTCAAGGAAATAGAAACCACGACTTATAAACTAAATTTGGGAAATCCAGGACAGTTATTACCCAAGGCAGAAAACATGAGAAAAAAAATCTCTTGCCAATCAATCAGATTTTAGTCTTGCTAGGAGGCAGAAAGGCTCAGCTCAGCCAGTCAAAGAGCTACTGACCTGCATGGGCGCTGAGAACATGCTTGGGTCCTCCAGCTGAAAGCCCGTGATGATGGTGACCATTCCTGTGGTGTCGTCCTCTCCACTTCCTTGGGACACCGTCAGTTGTTTGCAGCTGTCCAGTATTTTATAGAGATTCCTGCCAGACAGATGCAAGAAAAGAGAAACAGAGGGGACAGTCAGAGGGAAGACCACTTGTTTGTGCAAACAGTTTCATATATGCTCAGGAGGACATGTGGAAAGCAGGACTGTTCCTCTGTTGCCTGTCGAGGGTTTTTCTGAGACCCTTCTTAGTGCCAAGTGTTTGGTGCTAAGCGAGATGCACAGACGGATGGATGCCCTAACACTCTCTCAAGGGAATTTTATAATTACTCACACAGAACACCAAATCAAGCAAGCTGCATAATGGGTCCCAGTGCCAACACCTCTCCCCAAAGCCACCTGCCTGCTGGGAATCAGGCTGAGACATCTCCAGATGCTGTAATCTTACCAGGCATCTAAATCTTGTCTCTTCAATTTATGTCTCTCAAAGCTCTTCCCAACATCTTTCTGGCAACGAATGTACCTAAGGAAAGATCAGAGTCACTGAGCTCACATGGAGACCGTCACACAGACTGAAGTCAATGCTCTACAGCAGGTCCACCACGTGCTGCAGGACCCTTTCGCAATGCTGGCTTTTATCAACCAAAATACCACCCAAAGGCCTGCCCAAGGAATCCCCTGTGAAGTCCCTTAGATCACCTCCCCTGGCTCATCACCATCGCTGTGTGCAGTTCACAATACCACAAGCGTTTCAAAGCCCACCAGCCCTGACACAGGCCTTGAAGATGCAGTTTGTCTTCACAGAAGCACAGCTGTTTGTCCTTCTACAGCTAACCTGGGCAATATTGCAGTACAGCTCTTCCAGCACTCCCAGTGCTTCAGTAAAAGGTACCACTCAGTTTTATACACTGATAAGGAGATGCAACTCCCTCCATTCCTCAGAAGCAGCTACATTTCATGGCCAAGCAGCAACTACAAGTGCATCTGGAGAACGAGCTGCCAAATCTGTAACTTCACCACCCTCCCTCTTGCCAAATGCATTCCTGAGGCCTGGCTTTCCCTTGGCCCACTCCTCACTCTGCTCCAAGGGATGCACAGGCTGCTCCCACCATTGACATTTTCTTCCATGCCAAAATACCCCCATTCCAAAAGCAAGGGCAAACCGCATCACTCTCACCTGTTTCCCTTTTTAAATTCTGCCTCCAGATACCGGATGCTGTCCCGAGCCCCTGCGTTCTCCTTTTTCAGGAAGTCTAAGCCATCAATCACTAACAGAAAAAAAAGAAGCAAAACCATCTGGCTTACAGCTATACTTCTGCAAACTACTCCAGATGTGTCAAGAATTCCCCATCCCACTGAACCGTCCCTGATGCACAGCAGCAGTGGCTGCCACAGGAGGCAGACAAAGCGGAGGGTGAACAGGGCCTCTCTCTTTCCAGCTGTTCTTCCATACACTATGTTAGATTCCAAGCATGGGCCACACATAAAACAGGCCCTAAAAGTGACATGGGAAATGGTGTTTCAGCTGCTCCAGCCAAAGTAAAGGAGCACCAGGAGAGAAAGCCACCTCCCTTGGCTCACAGGCCTTGCTTCCTAGCAAGGAGGGAAGGAGGGGAAGGCAGGCTCAGTTATTTGACGTGGAGTCCCCATACCTGTTCGAGGGATGATGATTATGAACCTCCCGCTGGTGGCCAGCTGCTTGACAACAGCCAGGTGCTGGCAGAGGGCCTGGGTGTCCGGGACAAGATAAGGAGACATGGCTGACTGTGCCTTGGGCTGCTGCAGACTTCCCTCCAGCTGAGAAACCTCCAGCTGAAAAAAACACACATGCAGAGACACTTGCTTCACATTATGCTGAAACAAACGATCAAACAGGGCAAGACTCACCCTGCAAAGCTCCATCAGGCCCTTCCAACCTCCCAGCCCATGGAGCAGAGGGCTGGATGCAGCCAGTGTCCCACTCTACGCTGCACTGGTGCGGCCCCACCTCGAGTGCTATGTGCAGTTTTGGGCACCTCAATGTAAGAAGGACATCAAACTGTTAAGAGTGTGTCCAGAGAAGGGTGACCAAGATGGTGAAAGGTCTTGAGGGCACGACTTATGAGGAGTGGCTGAGGTCACTTGGCTTGTTCAGCTTGGAGAATAGAAGGCTGAGGGGTGACCTCATTGCAGTCTACAACTTCCTCAAGGGGGGCAGCGGAGCAGGAGGTGCTGATCTCCTCTCTCTGGTGACCAGCAATAGGATATGAGGGAATGGAATGAAGCTGCGTCAGGGGAAGTTCAGATTGGACATTAGGAAAAGGTTCTTCACTGAGAGGGTGGTCAGGCACTGGAACAGGCTCCCCAGGGAAGTGGTCGCAGCACCAAGCCTGTCAGAGTTCAAGGAGTGTCTGGACGATGCTCTTAGGCATACGGTTTAGTTTTAGGTAGCCCTGCAAGGAGCAAGGAGTTGGACTCAATGATCCTTATGCATCCCTTACAACTCGAGATATTCTATGATTCTGACTTTGCAGAACAGACTTACTGCCTCTGTGTGGGATGGGAGCAGAGAGGTCCCCCTTCCCTTCCTAGTTTCAGACATTTCAGCCACTACCCTGCCAGTTTTCAGGCTGGAACCAGCATGTCCTACCTGCAGTCGAAGCTGAGCCATATCTCTCATTAGCCTGTTCCGACGAGCTTCCTCTGCAGCCTAGTTACAAAAACAAACTTCCATATCAGTTAGCAGGAAACACACAAGCTGACACTAGCACATGCTTCCAGAAACACGGTGAAAAGGGGACAGGTTAGGAGCAAGACTTTCATTTCCCCCCCAAAGATCTGTGATTATAGTTACAATCTAATAGTAATCTACAGGAAATTGTGCCAAGTACAGAGGATTAGCCCACCTCTGCCAACTCACCATGTGAAACTGGGCTTGGGCCTGGTGCAGCAAGTTGTCTTGCTCCGACTGTGCTATGCTGATGAAGATCCCAAGCTCTGAGTTGAACTGCAGGATGCTGCCTTGCAAGTGGGTAATGAAGTGGCCAAAGCTTCGAATGCAGCAAATCCGAACAACAGACTGCAAAGAAGCAGACATGCAATCACCAGCCATGTCTCCCCATGGGGGTTGTAGCCTGAGCCAGCTCCGACCCTGCAGCTCACGCTTTTGGAAAAGGCAGAAAATGCTATTAAAAAAAATCCAAAGGAAACATTTCTGATGGAAATGTGCTTCTGAAGACAGAGACTGCAGGAAAGGGCTGCAGGAAAGCCTACAGTTGGCCAGAAAGCTTAGAAGTGCTTGCAGTCTGGGCTTCCCCAACCCAGGAAAACCTCAGAAAACATCAACAGGCTCTCCCCCATAAATCTCTGCTCAAGCCCTCAGTGCTGGGAAAAGGAATCAAATAAAACAACAATCCATATCCGATTCTGGGGCAGGCGCTACTCTTGGCTGGGCTGCTGAGCAAAGGCAGCAAAAGGTGAGCTCACGTGGGATGTGAGATTGCTGCACTTTGCTCCAGCTGCCCTGGCAGCTTGAGATGACATTTAAGACCTCAGCTGGCTGGCTGGATTTAACAAACATGGGTCCCACATTGCACATCAGAACAGTGCCCTCAAATCAAGGCAGATGTTAATGTATTCCCCACTCCAAAGGAATCAGATTGGTCTAGCAAGGCAAGACAGAAGAAGAACAATTGCCTTTTTCTGCACACCTCACTACCCAGAAATGATCACCTTGGCCCTTTGTGCTTGGGAAAACAGACAGAAGTGCTCTACGAGGGCACGGAGTGCCACATGAAGTGAGATTTCACCGACTTTTGCATTTACTAGAGAAAAATCATGGGAAGTATCCTGCAGCTTCAACCAAATTCCCTTCATTCAAGGCAGGGCAGAGATGATAACTCTTCTGCCCAGACAGGGAGGTCAGGAGACTTCATGCAGCAAAGCTGTCAACATGTGACTGTGCTTCCTTTCATAATGACTCTGACAGGGAAAGGAAGGCAAGGCAATGTTTTGAACAATGATTTTTGGATAGACAGATGACCGCAGCAACCACCAATAACATGAACCCATCTCAGACTCAAAAGTTTTAATCAGTTTGCAGCCTTTTTTGGCAAGGAAGAACTAGATCTTCAGCTGCACAGCTAAGACAGGCTGCACCTCCACAAAGGGAAATGCAGCTTGTACCAAGATTCAGGATCTACCCTGACTCACCTCCTCAACTGCTGAGAAAATGGGCCGGTCCTGCTCAAAGTTAAACCTCTTGTGTGCATTTTTCAGAGGGGGAAGATTTCGCAGGGCCACATCTTCTGGGAGCAGCAAGTTGGCTTTCAGGTCTGGGAGCTCAGCGCCACTCAGAACGTCCTTGACTTCATTACATAGGGCCAGCCCTGGAGAGGATCGAGGGGAAGCATAGCAATATATGGTGACTGAAACAACTGATGTGGGGACAAAGAGGAAAACTGCTTTAAGGCACACAGTCTGTAATGATCAAGGGCAGAGGTTTTAAACTACACGTGTACTGTGAGCATGTGTTGAAGGAGGAACAAAAAAGGCACAATATGAAGAGTAACTGGCCCAAACAACCTGCTGAGGCATGCCACTTCAGAAAAACGTTAGTTTGGAGGGTTAGCTTTCCCATTCGTTCCAACAGACAAGCATCCCTGTTTAAACTGTGCTTCTCATGAACCATGGGGATCTTTAGGCTGAGGTACAGGGCACATCACAAGCATTTGGAGCTTCAAAACTAGTTTCCATGATTGCCATTGCAAAATCATACGCTTACTTATGGTCTTGACAGTTAATTCCAATCACGTTGGCCGCACAAGGACTTCACGCACACAGGTGCGAGTGTTTCAGTATACTGTCAGCCATATACAATGCATTAATAGAGCTAAAGTCTACGGGACAGTATTTAACTGGAATGGTGTTTAAACACAAAAACAACACATGCATGATGTCGCTTCCCATTGTGCTTAGAAGCAAACTGCTACTGGCAAATCTCTCACTCTGGGATCTATCACACCCCATGGAAATCACTGATGACTAGGCTTGCTGAAACATTACATTGCCACTTCCTTCTCCAGTACCTGATTCCTGCAGGTCTGCAGCAGAAGGCAGAAGGTTCAGGAGCACAGACAGCCTGTTCCACAGGCTCTGAGAGCTCTGCAGGAACAAAACACAGAAGGCCACAGAAAATGTCAAGACAGATGTAGGCAACAACCAGGCCCCATGCGCTTTCCAGCATCTTTCACAGACCTCAGAATGCTTTACAAAGAGTAAACTTCACTACACTTCTTAGGTCAAGATTATCTTAATTCAACTGGTCAGATATTTAACATCACCTTCTGCCCAGGACTGTGACAGTAGCTTCAATATGCCCTTAGCTTCCCAGCCCAGGGGAACTGAACAGATGCAGCCTTGGACCGAACACCAAGCACGGTTCCCACCTGAGCACACATGATGATGAGGTCCGTGTTTGTCCTCAGCCAGTCCAGGAACACCTTGACAGTGAGAAGCAGCCCTTCGTTGGTCACGATCTCTAGCTTCTCCTGAAGGGATCGCTCATTCCTGCAGGATTTGTTACTTGAAATGCTTTCCTCAGAGTCAGACACGTCGTCTGGAAAATGAAGGGAAAAAGCAGGACGGCAGGCATTAAACCCCTTGACAAGCCAAGCCCTACTGGTATGAGAACAGTGCCGGGTTGGTAAGAGTTGAGTTGAACCTCTCGGTGCCTCCACACGTCCTCACAAAACCAGTTCCCTCTCCCCTGCGCTGTTGATAAGAGTGTATCACTGTTGCATTTTCTTCTTCGTTGGGAGAAGATTGCTAAAACCTCCCTAAGAAAGTTTGACAAACACCTTAACCCCTGCAGCAGCCTCTGAGATGCTCACTAACAGAGCAGGGGGAAGCAGCATGTGCCGGCACAAGGACCATATCATTTACTGCAGAGAACAGAGCCAGCGATCACTGTTTAGGCCAACGTGCACCAATCTTCGGGCTATGCAAGAGAAGCAAACGGTAGGGCTATTTTATGAGCCCGGGCCCAGGTGATTTTAAATATTGAATATGCTTTGCAATCTTGTAATTCTACAGACCTGAGGATCTCAAAGCAACTGCCAATGAAACTGCATGCTAGCTACATGAGTGACCTGAGGTCAAGGTAGCAGCAAGCTGGGAATCAACGATGCATTTTGCTACAGTCCCTTATTTTAATTGCACAGTCATTTCTGCCTATTAGCACAGCAATTATCATTCAATAAACCCTCAGAATCAAAAGGGAGGAAGTAATTTATTCACAAACCATCCCTGATAGAGTGTTAAGACCATTAAATAGCTCAAGTTTTGAAACAGCACAGCTGAGGCAAGGAGAGCTCAAAGCTAAAAGCACATGGGTTAATTCATTCAACCTGGCTCATTCAACCTCTCATTTTCTATATCTATAAAAGTATCATGGCCACACTATTCAAATACATTCCTGGAGCTGCAACATCTGTGTAACCCATTGAAGGAAAATGTTAAACAGACCAAAAATCGTTTGTTTCTTCCTTTACCCCCATCTCTTTCAAGTGGCTATGAAGCAATGCCGGGAGCCAGTAAACATTAACATGATCTAATACTCCCCCTTCAAATCCTGGCCCAGGCAAAGCCTGAATCTTGCCAGTGCTGCAGGCCCACTGAATTTGGCAGCACGATGCAAAAATGTTTCCTTGCTCCAGGGAAGCTGGGAGGAATGACAAACAAGACCAAACAGGCCCATGTGGTTTTATCTGAAATACAAACAACTCCCTGTAGTGCATCAGATCTCCCTTTCAAGCTGTTTTTTCCCAGAACGTTACTCAGTTGTGTAAGTTGCATGGTAATAGAGACATTGCAGCTCCACCTGCTGTGCATCTGCAGTTTGGTTCAGCCCTGAGCAGTCAGCGAGGCAGCACTCAGAGAGGGTCACAGAAAGAGGCCCTCAACTCCTCTCGCATGCACCTAGGTCACATCTTACAGACAAGCTTCCATGAGAGCTTTGCAGAGTTGATAATCTGACATCTCATGGAGAACTTCCTGGACTGCATCTGCACTGTCCGTCACCAGAAGCGCTAGTAAGTGTCTGATTACAGAGATTTCACAAGGGAAAAGGGAAGATAATCCAAATTTTTAATACCTCCTGCAATCACCCTCTGTATTATCAGAGCTGCTCAGCATTTAGCCTGTTGAGCAGAACAACAGATAACCCTGGCTGGCTGCAGGTGTTTCCTTTGCTCAGTGCACATATTCCTGGATGTCAGGCAGTAAGAGTAAAGCTCTTCCTTCAGGAAACACCCAGCCCAAGACCTGCCCAGTACTTGGGCAACCTGCTCCTCCAAACCTGGCCAAAGGAGAACTTGCAGCAGAGAAGGGGGGGATTTTAGCAAACAGACTGCTACAGCTTGCAGTTTTCTACACAGAACTGCAACAAGTATTTTGAACGAGGTCACTGATCCTTACCTTGCTCTGCCAAGCTGGGCTTCTCCAAATCTCCATTGACACATGGCTTGCTTTCTATTCCATCCTTCAAGACGGGTGGCTCGCTGTTCGGTTTCAGAAGGATGTTGCTGAAAGTGGGAGCCAAGCGAAAGCAGCGTTTGGTCTGAAACAGCTGGGTGGACATGGCCTGGAGATTACTGGCTATGCTTGCATCATTAGTGCTCAGGGAAGCTGGCCCATTGACTGCTGGATCTGGAGCCTCAATTTTAGAGATGCTTGGGCTCTTGCAGTCCCCCAGTCCACTGCCATCCACACAGTTTTTTAAGGCCTCTTTGGGCCCGCTTTTGCCTCGGCCGCTTCCCTCCTCACCCGGCTCATCCTCCATGTCCTCCAAGTCGGACCGAGATTCTTGGCTGTTCATGTCAGAGTCCGTCTCCACATCAAAAGCAGCTTCTGCTTCCTCATCACTCTTCTCTGAGCCGCTTTCTGAGCCATCACTGCCCTTTGTGGAGCCCTGGCTGGAGTCAGAGTCAAAGCCCTCGCTCAGGTCACTCTCATCGACCTTCTGGGGGTGGCGGCGGCGACGCAAACAGGAGAGGCGGGAGTATTTCTTGCTTTTCTTGCAGTCATTCTTTCGTTGTTCCTCGCTGGGCTGGTGATTGGCCAAGTCAGCTTCAGCTTCCTTCTCAATCGAGTTCAATGGCTCCCGCGGCTCCTGGTCATCTGCAGGCATTTAAAATGAGACCACAAGTTAAGAAAGTCCTGATGTGTCACACAAGCTGCTTGCCAGCCCTGAGCCTGGGGAACCAGTAGTGCAAATTTCAGCCATCGCTTCTATTAGTGTCTTTAACCAGAGAACAAGTAATGGCAATGCTAGACGAACGACTCACTTTCTAAAAGGCACCCAGAAAGACTTGGGAAGCCTGGATTCCTGCTGCCCAACCTGTGCTGCTCCATTATCAGGCAGCCTCAGTGCTGAATGCTGCCAGACCAGCATAAAATACACAGTTGAATCTTAAATCTTTTCCCCAGCTTTCTACAGTCCAAGAGCCAAGTGACTCACCAAGCAGGGCAAGGGCATGTGCCAGTCAGCTTGTTTAAACCAGCCACTCCACCCTCTAACTAGACTGAGTTGACCTAATCCCTTCCTTGACCAACATGCTCACAGCCTTTCCAGCAGTCCTATGTCACCCTGACAGTTTCAAAACCTATGCAAGGGAGGAGTCATTCACTGTTGGTTTTGACCAGGAAAACTCTAGTCTTGCGTTCTGTGAAATATTACAAATTGACTGTTTGCAGGGGAAAGATTCAGCAGTTTTATTTTCTGCTCAACAGCATCCCCCAGAGACTAAAGATCTGTTTTCGTCTGAGCAGAGATGAGATGTGCTGGGCAGGGCCCGCCTCCCTTAGACACTGCTCTGCCCAGGTGTTTTACCTGAGATCATCTCCTCAGTGGAGGAGAAGAGAGTCCAGTACATAACAGCAAATACAGCGACAGAAAATAAAGAGCACAGATTGGGGTAAACAGATGATGAATGAGCTGCCAAGAGATACAGAAAGATAGCTCCTTACAACAACGAAAGCAACATTTTCATCCTGTGATGATTCTGACACTCACAGAGAGCGTCTAAGTGGAGACTGTCTCAGCAGATTACCCATCTTTGGGGATTTCAGCCCAGCAGTCAAAGATCAAGGTATCTCTTAACACCACTCAGGCAAAATCCATGCCCAGGAGATTTAGGAAAGAAAAGTAAAAGCCAGCCCTATAGGCAGGCAACCGGAGAGACCCAGCTTATACTGTCTCTGTTCTCTTACCTGTGCCATCACTCTGAAAGGCTGGGACTGGATTTTCCCCTTCTTCTAGCTCTGCCTGCAGGCGAATATTGACGTGATTTATCAGGTGAGAGAAGAGGGCCAGCGTGAAAGCGATGGCTGCACTGTACTGCTTTGAACCTGCAACAAGACAGCGTACTGAGGTGGAGGAGGCCGACCACTAGTCCAAAACATGAATGCCAATTAAGACAACATCTTCAGCCTAACTGGACTGCGAACGTTAATCACTAAATTTCTGAATGGCTGAATAAAGCACTGGTTACCTGCTCTCTTGAGGCTGTGAACACTCATAAGGCAGATGATCACCATGCGAAATATCAGGAGATCAGGAAGGAAGGAGTAGCCACTCTCATACTCTTCTTCATCTTCACTAGTTGAGCTCAGATTTGGAGGAGAGGGCAGGTAGAACAAGCACAGGTTGAAATCCTCCAGGACAGACTGGCAGAGAGATGTCAGCTCGGAATCCAGAGAGCTTAACAAGAGGAAAAAATAAACAAGAATTATTATTCAAGACTCAAGCTCCTGGCAATGTCTGCATGGAAACTGAACCAAAACTGGCAGTTAGGCTATCCTTTAGCGCTACACAGGATGAAGCACCAGGGAATATACTGCAGGCAACAACAGCTAGGGGAAGCAAGTGAGATGAATCAGATTATGTTTTCCTCTCCAAAGCTGCTAAACTAAAGACAAATGACAACTAGATCACCTCCCTGCAAAGAGATGGGTCACCAAAAAATATATGACTTTTTCCCTGGGAGCTCAGGCAGTAGCCATTAAGATACACAGGGCACTTCCATGCTCAAGGTAGCAAAAGTTTCGAATCCACTGCTCAGTTAAAGGATTACATTGCAGCACACAAACTGGGGACTCAACTTTTCCTCCTCCCATGGCTCTAACTTACAGCCCTGTAAGAATATTCCAAAATCCTCTGTAACTATTAGCTACTTCAAAGGAAGCACCCATGGTATTCAGTATAATGGGCTATGGGAGTCTCCTAGTTACAAAAGAAACCCATCTGCAAAGCATCTAGCAAATCCTTTTCAGGGGGCAACGTGCTTGGGAAATTGAAGTAATTTCCAATTTTCTTATGCGCTAAATATGTGTTAAGCGAATATTAAATGAGCCTTGAAGTTCCACTCTGGTAGAAGTCAGTATTTCAAAGTTAATCCCATACTGGGGTGCATTAGCAAGGGGACAGCCAGCAAGTTGAGGAAAACTATTATCCCTCTCTATCTGGCACTCACGAGATGGCATCTGGAGTACTGCATCCAATCTTGGGGTCCCCAGTACAAAAAAATCCAAACAAACAGAAAACCACTGACAAACTGGACTTAGTCCAGCAGAGGACTGGCATGGGGAACAGAGAACACGATGTATGAGAAGAGGCAAAGAGAATCGAGTTTGTTCAGCCTGAAAGAGAGAAGGCTCGGGAGGTATAATCTTCTCTTTTCAGATGCCAAATAGGTGGTTATAGAGGACACTGAGTAAGACTCTTCTCAATGGTGCACAGCAAAAGGAAGGGAAGCGATGGGTACAAGCTGCAGAAAAGGAAAATGAGACTATATGCAAGGAAAAAAAAAATTCCACAGTGAAGGTGGTCAAACAGTGGAAGGGGGACCAGAGAGGTGTGGAATCTCTGTCCTTAGATCCAGTCAAAACTCAGCTGGATGAGGCTCTGAGCAACCTCATCTGACTTCACATTTGAATCTACCTTCACAGTGGACCCTACTTTGGGGAAGGACTGGACCCCTAGAAGGTCCCTTCCAACCTAAACTATTCCCTGATGAGTTTAACTGTAGCCTGTGTATAAGCCCTTTAAAACACCTGCTCTATTTCAAGCAGTAAGAGGTTAATTTACAATCACCTGAAAACCTCCCAGCAGAGACAGAGAAAATCCAAGGAAAGAAAAAAAAAAAAAAAAAATCACACAGCTGTACAAAGCTTTCCATTTATTCTAACATGAACAGGTTATGCTCTTTGTTTCTTTGAACAAGGTATTTGGTTACAGATTTCCAAATGCAATGAACAGCCCTGCACATGTACAGACGGTGACTCTTTGCTGTCCTATCAGCCTAAATCCAGTGCTTGCCAGGAAAAAGCATTTGATGACTGAACAAGGCAAGAAAACACCAAAGGCATAGATAGTACAGCACAGAGATGAGCTTCGAGGCTCAGGAGTTCAACATTCACTCAGCTACTGGCTTGATTTAACCAGAGTCGCAAAGTATTTAACCCTTTGGTATTTCAGCCTCCCTTGGAAGACAATCTTCACTCTCCCTGCAAGGTTAGAAGACTAAAGTCTTGAACCTTTCGGCCAAAAGCCTCAGCACAGGCACTGTTATCCTACAGGGAACAGTCTCTTCCAATTCTGAATGCCTCCTACTGTGAGTTATCAATAGAAGATATAATCTGCTGTAACCTTACCTGCTCTTTGGCTGCAAAAGACTCTGCAGGTACATAAAACTCACCAGCAACCTCTTAATGTCTTTGCCTCTAAAAAGATTGAGAAGAAAACAATGTAAAGCAGGCACCCTGTCACAGAGCTGGACTAGACTAACAGAGCTCTATTAATAGGTAAATCAGGTGTCAACTGAAAACTACATTCTGATCAAACTGGAGAAAAAAGACAGCTTATACACTTCTAACGTTTGCCAATATGCCTCAACCCTCATGAACTGTCACCAGCTCCAGGAGTGAGTGAGAAAATCTCTCGCCTCAAACTCCACACCTAGCCAGCATTTAGCTTTTCTCCTGAAATTATGACCTGAGAGATCAAGAATGGGATCTAGACTGAGGACCTCAAAATTCTGGGAACAGTCACTGCCTCGAACGGGCCATCTACCAGTTCCCACTTCCCAGAAAGACACTACTCTCAACCCAGAGGATGACACTGGTGGCATTGCAAACTCTCAGCCTGCACCCCTCTCCTTTTCTCTTCCCTCTTACCGTTTCTTGCTTGGAGACAACTTCCTGGTTTCACATTTCTTCAACTGGTGATACATTTTGGCTGCTTTGTCATACAGCCGCTTCAGGTTCCCATAGGCACCTTCAAAGGACACTTCAGACTGGATACTGAGATACCAAAATAGAACACATCAAAAGTTACTTTGCCACAAGGTTGCTCACATTTTACGGCTTTAATTCACTAGAAAGTTATTCAGGCATCTAAGCACGAAGACAGGTACCTAGTGCGTTTGTTTGAACATGCTGGGCTACTTAACTCCCACTGATGTCTGCAAACCTCACTTCAAGCTGCACCACAGCTCCATCTGCAACGTTTACACACCTTTTCAAATTTGTGCCTTAAGGCCATGTTCAGATAACTGAATTCCACCCACCTCACTATGCAGGGTGCCTCACTCAGCACCTCCACTCCCCTTCAAACCTGGCACTCTAGCACAGGCAGAGGGTCTCAGATGAAGCCCTGCCCTCCAAGTGCAGCCCTGCACATGTATTTTAGTGAGCAGCATGATGGTTTGGTTTGAACAAGGCTCGCTCTTACTATCAGTCCTGCTCAAGGGTGAAATAAACCCATCTCTCTTCCCCCTCCCCTGAAACTCATCTGCTGAAAATAGTCACAAGCCCGAAGTAAAGGAGAAAAGAGTCTGGCACCAGCAACCACAATGCACTGACTCTCTGTCCAGAAAGCCAAGATCCTCAC
Source organism: Fregata magnificens (assembly GCA_013389945.1). Taxonomy (NCBI): domain Eukaryota; kingdom Metazoa; phylum Chordata; class Aves; order Suliformes; family Fregatidae; genus Fregata; species Fregata magnificens. Next base: position 130,918 of record WAAD01041861.1, on the reverse strand, counting down.
AGACACTCACCAGCGTAAGTAGCAATAGGTAGCTTCCACATTGTAGTATTTGCTCCCTGCCAATGTCCCCAGCTGGTTAAAGGGCATGCCTGTCATGAAAGAGAGGGGCAATGGAGTTAACTTACGATTCTCCAATGGCCCTGCTAGAAAGTAGATCCTTTCCCTCTCACTACATTTCCACACAGGAGGGAAGCCAGGAGACACAAACACTAGTAAAGCTGCAGTACAAAGGTCTGGACTACTCGATCCTTTTGCCACCCAGGTGGGTTTTTTTTTTCCCCTCCCGTTTTATAGTGCTTTTAGATCCTCCCCACCTTCCTGCCAGTTATCTACGTAAGAAAGCAGACCAAACAATGCCTCCTCCTCTGTATTAATAAAGCCATCGCCTTGACTCTGCATTCCTCTTGACATAGACATCATCCTATCAGCATTTAAGAGTTGTGTTCCAGCTCACTGTGGTACAGAAATTTTTGTCACTTATTGGTATTTGGTATCAGCCTATCAAACAACTCAGTGAGAACTCTGCAAAGACAGCACAGAGAAAACGTTGTTCTGGAATTGCACACTTTTTAAGATAAGACAGGCTCTCAACTCTTGCCACAATGCGTTCTCATAAGGTAGTCACTTCTGAAGGAGAAAGCAGCATGCAAGATTTTTTTGCAGGGGTAAAAAGAGGGAGATGACCAATAATACAAATGACCAATTGCTCTGCTTCTGGCAATGGAAAGCTGGATCTTCCCTTAGCCAGACAAGCACAACTTTACCACATTCATGGGAAGTCTGAGCTTCTCAGAGGTTATCAGATGAGTAAGTTGAGGTCACCAGCAAAGAGCACCTTTGCTTTAACTCCTCTCTTTGGCTTGCCAGCAAGACAGAGATCCTCAAAGAAGGAAGTAATTTCAACCAGAGGATAAAACTACTCCTCTCTCAGCAGCAGGATATAAACCCGAGCAGCGCAGTATCACAGAGTATTGTTTTTAGGTTGCGGCAACATGATTTTAATGACTAAAAATTCATGGTAACTCACTCACCAATTTGTGGTGCAACAGAAAGGGCTTGATAGTAAAACCGCTCAGCCAGCAACTCTGTGTCCACACCTGCCAGTTCATTCTGATAGCGAGCTGAAAGAAAACCACACACCGCGCATCAGAAACCAGAAGGCAGTGTCTTCCCTTCTGCAGAGAAGCACAGTTTCCCTACAGATTAAAAATACCACAAAACTAGAAATACTGGCCAAGTCAACAAATACATCAAAGAACTGCTCTTGGCAAAACACAGAAATGTACAGGGTTTGCCAGGCCTGTTTGAAGCACTTTTATTTTAACTGCAGTATTCCGTACATCACAATTGCTGCCACTTCAAGCAAAGGGGATACCCCTCAACACTTGTGGCAGCACGTAAGCAAAAGGAAGAAATTCTTCTGCTCCATGTGTTAAGTGCTGATTCATTTATCCTTGAAATAACCCAGAGTTGTGCTCCATTTTCCAGTAGCTCAAACAGACTATATTCTACTACAGCAGAGTGTGAAATCTAAAGCAAGTCAGCTGACCTAATAAAATACCTGGCTGTGGATAGACTGGACGTTATTCTCTTTTTTTTTTTTTGAGAACAGTAGGCATTTTGGAAACCCTTAGGTGAAAGCACTGTGAAGAGGAGAGCACACTTCTCTCCCACCAGTCAGGTAAGCCATTCTTGCTACCCCCGTAAGACATGTATTCGCAATGCCATTTTTAGGCTGATTCATGGGCAATGATAATGCCAAACAGCTTTCAAGAGCTTGAAGGCTGCTGCGTGTCAAGCACATTTACCCGCGCCACACTGCAAATAGCTGTTTTTCACACAGTTACATGTTTTCTCACTGCCTTCACTCCCACATGTTCACAATCAAGCAAGAAGCTGACACACTTACCACGCACTTCAGGAGGTCATGACTGTGGGATAGACACATCTGCTATAAAAAGGATGACACGCAGCCAGACACAATGACAAAGAACCTGGGGCTTTGCAGTGGCCTACCACTCTGGATTGATTCACGATATTGCTTAACAAATCTGATTTTCAGTCACACTTGTGCTGATGACAGTGGCTCCATAAGGCAACCTTAAAGCAAGTCTGAACTGAGAAGTAAGCCCAGGTCGAGTTTCCTTCACACTGTCCAAACAACATAAATAAAAGCAAAGGCTTCCATTCTTACACAGCCATGGATACAGCTGCTTACCAGTAGTGAACCTCTCATCTACTTGCCCAAAAACAAAGCTTCTGCGATTTGTAGTGGTTCAGCTATCCACGAGGATTTCAGCTTATACCAGTCATTTGCAAATGTGTCCGAGGGAAACCAGTGTCTGCAAGTAACTATGGCTGGTGACTAACAACGATGGACTCAGCACCGTACAGGCACCATCTTTTTGATGTATTAAAGGTTGCCCTGAAAGACGATGCTGTTCTTACCTAGATCTCCCAGATAAACCAGACATCTGTGACATGCCATCTGTGCCCACTCCATCTCCTTCTCCGATGCAGACACGGGTTTCTTGCAGCCTACATGAGAAATATGAAATCACATACACCATTGGGTAAAGGCTGCTGGAAAGACACACGAGCAGCCTATGCCTCTGCCTGAGACACCCAACATTTCACCAGATGAAAACAAAGACCACATGGTCAGACCACACTGTTGGTTGCCATTTGTGGCATCTTATGGACCGGCACTCTTGTTGTCAAAACGTGGAAAGTAAATGCAGAAAATACATGTAGACACTGATGCTCACTCGCTCCCCCTTCAATTCCCTGCTGATTAGGGGCAGTGCATGTCACTGCATCACTAGCAGTCACTGAAATGACTGTCACTCAGACTTTGTCTACAAGGTATGCCACAGAGAGCTGGCTCCATTTGCACTCAGATGAGAGGACAAAGGCCAATTCCTGTCCACAAGCCATGTGATCGTGTTAACATAGCATTGAGCACAAGCTAATAAGGCCTGTTGAGAGGCTGATTTTGTTAGCATGGCTAATGAGGCCTTTGGATAGGAGCCGGCGCAAATCCCTGGAAGCCAGGACAAAGTCTGAGCGCACTTGCACCTGGCAGTAGCATACAATGTGGACGGACCCTCCCCGACATTGAAGATGGAAACAAACTCAAAGTCTCAAGACTGAGATCTAGGTTTAGGAGTGGCCAACCAAAAAGGGAGGAACAGAAGTAAAACAAGGAAAAATCAGGACAGCAAATCTGTGTTGTAGACAGGGCAGCTGCAGTCAGTTAGGAAGAACTGCCTCCAGACAAAACTGCCTTTGTGTCCAGAGAAGGGCAACAAAGCTGGTGAAAGGGCTGGAAGGCATGTCCTCTGAGGAGTGGCTAAGGACTTTGGGCTTGTTTAGTTTGAAGAAAAGGAGGCTGAGGGGCAACCTCATCACTCTCTACAGCTTCCTGAGGAGGTGAAGTGGAGAGGGAGATGCTGATCTCTTCTCTCTGGTATCCAGTGATAGGACGCATGGGAACGGTTCAAAGCTGCATCAAGGGAGGTTTAGACTGGACATTAGGAAGCACTTCTTTACCGAGAGGGTGGTCAAACACCGGAACAGGCTTCCTAGAGAGGTGGTCAATGCCCTAAGTCTGTCAGCATTTAAGAGGCATTTGGACAATGCCCTTAATAACATGCTTGAACTTTTGGTCAGCCCTGAACTGGTCAGGCACTTGGACTAGATGATCGTGGTAGGTCCCTTCCAACTGAAACAGTCTAGTCTAGTCTAGTCTATACTGAACTTAAAAAAACAAAAGCAGTTCAGGCAGTGGAAAGTGTCAAAAGCAACAGGGGAAGGCTCCAGCCAGCTGATCTGAACTAACTTAAGCCATCAAACATGACTCAGTTCCTGGGAGGGGCTGCCTCTGGCAAGACTGTGCTTCCCATCTCCCCACCAACACCTTCTCCCCAGCTAGTGGGGCCACGGTTCAGCCAGCGATCAGGAGGCAAAGGCTACCACGTTCCCGCTTCCTCTCCAGAGAGTATTCACTGCCACCAGGCAGACCAGTATCATGGATTCAGTCTAGGTTCAGTCTTCCTGTTGCAAGGACTTCCACCTTCCGCAAGAGAAAAATTCCCTCAAGCAGGAATCCCAAAGGAAGATTTTTAAGACCAGTCCAGCCTGCAGTCTGAGTTGCTTCCCTCTTGACTTAGTTTAAAAAAGCAGAAGTGAAATCTGGAGGCTTAAGTGACCAATGAGGAATGGTTCCCACTTACTGACAGGCATTGTATGAGTTGCATTATACAAATACATGGCCTTCAAATCTGTGTCCATGTATGCTACTGGACCTATCCTCCCTTTCTTTTTTGCTTTGACTCTTCTTGCTCCCATTTATATAACCATCGAGTTGTGTCCACCGTAATTTGTAGTTAATACAGGATTCTTGCACATCCATCTTTTCCAGATATGCAAGGTTACATCTCTGTTATCCAGTTACATACTCATCTGCTGCATCCTTTTAATTAAAGAACCTAAACACATCAAGAAACCTGAGTAAGGGGAGCCTTTCAAATGCAATCACGCACCATACGGTACAAACCCATCTGGAATGCGCATTTCGAGAATTTATTAATTCTGCAGTACTGAGATACATTTCTCAAAGCAACAGTTGCCAGGGACATCTGCCTTTTAAACTGACATTTCAAAGCCAATCATGATACAATAATCTCCCAGAACTAAGAATAGGATACCAGCAACTAAAATGTTCTATTGCTAAAGACATACTAACTTCTCTTATGCTGGCTTCTGCCATCCTCCCCCCTGGCAGCTTTAAGAATGTCAACTAAACCCTTGCTAATACAGTTCACAAAACATACAGAGGCTCCATTTCTCACCTGGACCCACCTGAACAGAAACATGTGCCTTGAGGCCACTAAGCACAACCCAGGAGCAAATGTGAACAAACCATTACAAGGCAACCGAGGATGTGAATGCATATGCAGCCTTGAGCTGTTTCAAGACTGTAATCGCTCTTATTCTTCCTCCCCTAATAGGGAAGATACCTCAAATCACTCTGCATCTAAGGGCATGCACAGAGGCAGTTACCTGAGACAGCTAACATACCTTACTGTGTTACAGGAGCTTCCTCATGTTCTCAGTCCAAGATTCAATAGCAGTTTCAAAGCTACACACAGTACAACTAGGAAGTACGTGAAGGGAGCACAGATAGAAGGGGCACCAAGAGGAGGAACAGTATCTTACATCTAGTGAATAGGATGTCCTGACAAAAAATCTGTTGATTTCAAGAACCTATTCCCCCAACAGCCCGTTTGCGTGCTTTAATTAAGGTTTTCAAAACATTCTGTACAGCCAGAAGCGCTCTTCAGTTTTCCATAAAAATCTGCCATCATCAAACACTTACTAAAGAATTTTCTAACGGCATTTTCTTCCCGTTAGAAGCCCTTCTTTCCTCCCCAGGTTAGTATTAAAAAAACCCAACAAAACAATGCCATGGAAAAGAAAGCAGGACAGGCAGTCTGTTCGAAACAGATATTCAGCTAATTGGGGAAAAAAAGAAAAAAAAAAGAAAAAAAAAGGAAAAAAGATAATCCGTTGAATGCTAAACCAAAGACAGACTCGTGAGAGGCGAAGCCACCTGTCTGGGATTCAGGCCTTACCCACAAATCCAACACACTAAGTACTAACCTATTAGAGGGTCCGTTACATGCGTCCAGTCAATACAGCACTGCAGCTCCAGCTGATAGTGAGACTGGATGTAGAGGAGAAGGTGCTGGTAAAATCCTATGCCAGCAACTAAGTGAGTCCGGTATGCACACTCCAGAGTGCTACGGCTGTGAATGTGCTGGAGGGAAGAAAAATGAGAATATGTTAATGCAGTCCGGGTCACATTTTAGGCTGGCCACCCGAGTTATACCAAGTACGAAGCGAGACAGTGGGTAGCTCAGCTGTAATTGGTTTTGCATGGTTCTGTACCTCCTCTTGCTCAACAATGTTGTATCTAGTGGTATTTACTAAGGGTCAACATCAAGAAGGAGAAATACTTGCTGCAACAACAAATACATAAAATCAAGGTGTCTGTTTAGAGCACCTTAAATACATTCAGACAATCAGATCACCAGGAGAGAGCTCATGGCATTAGAAAATACAAGTGTGAATACCGTGAGTATTTTCCAGTGATCAACTCTAGTAAGAACAATCAGCACTGACAAAGCCTCTCAAGACCATCGTTCTACGTGGAGATATGTGTCTTTTGAAGATGGAGAGACAAAAATTAAGCAAATTATGTTGAAATATCCTCTGCAATGGCTGCTCTCTCAGCAGATCATTAAAGCTTACCTGCCCACAGCTAGACAAAAAGTGTACGTCAGCTCCATGATTAAAATTCAGGAGTGTCTGGCTTCCTGCTCTGTGTTCAGACCACAACTTCTCCAAGCAAATGAAGCTTTTAGCTTGGTCTCACCCATTGCACAGCCAGAGACTTTCTCATGCCAGAGCCAGATACCTGCCTTTTTATTTGTTTTAATGAGCTGGATAACTTCATAGTAAACTTTTCTCCAGAGCAGTTCTTCTGCTTTTCTTCCATAATCCACTGGATGCAAGAACATCAGCTTCACACACAGCTCCCGCAGCCTGAGACAGCAGAGAATTCACATTTAGCTACAGCAGCTTCAAATACAGCTGCCACTACATAAGCACGGAAGAGGAAAATCTGAATGCATTACGATGGATGAGCTAGGCCATCTGGTGATGGCACAGCTTGTATCACTCCCACACTAGAGCATCTGGAGAAGCTGCACACCTAACTGGTTACCTTGGCTCAGCTGGCCTTCAATAACTTCCTAAATTGCAGTAATGTCAAGAATTGTCTTGACAGCTTAAAAGATTAGTAAGAAAAATCTTCCCTGCTAGGCACCCTCTGAACCAGATAAAAGATTTCACACACATATAAGAAGTTTCTTCACCACACAGTTTTTTAAAGATAATTACAAGGAAGGCATCAGCCAACATGAAGACGATTTATTTGTATTACAACGACACCCAGGAAAGCCTCCAGCCATGGACTGTATGGTTAGGTGCTGTTCAAATACAGATCTGAAATCTAGCCTCTGCTTCAAAAACCTGGAGGGATCCCAGGTCAACAGGTGCACTACAAATCAAATACACTGTGAAACTGCAGATTCAAAACTTCCACATGCTGCTTCACATGGATTTTCCCCAACCAAATATAAAAAACAAGTGCCCTGCCCAACTTACTTGTTTCTCAAGCTGATGTTCTCCGGCTTGAACACTTCTTGATACGCTGCCTTATTACCAAGGATGAGATCCAATCGATGAACGGCCTCTACCACTGCTCTGCAAGGTAACACAGAAAGAAGAGTTTCAAAATAGCAGGTTATCTGGGATTATTTCATGAAATCTGGGTTATCTACACAGAACCATACTAGCCTAGTTAATTCCATTATTAGCAAGCAGCATTATACCACCTCACAATATTAATTGATTTCCTTTCTGCACTTTATTTTAAAAAGCTTACGGAAAGAAGAAAAAAGCAGAGTTACATAAACTGTAATGATTTTGCTGTAAATCAGCTGTTTTACCACCAGTTATTACTGCCTGCCTGGTCAAAAATGTCAATTATTTCTACAGTAGCAAAGTCAGAAATGCCTTTGGACATGTTAGCAACTTTTAACCTCAGCAATTAAATCATGCTACACAGACACTCAGATTAATTTAAATGTCTTAAACTCTATGACTAAAAAATGGATTGGTTTCCAACAATTACTGTTTTGATAGGCTAAGAGTCAAATCTCCACCAATTCCTGTTTCCTTACCAACTTCTCTATGAAAGAGGGCAACTCGCGTCCCTCTCATTTGCCAAAACTTCCTGATCTTCGTTACAGTGATTCACTCATTAAAACTCTTAAAGATCTCTCAGTGATAGGTAACAGAGGTAGTCAAAACCAGCCTAAAATGTGAAATTTGTTACGAGATTTTTCCCCTGAAAGCCAGCTAAAAGGCAGACCAAGCAACCTCCTGAGTCATGCAAAAAAATACTTCTGTGAATCACTGCCCAAGACTCTCCTCCTGGAGGAGGAATACCACACCATGTGTAAAATCTCAAGCACTCCAAAGTTTGTAGCCATGAACAAATCAGACTACAATTCCAGAACATTGCAGCGAAACAAAACCAGGGACTTACAGAAGCATTAGTGCCGACAGAAAGTACCCTCATCAATATCTCATGGACAGTTCAATAAAGCAAAATCGCCCAGCCGTGTTAAACCCTTCCTACCAAGAGAGATCATCTCTAAACCTCTGCCTTTGTTAAGCCTGTATTTGAGGTCAATAAACTGACTCCTGAAATTAACTTTTCCCAGCTGTTGACTCTACGTGTTCCTTCTTAAAGAGAAGTATGTCCTCCAAGCCATCCCCAGCCATTAGCAGCAAACTCCACAGGTACTTGTTCTCCCCCTCAGCTTCACATCTATCTACCTGTCATTCCTCGGTTGCTCTAATATCTTTACTGCTCCTACTGCTGAGCCTGCTGCACACGGAGACTTGTTTGAACAAGAAGCTGAAGACAAGCAAGATGCACTGTAAATACAGAATGAGACAGACCTGATCAGAGCAAAGTTCTGCAAAGCAGAACAGTTAGATGCTGCTTCCAGCCTGCTCCCCTTCCCCAAAATCTCCATCGTCTGCAGAACGCAAACTCCCTCATCACACTCACAGCACAATGCAACGACTGAACCTTCTTTTCAGGCACGTGCACAAACGGTTGCCAGATTGAATACAGGGCACTCGCATGGCACTTGCAAGCAAGAGCATGCAAAACCATATGCTAAGGAGGTAGGCTAAAACCACCACCACTTCCTTGAAAACTACAGATATTACTGTAAACTAACTGACGGTTTCATATACCAGCCCCTTACTAGCAAGGCAAATCTCCTTTCACAAACCCACCACACCAAAAGGAACCTCCCTGAAAAAAACCCAGAACATTCAGGAGCTCAAAGAGAAAATGTCCCATCTCATGCTATGTCACGGGAAACCTTTCATCCAAGGGTAACTGGAAATCTCATTTGTTTTCAGTAAACCACAGAACCTGACAGAAGAAAAGAAGCGTAAGGAATAGCACTGTCTTACACAATGGCTTGGGAGATCAAAACACCAGAGAGTTGAACGAACTTCTTCGTAAATAATCATGAAGCAAACCAAGAACAGAGTAAGAATCACACACAAAAGTCTGCTACTAACCTTGATATCCACAGCCACTTGTGCTCACTAGCATCTTTCTCACATGGCCCGAAGGTCCTTTGCAAACTCTAACAACCTAACACCCTCAACAGCAAGTACGGCAAGTGAGTAAAATGCTTTTTGATTAAAAGGCAATAANGGGGGGGGGAGAGGGAAGAAAAAAAACCCACAAGCCCCACATACAGGTTTAGCTTCTCCAAAATAGATCTCCACAAAGCAGCAGGCAATAAACATATCCTTACTGCAACCTGTGATTAATATCCTGTCACTGTATCTCTCAAAGACCCTCAGCAGGAAACGAACAGTATGGCTCACAGGGAACTGATTTGTTTCCTATGCAGAAGGGTGACCAGAAGAAAGGGGAACTGCTTTTTCATTTGATTCCCAGAGAGAAGAATAGAAAATCTATGATCTTCTACTCCTAAAACAGGCAGTCTCTGCAACTTCAAAATAGCTGTAAAAATCCGTTCACTGTGCACCGAATCAGCAGCCGCTGTGTGTCTGATACGAGCTTACATGTCACTGACACCTCAAGGTGGGAAATGATTTCACAGTGACTACAAGCAGTCGACGCCTGCACCCAAGGACATGGTCAGCCCTTAGGGTGGGATGTCACACGTGCAGGTGTGAACCTGTGTGTCCAAATCCTCATGTGCAAGTTAACTGTATTCGAAGGCTCAACACTGACTCCTTCTCCTGCCACTTACTCAATTCAGATTCCTTTATGGGCACATGGTCCAGGTTCTCGCACTGCTCAGTAGCTCACATGCCAAACAAGCCTCTATTTTTTTTAATATCTAAAAAAAAGGGTCACAAAACCTCATCTAAGAATCCTCCTGAGTTCAGCAGTGACAGAAATCCACCTTGATACTGTTCAGCATGACACCCATGAAATGACAGGAATTATTCAAAAAGCAGTTGCCAGAACCCCCTTTCCAAGTTGCAAGCAAACAGACAGCTATTTGGCTGCCAACAGTATCAGCGGGTAAGAAATGTGATCAAGCAGTTAAGGAAAGCCTACTCACATGCACCAGGACTCAAATGCCTGCCAAACGTGAAGTGCAGAGAAGTTTCCTTCCAGGGACTATCCGAGCAGGGACACTGGAAGGTATTTCACCTTCCCCTGGAGCACAGGGTGGGAGGCATCCCAGAGGGCGTCTCCCATACAACCCTGTTTCCTACAACAGTCAGGGATGGGCACATGAAGACACTGGTTGCTCCTGCTACTTTTTATGGGTTCATAAAGAAACAGTGAGTTGGTGACTTGCAAGCAGCAAGGTTTATCTTTTAGGATGTGGCTTTCTGAGCCGTAAGGCAGAAGACAGACCCCACACCAAAATGTCTTCTTATCAGCAGGAGCTCCATGGTGCCGCTGGAGGAGGCGGAGGCAGGAGTAAAGAAGAATCTGTGACAGCCAGTGATGACCTGCAAGGATCCTATGTCCGCAGTGGTGAGGAAAGGGGACGCGATGGGGACAAAAAGGTACAGGAGTCAACCTCACTTCAAAAATGTTAGGAAACATCAACACAGGCGCTATAGACCATGCACTGATTAAAATGCAGTTTAGCATTTGTGCCTTGCGTGGCTTGAGACCATGGGCTGACTTTTACTTAGCAGTTAAGAGGCCAAATTTTGTCCCAGTACCCATTTTTATACCTGCTGGGTTTAAACGTTGCTTTCAGACAGCACATCAGAACCACAGACGAGGCAAGTCAGATGCCAGTCTATTAAAAGAACCAAGTACAGCACATCATGCCAAGCAGGGTGGAAACGGTCCAACGCAAAGTCCTCTTCAGCCACACAGACACCGATCTATCACTTTCCTTCTGTGCCATTAACATTCTGGGATGGGGCAAGACGGCAGGGAGAATTATTTGTCCTCTCTATATTTCTTTATTTAATACGTCACTAAGGGCCACAGTCTCTGAGGAGCAAGACATTTCTCAGGGAAAAGAACTGCAGCCATTCATTTGTATTCTGGCATGTGTCAGTACACAAATAATACTGCCCAGAACAAGGCCGGCAGACAAGAATAGTAACGCAAAGCCAATGAGCTAACGGTTACCCAGAATCCGGAAAAGAAATCTGTAAAATAAATCCAGTCATCCTACACTGAAACATACATTGTAAAACAGCGCCATGTAAACATGTAAACATAAAACATGTAAAACATGCCACATTCTGAGGTGAAACTTGGGGATTATCAATCCAGAAAGACTTAAATGGAAAAGATCAAAGACCATCCTACAAACAGCGATGGGCAACCTCAACTCCAAAAGGACACTCCAGTGGCCAACATACATGCCAAGGACCGTGGAGACCTGAGCTCAACTCCCACTGCTCTCACAAGCAGACACAAAGCTGATCCCATGTGAGCACAGTTTATAGCTGGGACTGTGACATTCAAACATCTGTGATTCAAAGGCACTGTTTAATTCGATGGCCAAAAGTTTCCAGAGACAGTCAGCCATCGCACAAAGTACAACGTGCTTCTTAGAGGACAGGAAGTTACCGCTTCATCTAACTGAACTTCACGCTGAAATAGAGAAGAATTGACAAGAGACTGTCAAGGTAGAAAGCTCACTAAGAGAGCTATCAGCTATGCAGCAAGAAAATTCGTGGCCACTGCAGATATTATAAATCCTGCGCTAAAATCACAATACTTACTTCCAGCTAAAAGAAGAGCCATCTCTACAGCAGTGTGGTTTTCTTTTTCTGCTGTAAAAATGCTATAAAGCAACCACACACCTTATCCTGCCATAAAAATTTAAACAGAAAACAGCTGCTTCCCTGCCTTGATGACCAATCCCCTGTCTGGTCAGGGGACATTCACTTGTGAGCTCCAGCAGCACAGTCAGGCACCGCTTGTCAGGTGAGCTAAGAAGCACACACGTTCCCGGTCCACTGTGACCACAAAGTAAAACACATCTTAAACCATGATGAAGGTAGTTTAAACAAAACGCATTCTATTTTGCAAACACATACATCCTCTCCAATCCTGTCCACCACACCTCAGGTGGCAGTGGGCAAGGTGTTATGCTGCACTAGCTCAACTACTAGCAGATGCGGGAAGCCACCCCTAAGATCAAACGGGGTATCTCAATGCGACAGCAGATACAGAGCTCCACAGCCCCAGAGGCACTTCCAGCACGACAACGCAGCCCACACCTCCGGTAATCCAAGCCATTGTGTTTTACCACTGACCTTGCAATAAGAAAAAGAAATGCACCTAATATAACTTCAAAGTGCAGGGAACGTGCTTGTACGAAGCACATCATGGAAACAAACAAATTCTAGTAACCACCACTCAAACCTGCTATTACTGCTTTGCACTTTCATGCAAGGATATTGCCAGATTTCTCAGAGGGAGGCAAGCCTTGCCCTGTTTTAGAGGAGGGCAGTGAGGTTCCACGAGATGAAAGGACATGCCCGATGTCACCGAGCAAGTCAGCAAGACAAAAAGAAAATGGACCCCAACATAAAATCCACCTCTTGCCTTCATCATTTTGCTCATCTTCGAAACCACACTGTCGCTGCTGAAACTCCACTATGAATCTGCTTTACTGATGGAGAAACTGAGAAGGGAATAATTTCTGGACCACACTCACAAAACAAGTCATCAGCGGAGCAGAGGCCAGGCACCTCAGTGCTGACAGCGTGGCACCTCATCCCTGCTGGGTTGAGCTGACCAACGCCATCATTATTTCCTGAATCTTGTCTTCTGACGCTATGTCCAAGGCACAGTGCAGAGATGTAAGTGAGAGTGGAGTCCCAGGGAGTGTTTTTTGGGAAGACCTGCAGCTAGAGCAGTCTTGCTCTCCATACAGCAGGAAAGTGCCCTGGCTCAAGCTCCTGCTCATCACACCCTCTTCTCCAGCACTTCCCACGTAATCCCTGTCTACTGCCAATACCAAGGACCCCCTCTCCAGCCCCCCTCTCCCCGGATGCCCCCCACACCTTGCCCTTATCCCACTGCATCCCCACACCTCCTTCCCCCTCAGCCCCCACTGTCTCCTAGCCCACCTCCCTGAATCCCACATAACTCCTTCCTCCACCCCCCACGTCTTGACCCATCTCCCTGGGTGCCCCAAACCCCCTTTCCCCGGATCCCCTCTTACCCTCCCACCTGCCTTCTTACCCCCATCTCTCCATTGTTCTCCCATCACCCCTGGATCCCCCATATCCCTTTTTCACCAGCGCCGCCCCCCACCCCGTGTATTGCCCATCTCCTCTGGAACCCACACAACCCCCTTTTCCCTTCCCCCCAGTCTTCCCTAAATTTCCCCCCTTCTCCTTTCCCTTAGCGCTGCCCACTTCCCCTGGATTCCCCCCAATTTTCTTCACCTCAACCTT
>WAAD01041861.1:96757-116730 GCA_013389945.1 Fregata magnificens | reverse complement strand
GGCCGTGCCGGCGTCAGTCAAAGAGCCCGGGCCAGGGCAGCGGCGCTGGTGGCCGGAGCCGGGCTGAGGGGGTGACCCCCGCCCCGGGGCGGGACGGCTCCAAAGGCCGGTTTCCCACCGTGGGCCTGGTGGGCCCTCCCTATGGCTGCCCCACGCCGTGGGCCTGGCAGGAGCCGTGGGGCAGGCGTCCCTCTAGCTCGGCGCCTCAGGGCCGCCGGGACCTCCCTCAGTCGCTGTGAGGGCCCTGAGCGGCCCAGCTGGAGGGAGTGGTGGGAGGAATCCCCCCGCAGCCCCGGGAGTCCCTTCATGCCACCATGTAGCAGGAAGGCCGGGTGCTGCTGACTGGGGTGGGGGCTCCCCAGGGCCCCCCATCCCTTTGGTGCTTTGCCTCCTCGGCATGGCCGTGGCTCTGACAGGAACGGCCTGGACAGAGATCCAGGCCGGTCGTGTCTCTGCCATGGCAGGCTAGCACTGGGACTGCTCCTTCTGCACCAGGCCCTGGCCCTGCTGCCAGCCCCCCCGAGTGCAGAAACCCCCTGGCAGGGGGATGCGCTGCCCTGTGCTTGTCCCTACATGGCGGCCGTCCCGCTGGAGGGACATGTTCCCAGGCACGGAATGGGCTCAGAAGCCGGCACAGGGTTGAGGGGCCACCTCAGCGCTGCGTTGGGCGAGGCTGCTGCGCCTGCCCCTTTCAGCCCAGCCCCACCTTAGCTGGTTAAACAGGTTTGAAGTCCAGACGGCAGAATTTCGCAGGCTCCCAGCACAGCTTCCGCTGCTGCACGGCCCCCAGCTCCATGGCCCCCCATCTCTCTCCAAGTAAGTTTCGCAGCGAGGGGAACCCGGTGCCAGCTTTCTCCCATGTCCCATGGGGCGACGAGCGAGTGGGGTGGGGAGAGGGGAAATGGAGGTGTGCGAGACACAGGAAGCTGCTTTAGCCATGCTCCCTTGCGTGGACCTCGGATGAAGCCCTGCGCCGCTTTGTGCCTCAGTTTCCCCATGCCTGTGGCCAGGCCGGGGCTCTTTCTGGGGGTGCAGGGTTGAATGTGCCCAGAAGGGTGAGAGAGAGAGAGAGAGATATTTCCATTGCAGGAGGCTCCCATGCCCGCAGCCGGCAACACCTGGGATGGGCTAAGAGACAGGGGAAAAGGTGCGATTTCTGCCTGGATCTCCTGCTCCCCCACAGCAAGCGGCACTCGGCAGCCTCCTGTGCCCACCCACCCCAGATCGGTCTCAGCCACAAGAGGCAGCAAATCTGGCTCATCCTGGCTTTAGCTGTGATTCCTAGATGCGGCCTGGCCGGCTCTCCCCAAGTATCGGGGCTTGGCTGATGCTGGCACAGGACGGAACCACAGGTGGAGCCAGTTGCATTGGCCAGGCAGTGTCCAGCTCCCCTGAGTCACAAGGCTCGTGCCCAGCCAGAAACCCCAGGACGTTTGGCCAGGTGGGGAAGCAATTCGCAGGCTGCCCCCATTTTGCAGCCAGACCCGGGGCTCACCAGGCGCCCAGCTCCAGGCGCATGCCCTGATCCCGCTGCCATGGGCTGGGAGCACTGGCAGGGCATGCGAGCATGGGGACGCTGGGGTCTGCTTTCTCCTAATAGTGGAAGGACAGGCAGGTGATGGGGACTTTAGGGGTGGCGGCTGCCAATTCGCACCCCATGTTGTAACTGGGGCTGTGTGCATGACCCCAAACCTCTCATTTCTGCTGGTTTTTTGTCTTTCTCCTGGTGCAGGGTGAAGTGGAAGAGACGGGAACCTAGTCCCCTCTTGGCACCCCAAAACGCAGGAGATTTTCTTGCCAGTCCCCAGCTGCATCCCCAGCAGTAGTGAGCCGGCCACTCTCATGGCTGCTGCTGACCCCATCCTGCCCTCTGAGGAGGTGGCTTTGCTGGAGCTGGGGAAGGTGGCCCCGGCTGCCCCCCTGGACAAGGTGCCACCAGCCCCGGATGAACACCCGGGGGACCCTGATGCCACCCTGCCATGGGACCGGTGCCAGCACAGCGCCCGGGGCCAGCCAGAGCCCGTGGAGATGAAGAGGCGCTCAAGTCCTGAAGGGGGTCATGAAGACCCCGAGGAGGCTACTCTCACCTGCCCCCCAGCTGAGGCCAAAGACGAGGAAGCCCCCGGGCTGCCCATGATGGCGGCCCACGTCTTTGTGCCCATCGACCCACAGTGCATTGAGCGGAGACCCACCAAGGAGAAGAAGCAACCTGCTGCATGGCCCCAGGAGGAGGGCAAGGGGGGCTACGTCCCCCACAGCGACAGACCTGACAGCCTCCGCCAGAAGCAGGTCTTCCTTCCCATCGGCCCCTCGCGCTACAGGGACCCACTGGGCTTTGAGGGGCGAGTGGCCAAGCCACTGACCGAGGGGCCGCAGTGCCCATGCGCCAGGGACTGCGGCGCCGACAACCTCAAGGCCGTGGCCTCGGTGGTGGGGGCCCTGCTCCTCTGCCCCTGCCTCATCTATGGGGCCTACGTCTTCCTGCCTTTTGACGCCCCACTGCTGCCCGCCATCAGCGCCCGCCTGGTCTACACACTCCGCTGTGCTGCCTTTGCCACGTTCCCCATCATTCTGGGTGAGCCATGTGGTTGGCGTACAAAGCCCTTCGCCCCCATCACTGGGCTGCATTAGCCCCGGGGGAGCGGGAGCTGTGGGGAGTGGTGAGTAGAGCCAGGGCTGAGCTCCTTGCAGCTCCATTGCTCCCACCAGGAGCAGCAGACTGAGTTTTCCTACCCTCTTCCCACCCCGTTGCATCTCTCTCTGGTCCTCCCCCAGCCCTCAGGCCCCAATGCAGTTTCAATGGGTGCCTGCTCAGTCCCTCTCTCTGCTCCCCAGGGATGATCGTCAGCGGCATCTCCCGCCTCTGCTCCTCCGCGCTGGAGCCCTTCGGGGAGCTGCAGCGGGAAGTGGAGATCCACCGCACCTACGTCTCTCAGTCTGTCCATCTCTTCATCCTCTACTTCTTCAACATGGCTGTGCTGGCCACCTACCTCCCACAAGAGCTCCTCAAGCTCATCCCCCTGCTCACGGGGCTTTTTGCCATCTCCCGGTAAGTGGCTCCTTTACCCCACCTGGGCTGCGGCAGTGCCCAGGGTGCAAATGGGGTCTGTCAGCACTGGCAAACACCATGCCTTGGTGCAAACTCCCGCTCCGGCAGTGCCTCACCCGGCCAACGACAGCCAGGCAAGCCAGCACAGGGGAAGGGTTGCTCCATCTCTCATCCCACTTCCCACAGCGGCCGTGCCTGGCAAACCCTCGCTGGGGTCAGAACCCCTGAGCGAAGCTGGGTGTCAGCCCCAAGGCATCGCCCTCGCTGAGCCCACACCTCTCTGCCCTCTCCAGGTTGATTTACTGGCTGTCGTATGCCATCGGGCGCTCCTTCCGCGCCTTCGGCTTCAGCATGACCTTCCTGCCCCTCCTGGCCATGCTACTCTGGAACCTTTACAGCATGTTCATCCTGGAGCCCGAAAACCTCCTTGCTGTGGCAGCACCAAAGCCCGAGGACCGCTCCAAGGACAGTGGACCCAAACTCCGGTACTGGGGGTGAGGGAGGCCCCGGGGAGATGGGGTGCCTGGACCCTGCGGTGCAGCGGGGTTCGGCCCTCCTCCCTGCCCTGCCTTGTGAGCCCTGAAGGTGGAGGGGTGCAGGCAGATCTGGCTGGGCCCCTGCTCCCTGCCCGGACCTGGCAACATTTTGCTGGGCACCTGGGGTTGATAGAGCTAAGCTATAAAACCCTCTGCGCTGCGAGCTTCCTGCAGGAGAGTGAATAGGGCCCGGAGCAATATCCAGTGAGCCCTGTTCCATGAGGATGCGTTGGGGTGGGATTTGCCTAACCTCCTGCTGGAGCTGGCTTTGCCCAATAAAGCCCTTCACCAAGTGGCTCTGTGGCTGGTTTGGGGAGGGTGGGTTAAATTTCCCTAGGAATCGCTGCTGCCAGGACTCGTAGCTTCACCCACGGGATGCCATCATCCAGCCCCAAAATGATGTTTCCAAGAGGGCAAAAAAATAATGTTTCCCCAAACTGTCCATCTCCCAGCACCTGCAACAGCACCCCAGCCCTGCACTCTGCTCCTGCGTCCCTGCACAGCGGTGTGGCCAGTACCGCCCAGCGTGTTCCTCCTCCTCTTCCTCCTGGCGGAGGTTCAGCACCTGGTTCAGAAACCAGTTGGCCGGGTAGGAGGGAGGGAGCCCTGCCCCAAGGAGGGATGTGGGGAGAAGCCGGGATGGGTGAGATGGCACCAGGCTTGCCACTGCCTAGGGCTGGGGACGGTCAATCCCCACCCAGGGACGGGCACCCAGCCTGCACCCCTCAGGGCACTGGGCCCCACCTTGGAGTGCTTTGCAGACACAAAGGGACCCCTGGGAGTCCAGCCCTATCCAAGTCTGATTGTCTCAGTTCTCTGATTCTCAGGCATAACCCAAACCAGTTAAAAATCCACCAAATAAGGGGAAAGCCCCTTCTTCCCTAGATTTGCCAAGTGTTTGGCTTGTCCCACCTCCTGTCCCCGAATGCTTTATCATGGGAGCCGTTCACCCACTGCAGCCCAGCTGAGTCAGAGAACAGCAACAGTCTGACTCTTTCAAACACACTTCTCAGCAGGGATAGGGCCCACAGCCTGGGCTCACACTGACCCCACGGCTCATAGGCACCACACGCTGCTGTGGGGCATGAGCCAATCCAGGGGCAGGGAGCCTCCCTCCTCTCAGAGGCGTGTTTTCATACCTTGGCTCCTGCTGAGTTCCAGCACCCTTTAATTCCTGCAAGGCCCGAGAGCTGCTCTCCTTGCGCTCGCCCGTAGTGCAGTGTTTCCACAGGAAACTGCTCTTAGAAATCCACTTTATTTGGTCAAAGACAAGTCAGTGATGGAGAACGTGAAAACGCAGCACACTCCCAAGTGATGTGGTACCTCTGCAAACACCGAGCAGCCACAGACCACGCTTGCCCCATGGCTTCAAGCACCTGGATAGCACCTCCGAGCCAGCCCTGCAGAGCCAATGGCTGCAGTTAACTGAGAGCAAGGCTGGATCAGCCGTTTACGGGCTGACAGGACATACCTGAGCTCAAGCAGGTGCTGCAAAGCAGCACTGGGTTTCCCTTTTGTACTAGCAGCCCTCACCGAGGCCAGCACAGCAGAAAGTGCCTGTTGGGGATTGAGGAGTCTGTGAGCCCCAACTGGGTTGAAGGGGGCTGTTCTGGGATGCCCCCAGCACAGCGATAAGCAGCAAGGCACCCTGCACACTGGCAGGAGCAAAACCGGTCCTCAGCCCTGTCCTCCAGCCCTGCTTCTGGTTGGAGGCACCCAAGCAACCCTGGAGTGCTCTGGAAGTGGCACAGGACAGGGCACAGCCCATCCCAGCTGTTGCTTGACTCCAGACATGACGACAGTGGTTTTATCCCTTGGGAGAAGGAGGATCTTTCCATGGCTCAAGGCAACCCTGACCATCTCCCCCCAGTCACTTCCCTTGGCTGGATGGATCAGGAAAAAACAGAGGAAGAAGTGTAATCAGATGCAGGATCTGGGCAGTAGGAGGGAGCAGGACAGAGAGATACGTGACATGGGCAACTGCTGCAAATGTTGCCCCAGTCCCCTCTGAGCCTGGACTGCAGGGACAGAAGGAAGGACAGAGAGGAGATTGGAGTCACTGGAGCCCCTGCAGCAGCCGCATTCATTTCCTGGTGACAAGAAGGATCCTGGGGGTCTCTCCAGGGACTGTCCCACTCAGTTGATGGGCTCGTACTCAGAGTAGCGTTTCCTCTGGGCAAAGAGGACCACACAGCTGCCCACCAGGAGCATCACCATGGGGGTGCCCAGTGCCACGGCCATGATGGAGATGATGAGGGGGGAGAAGGTGTCCTTGGGGGGCTGCCCGAACCCCAGCAGCGCCGACCTGCAGGAGGGGATGAGACAAATCAGCCATGGAGATGGGGATCAGCTGTGTCCCACGGATGGAATATCTGGGGCTTTCTAGCCCGATAGGGTCAGATCAAGATTTCTTGGCAGGATCCCACATGGGGCAGGAGAGCATCTCCCAGACTGGGGGAGGGGTGAGGGAATGTGTCAATAAACTGCAAAACTCCTTGCTACAGGATCATAGGAAAACACAGACTTTTGAAAGGAGATAGTTATTAAACAGAGAAATCATCTAACCTAGCAGTTCCCCAAACTGCAAGTTATTAGTGGCTGGGAGGGCACCATTTCATGCACAACGGATCCCACTCACCAGCTAAGGTAGCGCTTCTCCTGGTAAACCTTTCCATCCTCTCCCCCAAAAGAGATATTGATGGCGCTGATGGTGTAGGTGCTGCCTACACCCTCCCCAAAGTAGGCATGGACAATGCTGGACATGGGCAGGGTCCAGTTGGCTGCTTGCAGGCTGCGAGACCGGCACTGGATGCTGTCCTCACGCCTGGGGGTCTGGGAGCCGTAGGCTGTCGCCTTCCACTGCAGGAAGCTGAGCGTGGAGCTGTCGTTTTGGGACTCGGCTACCAGGGAGAGCATCTGGTGGAGGGAGAGCAACAAGCGGTGAAGTGAGGACGGGAGATCGTCTTCATGCCAGGGTGAGCCATAGCAGGGAGCCACAGGTTGCCCAGGCTGCTTGCCCCAGATCCCTCTCACCCTCGTTCCTGCAGCAGGGGACGTCCCCAAGCCTAGTGCTCACCCCATGCTCACCTCAAAGATGGTGGGAGTGTACTCATCGTCAATGGAGCGTGCCGATCGCAGCTTCTGCACCACCCCTGTCTCCTCCACCGTGGCCACCTCCAGCACAAATCGGGAGCTGTTGCCCCGCGGAGCCACCCCAGCCAGGACGAACTCCACTTTAGAGCTGTTTGCCGTGTGCAGGAGGCTGGGCAGGGGCCCGTCACGGCCACTGGCCTCGTAGGCTGTCACCTGCAGGGGACACAGGTCAGAGGGACAGCATGATCACCGGTTGGGACACCAAGGAGCAACGTTCCCTCTCTAGAAGGTGCTTCGGACATGATATTCACTGTGTTCTCCCCGTAGCATCCCAGCACAGTATATACCCCCTCTCTGCCCCTGTGGACTTACCCGAAATGCCAGGCTGCCGTTGGAGAAGCTGCCACTGGGGTCAGTGGCCGGGATGCCCGTGAACTCGGCCGTCAGGGCTGTGTGGTTCAGGGTGTGATTGATGCTGTCCCAGGAAAAGTCAGACAGGTCGTACGTGGGGTAGAAGAGCTCTTCCAGCGTTTTGGCCTCGCTATACTCAAACACCTAGGGGGAAGGAAGGGGAGAGGGGCTGGGAGGCACCAGCAGGTGCTGTGGACATCATCGCTTTGTGCTATGGTCCACAGGCTGCCGTGCACCGGGCTGCCACTGCCGCCGGGGAGAGGAAGGAGACCCAAAAGGAGCTGCCTTGGCCAAACATCTCAAGGCACCATCACAGCTCAAGCCAGAGACAACCAGGGTAGGACACACAAGGGGCCATTGCGCTGCAGCTGGGAAAGCTGCCGACCGACCTGCTCTGCCCCAGGCAACCCCCCGCGCCCCCTCCGCCACGGGGCAGCTCTCTGGGAGCAGGGCCACCTTCCTCAGTGGTACCTTGGTAAAGACAACAGCAGCGGAGTAGACAACGCTGCTGGGAGGGTCGATCCAGATGGCGCCCGCAGGAGCGGGCGAGAGCAGCTGGGTCCAGTTGACGCACAGGGCGCTGCTCCTGCTCTCCGTAGCCACCAGCAGCACCGTGGGAGCCCCAATGCTGCTCCAGACGTAGTGCAGGGTGTCACCGGGCCCCACTGCCCGCACGTGAAGCAGGTTGACAGAGGAGTTGTTCCAGCCAGGGTTGTACTGCATCGACACCTGCAGAGCAAGGAGAGGTCTCAGGGGGACTCAGTCCTGCCCAGCGCAGGACGGGTCCAAAGGCACAGCTTCCTGGGGACAAGCAGCCCCAGTCTGGTTCGACAAGGGCACGTGAGCTGCCTCGGCTTCCCCGTGAGCTTTGCAGACGACAAAGCCCCGCCGTAGCCCGAGCATTGCTAAACAAGCTTGGTCAGCGTTTCACATCCGGCGGTTTCAGAACAGCTTTCCGGCAGCGAGCCACTTCCCTGCCCACAGCCGCCGTGCTCCCACCGGATCAGGACACAGCGGGGAGACAAGGGACGGAGGCACTGGGATGCATGGCAGCAGGACAGGGGTTGGCAGCGCAGGGTCCCCAGGCACGGGTGACCCACGGTGCTCTGGGGGGCAGGGCGGGGCGGGGGGCAGGTTCCCTCCAGCTCCGGCCTGAACCCCCGGGGCGGGATGCGCTTGGCGTGGGGCAGGGAGACCCGGGGAAGCCCCTCTCCTCCCCAAACCCCGCACGTTTGGGCCGCAGTATCGGCACCACCGGGGTCGGGCGGGATCTCGGGAGGGCTCCGGCCCAGCCCCCTCGGCTCCGAGCAGGATCAGGCCTCCGAGGCTTCCCCCCGGGCGCTCCGCGGGGGAAGGGGAGGGGACTCGGGGGCCTGGCCCGGNGCAGCGCCCCCAGCAGCAGCACGGTCGCGGCCATGTTGGGACCCCACCCGCTCACGTGACCGCTCAGAGCCCTCCCCCCTCCGCCCCCTTAAAGGGGCCGCGCCGGAAACTCTTAAAGGAGCCGCCGCCCTTCAAAAAGAGTTTGAGGGTGGAGAAAAGATCGTGTCCCCTCCACGGGCAGACTCAGGCCAGAGCTCCCTGGCAGCAGCCGGCCCTGCGGGAAGGCTGTTACATCACCCCCCCTTCCTCCCTGACCTGCATTAAATGCACAAACAGACTGAAATGATGTGTTTTATTTTAGGGGCAAACAGTGAGGAAAAGTTACACTCCAGAGGCTTAAATTAAGCATCAGTATCTCCACCCAGAACAAGGGCACTTACGTGACACATCAACCCCTTCCCCACCTTCGTGGGTATCATCCCCCCCATCCCTCCCACAGGCTTTGGACAAACTTGTCCCCAGCTCGGCCTCAGGCCGGGGTCGCTTCATTGAGCTCTTCCCATAGTCGAGTCCGAGGTGCCCGGTTCTTCCCAGCGGTGACTCAACCCCTCTTACTCCTGGGCTGCCTCTGGCGCCGCGGGCTGCTTGCTTTGATCATCACCCTTCTTTTTGTGCCCCGAAACAATGTCATCAATGCGGAGGAGGAGAACTGCAGTCTGGGGAGAAACCCCGTACCCAGGGCCAGTCAGGAGCCCGTCACAAAGAATAAAATCCAATCTACCTGGCTTTCACACCAAAGAACCATCTGCCTCTGATTAAACAATTCTCTTGGCACAGCACGTGGCAACACAGCACAGTGGAAAGGACACGGTGCCATCACAGGCAGGTGGGAGCAGCCAGCAGCTCCGGCACCTGGCACGGACACCCCGTGGAAAAGGGGACACCAATTATTTCTATCTGGCTGACAAGAAAGGGACATAGCATCCCTTCAGGCAACTGCCTTTGATCTAACACCAGCGAGTGAACGCTCAAAATGCGATCTTTTAACAAGGGGAGGGCAGCTTCCGCAAGGCTGCTCAGATGATCCAAAGGGCAGAAGCTCCCAGGGCCACTAACTGGATTCCAGCACAGTGCTGGCACCGCTAATAGCCTGCACAGTTTGCAGAAAAAGGTGCGCTGGAACACAACAAATTGTAGCCACGGGAGCAAAAATCAACCCCTCCGAAAGCCTGAGTACGGGCTCCCACGGGTGCTGCATCCCTTATCATCACACCTCCTGCGTTAGCAAGCTGAAACACTGGCACGCACCATGCTCGGTTACAACCAGTAACATTCCCTTCTCCCAAGAGATGTGCTGCAGAGGCTCTGAAGTTTCCCCGCCATCTCCTTACCTCTACCGCTGTTTTGTAGGTCTGCAATTTGACAGCTAAAGGCTCCCAGATCCCCAGGTCCTTCATATCAACTAAGGCTCCCGTCTCACCATTCACTCCCCACGTCTGGCTGCCTTCTTGAGTGTGTTTCGCCTGTAAGCACAACGACAGGTCACCACCGATGGCGTAAGACAGCAAATTCATCTTCTGGAAACTCAAAAGTGACCACAGGCTCAGGAAAAGAGTAGGTGGTCATTCGAATTTCCTCAATTTTGAAGTTTATACAAGAACATGTTACCGAGCATCACCTGAAACACTTAATTATATCAGAAGTTAGACTTGGAGATATTCTTGGATATGCCATCCAATCTAATCTCAAAGGAAGATTTTGATTTTGTCACCCTCAGGGTTTTGTCGTTTGGTTTTTAAACTCTGGTACCTCAAACAAGCTATTTAATTCCATTTTCATCCTTTCAAATTTGGCACAAAACTTCAGTAAAAATGTCTGCAGCCCAGCTAACGCAGAAAAACCCAACAGCAGTCTTTCAATTGCCTTCAAGGGATCGGTTACTTCAGCACAGGTTTCCTTTAATGTAAGAGTCTACTGCAACTACTAAAAAGCTGCCCCCCAAGGGCACTGCTACAGTAGGATGATTGACCTGAGGGGGTAGGACACAGCAGGAAGGGGCTGAATCTCTTCAGATGACCCCATGCCACGTGCCTTACCCTGAGCGAGGTCAGCACACGGATGGTACTAGCACCACAGTTCTGGATCAGTGTTCGAGGAATGACTTCCAGAGCCTGGGCTACTGCACGGTAGGGCCACTGCTCCACACCCGTCATGCCTTTGGACTTCTCCGTCAGCGCATGGGCAACGGCCATTTCGGTAGCCCCTCCTCCTGGCACCAGCTGCGGGTCGATGAGGACATTGCGACACACCTGCATGGCATCCTGAAGGTTGCGCTCTACCTCCTGCAACAGGCATAAAAGCACAGATTTGTTGGTTGTAGGGAACTGTAGCACACCACTGGCTGAAAGTACAGCCCACAGTCTGCTGGGCTGGCTCCTCTGCAGTGTACAAGTTTTGCCTTCGCTGTACAGTACAGCCCACAAGATAGGAATTCTTTGTCGCTCCAGAACACAGAGGAAACTTGTGCTTGTTTCATCGGCACACAACAGATGCTCAAAAGGAAGCAATGACTTATTGACATCAAGAAGGTAGCCAGATGGCCTGGTTTAACCCCAGCCGGCAACTAAGCCCCACACAGCGGCTCGCTCACTCCCTGCCAGTAGGATGGGGGAGAGAATCGGAAGGGTAAAAGTGAGAAAACTCGTGGGTTGAGATACAGACAGTGTAATACGTAAAGCAAAAGCCGCGCACGCAAGCAAAGCAAAACAAGGAATTCATTCACCCCTTCCCATCGGCAGGCAGGTGTTCAGCCATCTCCAGGACAGCAGGGCTCCATCACACCTAACAGTTACTTGGGAAGACAAACGCCATCACTCCGAATGTCCCCCCCTTCCTTCTTCTACCCCCAGCTTTATACGCTGGGCATGACGCCTGCTGTGGTGTGGGATATCCCTTGGGTCAGTTGGGGTCAGCTGTCCCAGCTATGTCCCTTCCAAGCTTCTTGTGCACCCCCAGCCTGCTCACTGGTGGGGCGAGGTGAGAAGCAGAAAAGCCCTTGGCTCTGTGTAAGCACAGCTCAGCAGTAACAAAAACATCCCTGGGTTATCAGCACCATCTCCAGCACAAATCCAAAACACAGCCCCGTACCAGCTACTATGGAGAAAATTAACTCTATCCCAGCCAAAACCAGCACACCAGGACAGGAGGGGAAGCAGAACATGTAATAACTTACTGCTAGGATTTCCTTGCTGGCTCCACGCAGAATGATAGTGCAAGCCTTGGGGTCTTTGCAATCAGTGATGAAGGCAAAATACTCATCTCCTATTTTTTTAACTTCAAAGAGCCTGGCTCCAGTTCCCACGTCTTCCTCCCGCAGCTCATCTGTGCGACTCACAATGCGAGCTCCGCAGGCCCTAGCACACAAACAACAGTCAAGTGAGATGCTCACAAATAAGAACTGGGGAGGAAGGGTGAGATAAGAATGAAAACGCCATGCCATGGAGAACAAGAATGGGCTCCAGCAAGGAGACAACATTTACCTGGCAATCCTGTTGTTGTCTGTCTTTCTCACTCGGCGGATCGCGGTGATGTTGGCTTTCATCAGGTAGTGCTGGGCCAAGTCTGAAATCAGGTTTGTGCAATTTTATTGACAAATCAGCAGTATCATGACAAACTTTATGTGTCTTTAAGGTAAAAGGGGTTATGGCAAGAAAAACCTAAATGTAGCTTCTTAAACCAAGCTGCAAGGCTTGCAATTACATTGCAGCTTTCCGTGGTTCGTTAGACTCATCCTCACTTATATTTTTGATATCGTTTCCAAATGCTGGAAAAGCAAAATATTATTCTAAGTGTCCGTGTTCACAAGGCAACCTCAAGAACCAACTTCAATGCTTGCAACGCAGAACTATTTGCTAGAAAGCTAAAAACCAAAACAAAACTAGGGTCATGTTCAAAATCAGGTTGGGGGGGCAGGGGTGTTGTGTGTGTTTTGTTTTGTTTGTTTGTTGTTTTTTCTTTTTTTTAAGTTACTGAACAGTGCATTTAACACAGCATGAACCTTATTAAGACGAATTCAACACAAAGAAGGATCACATGTGTTACTACCAGAAATTCCTTTTTCTGTGATGACCAGATCTGGCTTGACTCTCATCAGATCCTCGCACATTTGCTGAATGTACTCTTCCTCCATCTGCAGGATGCGGGCAAAGTCTTCCTCCCGTGTTATTTCAATATCAGTCTGTACAGAAAAAGGTGTAAATATCTTACTGTATTCCTCCCAACCCTTCATGCAGTTAGACACAGAACCCCTGGCTTGAGTGATCTTAACTCCTCCAATATTGCCTGGGGAAGAGTTAAGGAGAACTACACAATGAAAAAATACTGATCAAATAAACTGTGACACTGTGTCAGGTTAACATTAGTGTTAATTAAAGCACAGAAATATTTCTTTCACTCTTGACCATCACTTAGATACACAGATCACTGTAGCTGCTTCAGTGAGTAAAAGCACTGTAGCCTCAGTTATATTTTTTCTGCCTTTTTCTCCAGGGCACTGACCCCACAGCAGAATTAGCCTATACATGCAAAAGGTCTCTGAAAGGCAGAACACAAAGAGAGCCTTTTGCCACTCATGCTTTTAACTAGGTATCGGGACTTGTTCACTTTACTAGTCTTAAATCAAAAGTTGCAGACAGCTCTAACAGGACTCATTTTACCTGGCTCTCTCCTTTCTTGTACTCTAGTGAACAATCCAGAAGGACAATGCGTGGATTCTTAATAAGGCGACGCATCCTGGGGTGAGTTACATCTTTATTCACCATGATTCCACGCAAAACACATGAGTCTTCACTAAAACCACCTGGAATCTGACAGACACAAGAAAGGGGGAAAATGAGGCAAGTCTACTCCACAAAAAGCTGTATATCTGTGCTCCTGAAACCATCCATTCCATGTACTGAAAAACTCTCCCACGTAACCATGATGCATCCAGGTCACAATCGGAGTTAATTTTAAGAGCACACTGACTTAGATTAAGTGAAAAGCCGTGGAAGTACTTGAGAAACCGCTCACATCCTATTGCCTGGCAACATGCATTTGGAAAATGGAAACTGACACAACTTAAACAATCTTTTTGATAAATATTCTAGAAGAGTTGAAATAACTGCCCCCGTTTTCACTGTAAACCAGCAAGGCTGATAGCACCGACTAAAATATCTTCAAGGGTTATGTTTGTGGACTGCAGATCAGCAGCATAAAATTCTTCCCACTGCATCCTAGGAACATCTAGTTCAGAATGAGAAAGGGGCACACAGATAAGAAATGGTTCAGGACATACTCACCTTTTCTACTTTTGCATATTTTTTAATATCAATTTCCCTTCTGCCATTTTCTTCAAACTCCACTGTCTTAACAGCATCAAGAGCAATGCTACAGGCCAAGTCAGACCAGCGGTTTATTGCCTTGGTATTTATAGCACTCTTTATTATTTTAAGCATCATCTCTTTGTTGTTCACGTCCACTGGAGTGCTGGCACAAAGGAAAAACCAAATGGTAAACTGAGTATTACTCCAGGCTACAATCTATTCATAATCCCATTGAGTCCCTCTCCAATTATATTAAGTTATATTTTACTAATGTGATTCCCTGAAGAATCATCTTTCAGCAGTACAGAAACCCCATATCCCTTCTCTCTAACTCCCACCAGCCCATACTTACCCAATTTTCTTTAGGATACTGATCATGTCATCCAGAGCCTTACGATAAGCCCCAATGATCACAGTTGGGTGCATCTGCTGTTCAAGGAAGTGTTCGGCAACAGAGAGCATCTCTCCGGCTAAAAAAAAAAAAACACCAAAAACAAACAAAAAAACCCAACACCACAAAAACCATCAAAATTCCCCAGAAAAGTTAGTAGAACAATCAACAGTCAAGACAGGAGAACAGCATACCAGACAAAAAGTATCTGCTATCCACGCAGAGAGCTCTAACGTCATCTATACCTTGCTTTATACTTAACTGTGCTTATCTCAGGGAAAGAACACAACTTTCCAAAGCACGGAGCTGATCACCTAAGGGTCTAACAAACCTAGCATTCTCTTCCATGGTAAAAAAAAAAATGGATCAGTTTTAGGGTTGGTAAATAACAAATATCTGTCTCATTAAGGCATACTTATTGGGCTCTGATGAGCAAAAAGGGCGAACCTCAGCCTTAACCCTTTGTAAAAAGTATGTCTTATTCGCTCTCCTTACCAAGGATAATTACAGATGTGGTCCCATCTCCAACTTCTTCATCTTGAGTACGGCTGATCTCTATCATTGATTTTGCAGCTGGATGCTGGACTTGAATCTGTACAGGAGCAAGGGGTATGTTTTTGTTCCAGAATACTAAAGCTGAAACTTCTTGCATTGCTCAATGGAACAAATACCACACCTTTTAAACACTCAAAGGCATTCCTTCCAACTACAGCAAAGATTCTTCTTCCTTTTTGAGACTGAAAATAAGCCCTTGTATTTCACAATATTGTGTCTCCCACGGTTTTTCAGGCATTATGATTTTTATGATGTTATTTCAACAACACTTGCACCAGAAAGACAACAAGGATTTCTTCATCTAAGTATTTGGCATTGTAAAAGCACGCATCTACTCATAAGGTTTTGATGCAAGTGAATTTACACCAGTCTTGTAAAACCTCCATGAAAACTCACCACCCTGGGAGCAAACCTAGTTTTCTGAGGAGGAAGAGCGTTTGCTGGAAATACTTAATTCATCCCCAGCAAGCACCCTTCTTGGTACTGCTGTTTAGTACTTGCTGGCTCTCAAGACAGAAGACAAAATAAGACAGTTGCATTGGCAGCTATGTAACCGTATCCTGGAAGATTCCGACTCACATATTAAGCAAGACAATCCTTTATGAGGAACTTACTTCTCTAAGAATAGCATTGCCATCATTGGTCATCACAATCCCACCCATGGGGTCCAAAAGCATCTGCAACCAAAAGAGAACCAATATTGGCACTGACCTATAATATGTGTAATGTTTCCAGTCAGTAAGCAGCACAGGTATTTCAGCAAAAGTTCTTACCTTCATCATAGCTCTTGGTCCTAAACATGTTCGGATAATGTCAGCAATAGTCTAGGAGGAACGACAGAAATGAGGGCACCAAAAAGGCTAAAAAACCCATAGTCTATATGAAACAAGCAGCCACTGCAAAATTTAAGTGACCCAATGACTCTGCAGTTGCTTAGATGCAGAAGTTAAGAATTGTGTGGGAATGAGAACACAGGGATTATACGAGCACTGGCACCACACTAAATTATTATCTAAATGAGATGTCAAAACTTACATGCTTTCAGATTTTGCAGAGAGAGAGGGTTTGGTGGGTTAAATGCCTCCGTGTTCAGTTACATTTCACCTATTATTTTAACACTGAAAATTCACTTTCTATGCTTCTACTCTGGATTTGTACAGACTAGAGAAAACATGCTTCAGATCCAGTTTTCCCTCTTAAATATATAAATACACATGTGTGTGTGTATATATATATATATATATGCACACACACACACACTAAAAAACCAAAAGAATCAACATAGCCTAACGTGAGAATACGGTACCTTAGCAGCAGTGATGTTTCCAGTCTGGACTTTTCTTCCAGACTCACGTTTCATATTCTGACCTAAAGCGCGTAGAAAAAAATAAAATATTAAAGCACAAATATAACTTTGATCTTACTAAGAAGTCCAAGACTGAAACAGCGATACTGACAATGCATCAAAGATACCCTCGCAGTCACACACACTTGATATATGACCAGTTCTAAATTAAGAGTTTACAACATAAATACCACAGCCACTCTAAGAAAGCATATCCATAGAAGAGCATCAGTGAAAAACAACATTCTTTATTGTAACAGAATTCCTGATTAGCATCATAATTCAACTGAGACAAAACTTTGCAACCCTGAAATATAACCTATTCCCCCAAGAAAATCAGACAGTGGTGACTCACTAGAATCTGCAAGATCCCACAAAGCCTAGGAACTGCTGCACAGCAGTTTTCAGTCAAAAAAAGTTACAGATGCTCACGGACAATAAGTAGAACACCGCTTTAAAATTAAGTTTTATATGTCAGTGTTGCTCGGCCTCTGGCACAGTAGGATGAGTAGCCACTGGTGTACCACGGCCTCACAACCACACCTGGGGACCAGCTGTCAAAAGGGTCTGCCCTAAAGAATCTCTAGGTTCGGCGCTGCTTTTCTTTTATTACAAGCCTAGACTGGATAAGCATAGGTCTACTTCCGGAGTGGATGCTTGTGCATAGAGATTTATAAGACAGAACAAAAGAAAGCAACAGTAAAAGCAGCACCAGGAACAAGGTAAGCATGCTTACAGCAAGGGGGCCCTGGGCTACGACAGCCTGCCTCTTGGGTCAACGGTGAGCCGAGCAGACGGCGGGAAGAGAAGGAGAAACCCAAGCAGAACCCCCCCGCCCCGGGAAAATCTCATATTGTAGGACGGTGAGAGGATCACAAAGCGCAAGGGGTTCGACTGGGGCAGCACAAAGCAACGTGCTGAGAAACACGGGAAGAGAAATATAGTTGAGAGAAGTCGAGCTCTGCCAGGAAAGGTTTAACGAGGAGCGGGGGCTGCGATGCCCCGAGACCTCCCCCGCAGGGAGCGGGGCTTCGGGCGGAGGGCGGGCAGGACCGGGCTGTGGAGAGCCTGCGGGGACCGAGAAGAGGCAGCGAGGGCGTGCCGGGGGGGCCGGGGCCCGGCNGGCCCATCATCGCGGCGGCGGCGGCGGCTGGAGCGCGGCACCGGGCGCGGAACCTTCTGGAGACTGCGAGCGCCAGGCGGCCGCTCTGAGAACTGCCGCTTCACCGTGCCGCGACACCCTACCCCGCCTACCCGCCCGCAACGACCAATCCCGCTCCGCATCGCGGGCCCGGCGTCCAATAAGGAGGAGGCTCCTCCTCCCCGGCGCTCACAGCGGGTTCGGTTGAGAAGCGACGCCCCAGCGCATGGGGCCGCGGCGCGTTGGGCGGAACCGCGTGGTACTGCGCATGTGCGGGCTGCCGGCGCCGAGCGCATGGACGAGGCGGGGGGGGACGACTCACCGCACAACCGTTGAGCGGTCGCATGGCGACGCTCTCCTGCCGCGCTCCCCGTTGCATGTGGAAGGCACCGGAGCTGGGATGCGACGGCTCCACGGGCGAGCTGGGAGGCGGATCGCAGCCTCTGAGAACCGTGTGTGGAAGTCCGCAACGTCCACCCCCCTTCCCGTCAGCCCTGTGGTCTCGCCCAGCCTGCGCCGCGGCGCACCATGGGAGAGGCAGGCTGCCGCGAGGCATGCTGGGAGCGGTAGTTCCCGGGGCAGCGCCCGTCCCTCTCGGCCTTCCCCGGCCGCGGCTCTGCTGCACCGCGGCCCCGCTACACCTCGGCCCCTTCGGGGTCTCAGCGGCTGGATCGGAGCTGCCTGCTGGGACCTGAGACCCTGCCAGTGCCCCGGAGGCTCTGGTGTCCCCTCAGAGCTGAGCTCCTCGGCCTGCAGCTGTGAGGCATCCCCACAACAGCCATTTCTGTCACGGTGCACTGTGACAGGCCCGTCCAGTTGCTCAGTGTTAATTACAGGGAAAGAGGGCACAAAGCCAGTGCCGTTTGCCTTTTCACAGCCTGTGTGCCTAGAAAAATTTCCAGCTTGTCTGTTTTTTTCCCCTTAAATTGTTCTGCTCAATAATAAGGCTTTTTCTTCCTCTCTCATAGTTGCCGGCTCTCTTCCAGCTCCCATGGACCCACCGTTAGCCAGGAAGAAAAACATATAAAAGAAGTAGGTTGGATGCATTAAGCTCTGATAGCCAACTGCTGCTTGAGTAAGGTGCTTTGCAGAGACATTCAAGCTGCCTCTTTGTCAAAAGCTCTAAGCTTCTTAGGCCAAGGACAGGTATTTTCTCAGTGTTTGGGTGATGGGGTCCTTGTCTACCCTGGCACTGGAGCAAACCCCGCTGAGGTGTGGGAGAGAGAAGCCCAGGCTATGGTTACATTGCCTCAGTGGCGGGTGGCTAACATTGATTTAAGCTCTGTGATGCTTTCCATATTCTGCAGCTTGGATAAGCTCTGCGTGGTTCAGCAGGGAAAGAAGAGAGGGTGTATGCAGAGCTGTTGGCAAAGGTTGGGAGTGGGGAGCTTTGATAAAAGAAAGAGCATGAGGTGGTACATGGAGCCAGTGGCTGGGGGCCTGGAGGGGTGGATTCATGGGCTGTTGGTTTGTGTGTGTGAGGAAGAGTATGTGTACGGAGGTGTGGATTTGTGGCCCTTCTCCCACCACAGGTCTGCAGGCAACTGCCTGAGAAACATGGGAACAGGTGACCTCTCGAGGCTTCCTCCAGGACTGAAAATCGGGCCCAGTGGCTTTCTGTTTCGTTACTGGTTTTGCAACAGGGAGGTCAGGACATCTCCTAACCTGTCGGAAACAAAAGGGTGGACCATCTCTGGTGCAGGGCTAGTTAAGCAGAGTGTCCATAATACATGAAGGTATAGTTTTGGGGTCTGTGCACTAGGAGAGGTGTCCCACCTGATGTTTGAGGAACTTAACCCAGATCCTCCTCCCTGCTCTCGTCCTCTTCTCCCTCATCGCTTTACAGAGCCTCTGGGCAGTTGGCAGCACTGGTGAGCTGAGCAGAGCTGCTGGCCATCTTTGTCTCAGGCGTGCTGCTGCTCCTCATTGAAGTGCTCCTCCGAGCCATGGCGGTCATCGGGCTTCTGCTCTATGTGCTTGTCACTAACTGAAGGCAAAGTGGGGAGGTGCCTCTTTTTCCCCCCCTTGTTCCCAGAGCTCTTCAAGAAGGAGATAAGAGGAAAATCACACCGACCTCAAGGACAGATGGAGAGAAACGTGAGCAGCAGTCAAAGGAGGAGGGCGGTATGGCCTTTTCCTGGCTTCCTGTGTTAGATCTTTGCTTGGCAGCTTTGTTGTCTTCTCTCCCAAAGCACTAACTTCAGCAACGGGCCTCCAGCAAACCCAAATCACAGGTTCAGGCCACTCGTCCCCTTCTCCCTAAGGGGAAACTGAGTCCTGGCAAGGTGCGCTCCTTCAGCAGCACCTCCCAGGCGCCAGCCTGTCCTGCTGTGATCAGAACCCCAGCATCCCCGCTGCTCCAGGGCCTGCCGTGCTGGGGGGCTGCGGGGCCTGGGGTAGGGCAGGGTGCAGGGGGCAGCACTCTGTGTTCTCCCCCGGAGGGTTTATAAGCAGTAGTTTTGGACTAAAACCTGGTGTTTTGCAGACGCTTCTAGGAAAGCGGTTCAAGCCCAGCGGCGGGAGGCGCCCTCTGCGCANTGGCTCGGGCGGGCTAAGACTACATTTCCCAGCGTGCCGCGGGGCGCCGCCGAGGGGCCATCTTCCGGTGTGCGGTACTTCCGGTGCTGACTCGGCCTTCCGCTGGGCGCCGCGGGGCAGAGGCGGTGAGCGGCCGGGGGGCCCCGAGGGGGGCAGCCGGGAAAGGGGGGGGGGCTTGGTGCGTCCCCCGGTTTCTGGAGGGGGGATCCTGGGACGGGTCTGTGGGGG
>WAAD01041861.1:84062-96707 GCA_013389945.1 Fregata magnificens | reverse complement strand
GTGGCTTGGTTTTTGAGGGGATGTGAGGCCACCGGGTGATGAGGGGGCTGGGAAGCCTGCCGTGTGAGGACAGGCTGAGGGAGCTGGGTTTGTTCAGCCTGGCGGGAAGGAGGCTCAGAGGTGATCCCGTCACCGCCTACCAGTCCTTGAAGGGAAGTTACCAAGAAGATGGAGACTGCCTTTTTCCAAGGAGTCACATGGAGAGGACCAGGGGTAACGGGTGTAAGTTACTCTCAGGGAGATTCCGGTTGGACACAAGAGGGAAATTTTTCACCATGAGAACAGTCAACCATTGGAATAATCTCCCCAGGGAAGTGGTCGACTCCACTACGCTGGATACTTTTAAGACTCAGCTGGACAGGGTGCTGGGCCATCTCGTCTAGACTGTGCTCTTGCCTAGAAAGGTTGGACCAGATGATCCTTGAGGTCCCTTCCAAGCCGGTGGTCTATGATTCTATGACCAGCCAGCGTCTCCTGGACGCAGCAGTTGGTGAAGCTGGGTGGTTCTTTGTTTTGCATGGATCAATACCTCTGAGCTTACGTTTGGGTCTCCGGGCTGTGCGGATGTGTAGGAGCAGCCTAGGGTGGAAATGCTGGTGTGAAGACTGTAGCAGGGGAGTATTGAGGGGAAGGAAGCGCCCTCTGGCATAGCGAGCAGAGGCTCTGACGTGTGAGCAGTTTTTGTGTTTAAAAGCACTAACGAGTTTCCTAATGGGTTGCATATACGAAGACCGTGTGGTCTCCTTGTCCTCTCAGCAGGGCAGCGCCAGAGATGCTGGGCTCGGGGAAACTGGGACACGTGGCCTGAAGCAGGGACTGCTGGGGACCAAAAGGCCACTGGAGGGAGTTGGTGGGACCTCAGTGGCTGGAAATAGGAAAGAATAACAAATGTTGGAAAACAGGAGCTAGTACTTTCTGAGAAGAACAGAGAATGTGATGGGGAGAAGACCTAACTGTTGTGTAAGACAGTGCTGGAAAGCTGCTATGCTTTGCAATGGCAATTAACCATTAATTGCTAAAACTGGTGAAACCATTAATTGCCAAAGCTTTTGCTCTGAAAGTTACTAGAAGAGGCTTTGTGCTCTGACACCTTTGCCAATTACTGAGGTGTGATAAAGGGGAGTGATACTTGCTGGGGCTTTGAAAAGGGAAGAAACTGTGGTCTTCTCTTCCATGCCTGCCGATCTGGGACACTGCTGTGCCGCTTCTTAGATCCTTGCAGGAAAGTGTACAGGTATTTCAGGGGCAGCTGCAGACTTGTGTGGAGCCAGGGTAACTTTCTGCCAGTTTGCGATAATCCTTTATCAATACTGCTGTGAAATATACAGCTGTTCATGTCTCACTACACACGAATGCCTGAATTGTCTTGTTGTCCTGTTCGTGTTCTTTTTGCAATTAAATTATCAATGACGTTCCATTTTCTTTTCCTTGTAGATGAAGCTCCTGATTCTCGCTGTGTTTGCCCTGTTTTACGTGGCCCACTGTGAGGAAGGGGCCAGGCTCCTGGCCTCCAAATCTCTATTAAACAGATATGCAGTGGAGGGCAAGGACTTGACTTTGCAGTACAACATCTACAATGTTGGCTCCAGGTAAGCCTTGTCCAGGCTTCTAATACTGACCAGGAGCAAATGTTATGTGTGTGTGTCTGCAGGGTATGAGACTATTTCTAAGCTCCATGATGTGCTGTTACCTTTGCTCCCCCTAACTCTGAGCTTACCACCAGCGCTTGAAGGTTTGACCCCGCAATTTGCCTTTTTCTTCCTGTTCCGTTGTCCCTGCTTTCACCTCGTGGCTGCTCTAGCTGTTGGTCCAGCATAGTGTAGTTACTTTTGTGTCTCATGACACTCTGCTCCACATGCACGCAACCTCCTTTCTTGGCTTTGTGAGCTCTTTTTCACATCTGGTTTCCTGTCTTTTTTGCAGTTTCTCTCAGCTTTGCCTTCCTCTTTCTGCAGTTTCCCCGTAACACACCTTGACTCTCCTCCCCGTCTCTATTGGTGCCTTTTTATGTTTCAAAAATCAGTTCTTCCAGCTGCTGACTTGTCAGTATGAAACTGTCATCCCTCTTTGGTGCAGTCCCCAGGGAGTAGAATGCCAAGTCTAAGATTCTCTTCTGATCCCTTTCTTTGTTGCATTTAGTGCTGCTTTAGACGTGGAGCTGTCGGATGATTCTTTCCCCCCAGAAGATTTTGGCATTGTCTCTGGGATGCTCAACGTCAAGTGGGACAGGATCGCTCCGTATCTTTTCATGTTTTGAAATTTCTCCCAACACTCCTTCTTACCCCTAAGCATCCTGTAGCTCTCCTGTCTTCATTCGTTGTCACTGAAATTCCAGCACGCCAGACCCTGGCCAGGGTATTGAATGCAAACCTCTGTTGTTCTTGAAGGCACTGTGTAAAAAAAGTTCCTTGCAAACAGGGCCAGGTCCCTGTGCAATTCATCTGCTTGGGAAGGAGGAGCAGCTGGATCAGTGTTGGATGGGTCTGCACGTCTGTAACCACAGAGGACTCAGATCTGTTATCAGGAGCGACTTTTCCACCTGGTTCAAGGCTCTTTACCTATACCCTCACTTTTCTTCCTTTGAAATGCAACTATTTTCCTTAACTTAAGGCTCTCAGAGCGAGTAATGTGTCCCACACTGTGGTTCTGCGGCCTCTCAAAGCTGGTTACTTCAACTTCACCTCTGCTACCATCACATACCTGGCACAGGAGGGTGGACAGGTTGTGGTGAGTTGACTATTTATAGGATCCTTGCCCAAATCGGACAGCAGATACACCTGACTGTGCTCTTCGAGCTGCTTGTTAGAGGGTGATGCAAGTCCCTGCACTCTTACACTGCGCAGGCCCTGTTGCAAGAAGGAAAGGTGGCAAATACTGTCTTTTTTTCCCCTCTACCTTTTTCAGGTTGGTTTCACTAGTGCTCCTGGGCAGGGAGGAATCTTGGCTCAGCGTGAGTTTGACAGGAGGTTCTCCCCTCACTTTGTAAGTATCTTTCAATTGGTAATTGAAATTGCACTGCAGCAACTGTGCAACCCAGCACAGTGGCTTTTTGCCAGTTTGTGGTGTGTTTGGTTTGCACTACGGTCCCCCGAAAGACTCCAGCATGGATTGCAGTTAATCCATGTCAGTTGTCCAGAAGAGTATCACAGAAAAAGCAAAGAGTTTGCATCCCAGCTACCTCTGTGAAGGAGCTGGCACTGTGGGATTTGAGCCAGAAGCTTTAAGAGTGGAAGATCTGATGGCTATAAGACTGATCTGTACATGATTTGTTGTGACTTCTTTCTAACAATTTCTCCTTCTAGCTGGACTGGGCAGCTTTTGGTGTGATGACCCTGCCCTCCATCGGGATCCCGCTACTGCTGTGGTACTCAAGCAAGAGAAAGTATGACACCCCCAAGACCAAAAAGAACTGAGCAAAGTCAAATGCCACCAGCACCCCAGAGCTCAGGAAAGAACAAACGTGAACCCACCCAGGACAGCAGGTGTGTCGGGATCAGCAACAGTCACCCCTGCACAGCGCTGCCTGGGCTATGCTTCAGCCCTGTTGGCAAGGGGGAATCGATTGCTTCAATGGCAGTGATGTGTTGTCTTCTGCAGTTTAAAAGAGAAACAAGCAAATAAAAACCACCCCAACCAAAAATCCCAAACCCCCACAGCCAAACCTCCTTGTGTGCATATTCGGAGCAGAGACCCCTGGCTCCGTTGCAGACGTAGTGCCGGTGCATCTGTGATATGAATGTGTTAACGCCCAGAGGAGCTTGTTTGGGGGGGGGTGCAGCTCCGCAGCGTTTCTGGCATCTGTGCTGCCTTCCAGACTCCATTCAGCCAAATGGCTCTTTGCCTGCTGCAGTCTTCTCAAACGCATTAAATCTCAGGGCCCCCTTCCTCCAAGTGCTGCCTGCCGTGGTGAAACATCTGTGGGAAGGGGCTCTATCTAGTGACAAAACGGAACCTCCTTTTGATAGAGCTTGTTAGAGCTGCTGCTTTGCTAGGTGGGCACGGGAGGTCCCCGTCGATGCTTGTTCTCTAGAAAGCCCCGTTGTATTTTGGTGAGCAGTTAATTGCTGTGTTTCTGTTCTTTCTGGTTGCTCTGTTAAGGGTTGAGGTGTGTTGAGGTACTGAGGATTTTGTAATAAAATGAATACCATGAAAGAAGCCTGCCTTTCTTTTACCAGGAAGTCCTGGAGGCACCTGGCTGCCTTCAGAAGCAGTTAATGGGCATACAGCCAGTAAAATAAATCACTACATCATCAATAAAATAAATGGAAGAGGGGAAGAAGGGCCCAGAAGGCCTGGTACTTTGCACCAGCTTTTCTGACAGCTCCAAGCCCTAGTATAAGATTTCTCTTCACAGCCGTAAATAAATGCTGCTGTGGCTGTGTGTTGGGCATCGATTTGTGCTTTTCCTCTGGGGGAGGTGGTGGCACAATGAGGACCTGCAAGTGGTGAGAGGTGGTTGATTTCTGCCCTGAGCTTTGGGTGGGGATGCCGCGGCTGTTCACAGGCCGTGGCTGCGCTGTGCTCCTCTGGCACCGTATGACCTGGTCTGGCCCGTTGTTGGACCCCACTCAACAGCGTGGTGGTGACAGCTGAGAAATCCTGGGCCATGCGGGAGTGAACAACTGTGCCTTTGTTACCAGAACAACGTTTGCAAGGCAGGATTCCTTGCCTCCTCACCCCAGCCTCTGGTGCTGCTGGTTGCACTCTCTATTTCACCTGGTGGAGGTTGCAGGGCACTCTGGAGTGCAGCAGGGAACCGCCCGGGCGTTGGCAAAGCTTGGTGAAGGCCCAAGGGAATTCTGGAGGGTGGCTGGACCAGGTTTTTCTGATGCCCACATGGGGCCCTGCTGTATTCCACAGAGCCCCTTGGCATTTGCAGGGCTTTTCCAATGCCTGCTTCTGTCCAGAGTGCCCTGGGGGTTGTATGGGACCTGGGCTCTGGCAAGGGTGAGGGTCAGGGTGAGGTGGTAGAGCAAGAACAAGTGTTTGTGGGATTGTGGAGGGGCTGCCATGGGAAGGTGAGGGCCAGCAACAGCTTTCATCCTGGCACCTTCCATCTGGGAGCCCTAGGTAGTGGGTGTCTGTTTTGGAGCTGGGCTCTGACGAGAACAAGGGGGTAGGTAAGGTTCCATGCTTGCTCTACCACCTAACTGGTCTCTGCTTGCATTGTGCCTCATTCTATCTTTTTACATACCGATTGGCTGCAACATAAGATCAACTGAACTAATGCGTACATAACCACCAAATTTAATAATCCTAACAAATTATACTTCAATGCTGTCTTAAGCAGTTTTTCCCTAACCGTTCTTTCATGTTTGGGAGCCATCCACACCAATTAAAAAGTTTTTTGGGTTTTTTTTTTTCAGGTATTTCATGCAGTGTTTGAAGTTTACCTCAAATTTTATGTATGTCCATAGCTATTCTCTGATCTTGGTCTGCATCTGTACAGCAAGTGGTGTATACATGTACCTTTCTTGAGTGATGAGCACATAATTTAATGCCACTCTGTTTTGCAGGGCTACCTGAGATGATGCTTTTACCTCTAACTGCAAGGCTGAAATAGCATTACCCATCTCTTCCATTACAGTAGATATGTTTACGACAGCCCTTTATAATTCTGGTACGTCTAGCCAGGGGAGGAGTGTTCACGGAAACTGGTGGAAGCTAGTTTGTCAAATATTTAACAAGTGGATTTTGCACAGAGCATTTTATGCTTTGTTTGGTACACTGGGGTAAGTTGTGCCCGTCATTCCAGAAGAGGTCTGGATGTATTGAAAAGTCAAGAGAAAAACCCAAAACCAAACCCAACCTAATGTACAGGTGTTAGTCCAAGTAACAGGCAGTATCTTACAGGCCTTGGAGCCACATACTCCCCCATAACCCTTCATTCCTTAAGGTTTTACCAAAGAGTGGTTAGGCATTGGAACAGGCTGCCCAGAGAGGTGGTGGAGTCGTCAACCCTGGAGGCGTTCAAAAAAGGTATGGATGTGGCACTCCAGGGCCTAGTTTAGGAGTCATGGTGGTGTTAGTTGATGGTTGGACTTGATGATCTTAGAGGTCTTTTCCAACCTTAAGGATTCTGTGATTCTGTGATTCTGTTTTATCATATAACAATTCTTATGGGTTAGTATATGACCAGTAATAACATAAACCCACATGCAAAATCCCAGAGTAAACAAAGCTACAATTTCTAAAAACAGTCAACAGGTTCAGATGATAATCATTGGGTCATCAGTGTCTATTTTGCAGGGTTGTAGATTGTACTTCTGTTGACATTGGATCAAAGGAAGTTCATCCAGATCACCCAGCTCTGCTCTGACAGGCGATATGCTCTGCGTTGTGTCTGAAGATGGTGTGACCCTTTTACACCAGGAAGCGCAGATCCCGTTGGGCAGCCCTTGCACATTGTTGTAGCATCAGTAATTACCGGTACCTGATCAGGTCCCTTCCAGCGCAGCTGAAGGGCGTGTTTTCACTGATATACCCTCACGCAGACCTGGTCTCCTGGTTTCGGGGAGTGCCAGACTTCAGTAGTGGCTTCTGGTAAAACTTCTTTCAGCTGTGTGTGGAAAGTCCTTAAACATTTCATGAATACTTGGCAATATTTTAGAAAAGCATTATCTGTTAGTTTTAAGTTTGACTGCATGGGAATTAAGGGTGTTGTGTAAGACAGTCACATGGGTCTGTCACATTAAAATCACCCCATCATAAAATGGGGGTGACGGCCCATATTTTCTATTCACAATGCTTCTCATATGCATCAATGGGAGAGGCAACACATTCAGACATTCCAGGCCAGTTTCTGTACAAATTCTTGCTAATTTGGTTTTAAAATCAGAGTTTTTCCTCTCTACAGCCCCACTGGATTGGGGGTGATGGGCAAAAGGACACTTAGGTTCTATTTGTAGGGTTGCCCAAATTTTCTGCATTACTTGTCCAGTCAAATGGGTCACCTATTGCTATCCGGTATTAGGGGAATATTAAACCCATGAATTAGTTCTCTCAGCATTTTTTTTGCAACAGTTGTTTCATCTGCATGTTTACAAGGACAGGCCTCCATCCTGAGAACATATCTAAAATGACAAGGACGTACTCAAAATTACTGCATTTAGGCATTTGAATAAAGTAAATTAGCAAATTTACAAATGGTCCCCACGGTTTAGAGTGTGCAGCTATACTTGTCTTCTCCTTCTGTCTTATATTATTTTGTTGAAAAGTTGTCCTAATAGTATGAAGATTCAAGAATTTAAGCAGTACTTTGTTAGCAAGCTTCAGTCATTTACACCTTAATTTCTGACAAAATGAAAGCCCCTTCCTGATTGTTCACACTATAGAACTATTTGATTAAATAAAAATGTGTATGAATTACACAAATACTAAATTTATGTGGACTATTAAAAAAAAAGAATATTTAAAGTTCTTTAACTTTCCTTTTTCAATATTAACTGTATCTTCAGGTATACCAA
The DNA here is from genome assembly GCA_013389945.1 of Fregata magnificens. Classification (NCBI taxonomy): domain Eukaryota; kingdom Metazoa; phylum Chordata; class Aves; order Suliformes; family Fregatidae; genus Fregata; species Fregata magnificens. Next base: position 89,241 of record WAAD01041861.1, on the reverse strand, counting down.
CATTTTAATGATGTAGCCATTCATTCGGTGACTCCATTAAAGCATTCGATTTCTCTCCTTCCATTCCAAAATAATGTTGAGAATAGACAAATAACTGAAAAATAGGGACACAAGAAAAATTTGAGGCAAATCAGTCAAAAATTTGGAGCAAACCAATCCTGTCCTACAGCTGCAATCACCCCTTCTTCGCCAGTGTGGGCTGCTGAATGGGTCATACGAGCAAAGGCAGGTCTCTCTGTTATTCTTCCCACTGTACTCCCACAGCCATTTTGCCTGCAGCTTGCAGAGAGCTGTAAATCCCTCCAGCCAGCCTCACGGCAGGGCATTTCCTGCCTCTTTGGGCTGTTGTAGTACAATTAGTGTGAAGTGATCAAGGGAACTGTAGCTTGAAACCAGGAGAGAAGGGTTTTTTCAAGCAGTAGGGGAGTTTCCCTCTCCTTAGTATCTTCTCAGGAGTATCTCTTAGGGAGAAATCCCTGGGCATGTCACAGAAGTTTGAGCATCCCCACCTTCTTCATCCTTAAAATCCTAATCTCAATCAGTGCTGGCTGAGTAGTTAGTTTAGCTCGCATTCAGTATGAACTGAAACTTTTGAAGCAAAGTTCTTGCTGCTTTGGTGAATGTGCCTGGCATCCCTGGCTCTCTGGTGGGGGGGGTCTGAACGTTATCTCAGCCCCTTCCTCCACGCTGACCCCTTCACTGCTGAGTGCTGCTGCCACGGCATTCAAGGTGTGTGGGGGGGGTCCTGCAGGACGGCACCGAAACTGTCACCTGGCCCATCCCTGTGCCCGGATTGTTGGCGTTTTTAAGGGCAGAATCTTTCAAAGATCCCAGAAGGGTCACAGCTCCTTAGGGGAGGAAAAGGTTAAAAAAGAACCACAAAACCAATTGGACATCTTGTTGGATCAGGGACTTATCTGAGCATCCTTGGAGACAGGGATCTCTTGTGCCACTGGCAATCAAGCTGGCTGACCCTGGGTTGTTCTGTCCAGCCACCTCTTGTTTGTAAGCAGGATGGTCTAAGGCGATTTAAATTTCCACTAGGTACGTTATTTGTAGAGCTAAGTGATGTTTGTTCCCCTATAATTCACTGATTTCTCCTGTAACACTTGGTTTTACTACTTGGCTCCATCAGGTTTGAATCTCTGGAAGATGAGGCTATTCCTTTGCAAACATGCATTTCCCTTTCCTACCTGATTCTTCACAAATTTGGAAATTCAATTTGTAAAGAGCTCAGCCTTATCCTGATCCTCTCAGGTTTCCTCTTGCTTTATAGCCAATATAATCGATTTGATAGGTGGAAGTGATTTGTTACTTACAGGAAGTCTTGTACATACTTTGGTAAACCTCTCTTTTCATCTCCCGAACTACAAATCCCAGTCACGAAGCATGCAGTTTGAGGCAGTTACACCTCCTATAGACCTTTTGATGTTCTATAAACATCTTTCAACTGAATTGTTCCAATTAATCCAAGGATTTACTAGCATGGGTCCTGTTTGGGTGCCCGCATAAAGCTCAGAAATGTCAATTACAAATTTAACACTGTAGGCACATTCGCAAAGGATCAGTCCCCTATCACATACGAATTCTATATGCGTAATCTCAAGACCACTCACAACTTGACTAAATCCTGCTGGCTACGAAACTGTTAAGGGATGTTAGAAGCACAGCTGCCTCCTCCAGCAGCCACAGCCAGGACCCTCCTGCCCTGCCGCTGCAGCCCAGCCCCGGGGACCGTGGTCTCTGCCCAGGCTGAGGGATGCAGCTGCTGCTTTCAGCCAGTAGTGAAGCTGAGCACATATCCCAGAGACACACACAGATGTACTTAGGACAGTGACATGGCTGGTCACGCAGACTGCTGCAGACCAGGTGTTGTTATTAGCAGCACCTACATATAGGATTCACATAAAACATAAACACAGCCAACGAGGTCCCCTTCCTCCTCTTTGGCTGGTAGGTATACAAGTTCACTAGTGAAAGTGTGTGCGCAATTACTTTCTAGATTCACAAGTACATGCACATTTGTGTATTCCTTGAGTATCAGCATGGACCCTTCTGTCCTCTCAGTATCCTTGTCTGGATCTTGGCCCTCTTAACCCTGCACCTCCTGGTGTATAAGGTGGGGTGTCTGGCATCACTAAAGGATTAGATACAGGGCTAGGACTGGAGCAGCAGCACCAGCTACTAAGCTTGGGTACAGAGATTTAGGTCATGCAGCTGAAGTTTTAGAAGGATCCTTATTTTCATTTTTACCTGATTTCACTTTTTAAAAATTTGTTCTTTCGTTTTTGCATTATTATCTTGTAAGCTAGCTATAACAGATTTCTGCCGGCAAGTGTTCGTAAGGTAAGCTAATTTGTCCAGGTGAAAGGTTCCCTCATCTGGAAACTGCAGTTCTGGTTTGGCATAAGTGTAGCCCTCCCACTGGTGGGCAAGTTGGACTGACCACTTTTTCCTAATTGTGTTCTGTAATTGTGGTACATGGAGCCTAACAAGCCTGTTAGGATCTGGACACAAGGAACTTTGACCCATTTTCCTCATTAGTTTTTGACTTTTCTCAGTGAGCGAGTACAAAGCTAAGGCCCATGCATGGCAAAGGGATAGAAGGAGAAGTTCGGGCATCCCCAAGAAGGCAGAACTTTGACCCGATCCCCTCAAAGAGAAAAGCTTTCAGAGCCTACTCTCAGTCAGCTTATGGGTCCTTATGAAACTGAGGGAGCACAAAGCTGAGGCCTGTACACGGCAACGGGATAGAAGAAGTTTGGCAAAGGGATGGAGGGTAGTAGGTTCAGCAAGGGATAGGAGGGGAGGTTTGGGTGTCCCTAAGAAGACAGAGCTTCAACTTTATCCCCTCAAAACCTGGACCCAAACAGGAAACAACTCATTGTCACCCACGGAGGTGCCTCTGGAGCATGACCCAAGCTTTCGGAAGTCTCAAACTAAGCCTATTCTCATTTGGCTAAAAAACCCTTTCAATTCTGTTTCCCCTTAATTTTCCCCCTTTCTTTATATTATAAGCACAAACTGAAATAACATAGGGTTTGCTCACCGCTGATGTGATGGCCAGCCAGGAGACACAGAAGGGGAGCAGAACATATGCAAGTGAGATTTTGCAATGAGGATCTCTTACCTCTTGTGGTGGCACTGCATTGGGTCTCCCCACCGGTTCCAGTCTGGTCGCTTCTGCCAGTGTGCAACCGTCCCATTTCTGACACCAAACTGTTGGGAAATTTTTATGGTACCCCTTGAGGCAAATTAAACACAGGTTTGTGCTTAAATATAAAAGAAAAATCTAATGAACAATGCATTGGGCAGAGTCCTACTGCAATAAGCAGTTCGACATGGAGCCCGCAAAGATGCATCACAAGCGGATTCCTTATGTACTCTTGCACCAGCTCCAATCCTGAAGATGGTTGCATGGGGCACCTCAGCCCACTCATGGGTCCATCACTCAGCCCAGCTCTGCTGCCCAAAGGTGGCCCCCGAGCTCAGGCCCCTGAGTGCTCACATTCCAGGGTGGTCTACAAGACAATGCTGAGGCTGTTTCGTATCTCATCACCAAGGGAAACTACACTCCTTTGCAAGGAGTCCTTCTGTCTGTGGCATTCCTGCTTCCAGCAGGTTTAACCCTTTCTTGCAGTTGGGCCTCCTGCCCTCCGTGACAGATAGTTCCTCGGTCACAAATTACCACTGCTGAGCAGCTATAATTAGAATTTCCGCTTCGGCTCCCACATGGAAGTGGCCAGGACTGAAAGATTATGGTGGTCCTCACCTTCCCTTGGCAACCCCTACACAGCCCCACCAACACCGGGGTTCTGCATTTGTGCTGCCTCCCAACGACCTCCCTCACCTACTGCCTCACTCTAGTCAAAGCCCAGATCCAAAAGAGAAAAGAAGGCTCTTCCACTTGCTCTACCACCTAATGATGTCCCTGACTTACCATCTCACTCTTGACAGAGCCCAGCTCCAAAAGAGAAATCCTCCTGTGAGGACTCCCACACAGAAGGTGCCGGGACGGAAAGGTGTTTGTAGCTCTCAGTTTTCCTTGGCGGCCCCTTCACAGCCCCAGCAATGCCAAGGCTCTGCGCTTGGGCTACCACCTAACCCTGACCTTCACCCTTGCCCGAGCCCAGCTCCAAAACAGATACCCACCACATTTGTTTGTTTGTTTGTCATTTGTTTGCTATATATTTGTTTGTTGTTTATGCACATGCAGGGGAATTTCTTTAATAAGTTGTGGTTCAATATGTGTATGTATTTGTATGAAATGTGTATTTTATTTATTAATGCAATTCCAGTGCTGATGACATGAAAAAAGTGTAAATAAAATGTGTGTTAACAACACGGTGAATATTGATTTCATGGTGAATAGGATTTTTGAGGAAGTGTAAGAGTAAGAAGTCACGTCCTGCAAGTATTCACTAAGTAGTAGCATAAGTAAGAGTGTGGTCACACCATAACCGAATGTAAAACGAAGTGCATCAGCGTTAAGGTGATTCCCCATCTACTCCAACCGCCTCATTCAGTTATCCTTGAGGACCAGAATTAGGCCGCAACGGATTGTGTGCTCAGACTTAGATTGTGATTACGTCGGTACACTGGAGGGGTAGCCTGAAGAAGCCCCCTCAGAAAAGGGAACCAAAAGCGCTAAGGCTATCTAGACGTCACGATCATGGGTGAGGTAGCCTACCAGACGTCTTGGTGAAGAGAAATGTGTGAGGACTAATCAAGGCATGGCCCAGGTACAGGAACCAGAGGTACAAAAGAGCAAGTTGTGCAAGGGGTTTAGTGGGAGTAAATGGTCTTGAACCTAGTGCATATATCTGGGGTCTTATATGCGGCAGGTTGCTGATTTCACATGAGAACTATGACTAATAGGTAACGTGGTACGTTGGCTCTGTGTACGGCTAGAAATAAGGAGCTTGATTTGACCTGTGTCCATTCAGGGGCTGTCTGTGAGCACTGTCATATCTGGAAGAATTGGGTTATGTACAGTACACCAATGGGTGGTTATGGTACAGGTGTTGTGATTATTCTATTGATCATTGAATTGTTAATCCTCTGAAGGTAGGATGTGGTAAGGGAGGGGTACGTCCGTCTACATACTAATGGGTATGTTGAATGTATTGTCTGAGTTAATGTAATATATGGGGTAAATAAATTAATGTATAATTATACA
>WAAD01041861.1:73030-84009 GCA_013389945.1 Fregata magnificens | reverse complement strand
GAGAAAAAGAAAGGAATATGTTCTATAGGTTCCTGTGATTGAGATCAATGACAGTTTCTCAGGCTGTAGACCTTGGAGAAAAGCCAAGCAGGAAACACTATGACTTATTTTGTGCTTTTTTTAGCATTGTGTTTTGTTATAGGGGGACTGGCGGTTGCATCTAAGCCATCCCCATATTACGGGGTAGTTGGTTTAGTGTTGGCATCTCTCATGGGATGTGGGTGGCTATTAAGTTTGGGGGTCTCCTTTGTGTCCTTGGTACGATTTATGGTTTATTTGGGTGGAATGTTGGTGGGTTTTGTGTATTCTGTGTCTTTAGCAGCTGAGCCTTTTCCCGAGGCTTGAGAGGGGATTGGTGTGTTGTGGGGTATGGTGTGGGATTTGTTTTGGTGCTTGTTATTGGAGTGGTAGTTGGGGTTTTCCTGAGTGCTGAAAGCTTGGCTTGGTTACTGCGGATGATGGGGGAATTTAGTGGTGTAGCTATGTTTTATTCTTGTGGGGTTGGAATGTTTTTGGTGACGGGATGAGGGCTACTACTGACTTTGCTTGTTGTGTTGGAACTTGTGAATGGACTGTCTCGCAGGGCAATTTGGGCAGTTTAGGTAGGGGAAAGGGTCAGAGAACAGTTTAACGTAAAATGCCAGCTTTGGGAGTTGGAGATAAAGGTTTAAGTCCTTTTTTTCTGAGTTGTTTTTAATAAGATTTGGTGGAACTCTAAGAAGAGGTGTAATCTTCATTCTTTGGTTTACAAGACCAATGTTTTTCATAAGCTGTGTTTTTAGTAGTTAAATATTTTATTTTTTAGGGCTCCGGTGATGGGAAAGAGGACGATGGTGAAGTAGGTAAGGGAGGGTAATTGGCTGACGATGACGAGCGTAGAATAGCATATGCAAATAGGAAGTATCATTCTAGCTTGATATGAGGGGGTGTGACTACTGGGTTTGCTGGGGTGAAGTTTTCTGGGTCTTCTAGCAAGTTGGGTGAGAATAAGGCTGGAGTTATTAGTGGGAGAAGTATGAGTATGAATCCTAAAACGTCTTTTAGGGAGATTTAAGGACGGAATGGAATTTTATCACAGTTTGATACGATATCTAGGAGGTTATTTGAGCCTGATAGGCAAACTGGATCCTCACAAATCCATGGGCCCTGATGGGATGCACCCACGAGTGCCGAGGGAGCTGGTGGATGCTGTTGCCAAGCCACTCTACATCATCTTTGAAAGGTCATGGAGGGCAGGAGAGGTGCACGAGGACTGGAGGAAAGCCAAGGTCACTCCAATCTTCAAAAAGGGCAAGAAGGAGGACCCGGGAAACTATAGGCCAGTCAGCCTCACCTCCATCCCTGGAAAGGTGATGGAACAGTTCATTCTGGAGGTCGTCTCCAGGCATGCAGAGGAAAAGAAGGTTATCAGAAGTAGTCAACATGGATTCACCAAGGGGAGAGCATGCTTGAGCAACCTGATTGCCTTCTATGATGGCATGACTGGCTGGGTAGAGGAAGGGAGAGTAGTGGATGTTGTTTACCTTGACTTCAGCAAGGCTTTTGACACTGTCTCCCATAACATCCTCATAGGTAAGCTCAGGAAGTGTGGGTTAGATGAGTGGACAGTGCGGTGCATCGAGAACTGGCTGAGTGGCAGAGCTCAGAGGGTTGTGATCAATGGTGCAGAGTCTGCTTGGAGGCCCATAACTAGCGGTGTTCCCCAGGGGCCTGTACTGGGTCCAGTTCTGTTCAATATATTCATCAACAACCTGGACGATGGGATACAGTGTACCCTCAGCAAGTTTTCTGACAATACAAACCTGGGACGAGTGGCTGACACGCCAGAAGGCTGTGCTGCCATCCAGCGAGACCTGGACAGGCTGGAGAGCTGGGCTGAGGGGAACCGAATGAAATCCAACAAGAGCAAGTGTAAGGTCCTGCACCTGGGCAGGAACAACCCCATGCACTGGTACAGGTTGGGCATTGACCTGCTGGAAAGCAGCTCTGCTGAGAAGGACCTGGGAGTGTTGGTGGACAGCAAGTTGACCATGAGCCAGCACTGTGCCCTTGTGGCCAAGAAGGCCAACAGTATCCTGGGGTGCATCCAAAGGACTGCGGCCAGCAGGTCGAGGGAGGTTATCCTCCCCCTCTACTCGGCCCTAGTGAGGCCATATCTGGAGTGCTGTGTCCAGTTCTGGGCTCCCCAGTTCAAGAAAGACAGGGAACTACTGCAGAGAGTCCAGCAGAGAGCTACAAAGATCAGGGGACTGGAGCATCTCTCTTATGAGGAAAGGCTGAGAGACCTGGGTTTGTTTAGCCTGGAGAAGACTGAGGGGGGATCTTGTCACTGCTTATAAATATCTAAAGGGTGGGTGTCAAGAGGATGGGGCCAGGCTCTTTTCAGTGGTGCCCAATGACAGGACAAGGGGCAATGGGCACAAACTGGAACACAGGAAGTTCCACCTGAATTTGAGCAAAACCTTCTTTACTTTGAGGGTGACAGAACACTGGAACAGGCCACCCAGAGAGGTTGTGGAGTCTCCTTCGCTGGAAATATTCAAAACCCACCTGGATGCAGTCCTGTGCACCCTGCTCTAGGTGTACCTGCTCAAGCAGGGGGGTTGGACAGGATGATCTCCAGAGGTCCCTTCCAACCCCAACCATTCTGTGATTCGTGGAGGAAGGTGAGGTGACTTAGAGTAAGGCCTGTGATTACAAAGGGGAGGACGAAGTGTACAGCAAAGAACCAGGTTCATGCGAGGTTGTCTACTGAGAATCCTCCTCAGGCCCATTCTACTAGGGTTTGTCCAATGTAGGGGATAGCTGAGAATAGATTGGTGATAACTGTAGCCCCTCAGAATGGTGTTTGTCCTCATGGTAGGATGTATCCTATGAAGGCAGTTGCTATGAGAGTGAGCAGGAGGATGACTCCTGTATTTCAAGTTTCTTTGTGTAGGTATAAGCCATAATAGAATCCTTGTCCAATGTGTAGATAGATACAGATGAAGAAGAATGAGCACCAAGGGAAGGACATTGGACGTTTTCAGTTGCAGTGCAGGGATCTGGTGAGAATGACAGAGAATGGGGAGAGTGTGTTGAGACTGTTCGGAGGCTAGGCAAGCGCAGAGCCCCAAAGTTAGTGTGCCTGTGAAAGGGCTGCCAAGGGAAGGTGAGAACCAGCAATAGCTTTTAGTCCTGGCACCTTTGGTGTGGGAGCAAGCACTGGACGTGTTCATTTTCGGAGCTGGGTTCTGGTGAGAATGGGAGAGAATAGGGAGAGCATGTTGGGACCATTAGGAGGCTAGGCAAGCGTAGAGCCCCAGTATTTGTGTGCCTACGAAACGTCTGCCAAGGGAAGTGAGACCCAGCAATATCTCTCAGTCCTGCCACCTTCTGTGTGGGAGCCTTATTTGGACGCCTTCTCTGTTGGACCTCCGCTCTGGCTTGAGTGAGGCAGTAGTTGAGGGAGATCGTTAGGATGCAGTTGGTGGGGCTGTCTAGGGTCTGCCATAGTAAGCTGAGGGCCAGCAACAGCTCTCCGTACTTGCACCATCTCTGTTGGAGCACTAGCTGGTGGCTGTTCATTTTCCTGCTGGGCTCTCGCAAGGCATAGTTAGATGGTGGAGTAATCACAAATTCTGTGTGTTGCTGGGGTTGCGAAGGCACTGCGAAGGGAAGGTAAGGACCAGCAACACCTTTTTTCCTGGCCACTTCTCTGTGGGGACCTATGCTGATGGCCGTCTTTTTCTTTCCTGTGCTCTGGCAAGGTTGAATGTTAGGTGTTAGAGCAAGCAGAGAGCACCAGCGTTGGTGGGGCGTTGGTGGGGTGGTGAAGAGGCTGCCAAAGAAACGTGAGGCCCAGCAATAGCTTTCAGTCCTGGCATCTTCCGTGTGGGAAACAATGCTGATAGCTCTCCCTTTGGTTCCTGGGCTCTGGCTAGGTTGAGGATTACGTGTTAGAGCAAGCACAGAGCCCCATTGTTGGTGGGGTTGTGAAGGGACTGCCAATAGAAGGTGAGGGCCAGCCACAGCTTTCTCCACATTCCTACCTGGTCAATATTATACATTTGCCCTAAGTTCCCTTGCCAGTCTGGAATTTCTTCAACGACACACTTTTATTGTTCTATTGCTATATGAAAGGCAACCAACAGGAAAAAAAACCCTACTCATCATATTCTCAATATTTAGTGGGGAAAACAGCAAAACTGATAATCCAAACGGCACTGCTAAATGTGGTAATACAGAAGTTTTTTCTCTTATCTGCTACTTGTGGTAATCTTAGCTGTGCCTGTAACACAGCAGGACGGAAAACTGTGAATATGTATGACTTAAGTATACTCTTAAATTTCACTTACTAAAAAATGCATACCTGAACTTTAGGAATTGATATGTATTCTTTTGCTGAAAAGAATCAGAATGGGTGCCATGAAAGGCAAAGCCACAAAAGATTAAGTGCCACAAAAAAGTGCATATTTTACAAGCATGTAGCTAAAAATGCAGTTTACCTTAAGAAGCAACGAAGGCTTTATATATCTTTATATAAGATGGAATTTTGCAGTAATTATTCACCTTGTAGGTTCATTCTTGCATCCAGACTTTTGTGACTGCCACACCAGTTGTGATTCCTGACACCAGAATCCTGTCTCCTAGTTTTTCTGCTCTTCCCAGCTCAACAATATAGTCTGGGGGAGAATAGCCGGCTTCCAAGTATTTTAAAATCTGGATAAAACCAAAGCCATTTTTGCTAGGTAGACAAAAATCTCCATCATCACTTCAGATTCATTAATACAGACAATGCAGATGGACAAGCTTCCCATGACTACAGTGATCAAGAAGAAATTATGGAAAAAACAGGTTGAAATATCTCTGTGAGTTTCTAGCCCAATCCCTGGTTCAAAGCAGGGCTAACTTCAAACTCGGATCAGATTCCACAGGATCTTGTCCAGCTGAGTTTTGAAAACTTCCAGGGATGAAGTTCCAGTGCTTACCCCTAACTTCAGGGTGAATTTTTTTTGGCCTACTCTCCATTTGAAAATTTCCTTGCTGCAACTTGTCACCACCACCTCTTGTCCTTTCACTGTGCACCTCCAAGAGGAGTGTAATTTCACCTTCTCTACTACCCAGTGCAATTAGAAACCCCTTTCCCTTCTCCCAGGCTAAACAAAACCAATGCCCTGACCCTCTCCTTATACACCGTGTGCTCCAGGCACTTCTTTGTGGGTCTCTGCCAGACTCTCTCCAGTTTCCTAATCTCTTTCTTGTGCTCAAGGGCCCCAAAAATGTACTTTCTGAATCACTCACCAGATTTGATGATCACTGTCTCAAAACTGTCATGCTCCGTGATAACAAAACAGGTTAGGCTACTACAAACTATTTTAAACTCTACAATACTTACTTCAAACCAAAAGCATTCTCTCAAGCAAATTGCTCCATTATGATTGTCTGTCTGACTCCAAAGACTTCTCAAGAAGTCACTTCCAACACTGCAATGCCTGCGATGGCTCCAGCTCTCAGGAGACCCCTTTCATGTTCCTCATGGACACAAGAGTTGCGGTAACATTGCAAGACTTGAAAGCTCACAAATGCAGCCCCTTCCCTTAGTGAAGAAAAGTGAAAGATGTCTGTTAGACTTCAATAGTCTGGGAGTTTGTTTCACGCCAAGTGGCGGCCACTAAAGCGACAAAAACATCAGCAGCTAATGCTTTTTTTCCCTGACAGTCAACCATGTATTCAGGATGCTGCTCTTGAAGTTCTTCTAGTTCAATATCACACTGAACTACTGACTCACAGGTTCAATGGTAGCGGGAGATCAGGGTATGGCATTAAGTTTATGGCTTCAGCCTCATGCCGACAGCCTGAGCACCATGATGGCACATTTTCTTGAATGGATTTGTTAAACTGCATGTAACAAGCAGATGCAGCCCTGCTCAGCAGTCACTCCAATACACATTTGCAGGCCGTGGAGTAACCCAGGAGATTCCACAGAAATGCACAGTGTAAACCTTACCAGCCAAAAAGAATTATATAAGCAGACACTGTCTAAGACCTACATATATGCACATCTAGAGGAGTTCATTTTCTCAGATTAATCATGTTGCTCCATCTGTCAATGCTCAGCAGTGAAAGTTTCGCCAGTACAGAGCTATCCCTTTAAAATTTGACTACCATTTTCTGCTCCGTGTTGAACTACGCTTAATACAGCCTTTTTAGACAGAAATTTGAAACTGAGCATACCTCAAATTCTCAGTCATGCAGCAGGAAGTCTGTAAGTCTCTGCTGAGTGAGTATCTTAGGATGGGAAAATAAGCTGACAGACAGCTTCACACACTAACAGGAGAAAAACACATCATGAACTGTCTCTACATTCTGGATTTTCCTTTCTTTGTCTACCTGTTTGTGTACAGCTTGAGTTGAGAATTTGTGGACATCAAAATTTGTTCAGTGGAAAACACGGGAGAGAACAGCAACAGTTTATCAAATACCTACAGGCAGAACAAAAAGAAATTACTATATAGAGAATTTTTTTTTAAATCTGGATTAATGACAGCTGTAAGTCAGGAGTGAAAGAAAACCTGTTACTGATCAACAGAAAAAACAGACACAAACAAAAGGAGGTGGAAACCTCTTTATGCAGGTATGCCCAACACATACGCCCGGAAGGAAGCTTTTTGGATGCATCTGTCCAAGCACACTGCCTGCAAGTTTCTTCTACTCAAAGTACAGCTACCTCCCTAAAAAGCATGACCCGGCACGTACCAGGATTTGCACTTCATCCAACAGTTCAGTACCGTTTCCTTCAAACTGTCCAGCAGATGTGTTCAGACACTGCACCATTACCTTAATACTGGTCCTCCCTGCTGCTTTCCTATACAGGACCATAGCAACATTATTCTTTGGTGGGAGCTGAACGGAAACCTGTCACTACAGGTCAATCAGTCCTTGCATTAAGTGGCTAGTTTTAGTAAGGAAATAAAGTGCCACGTGTAGAAGCAGAAAAATCCCCTTTTTCTTGGATTCTGTTCCAAACGATGAGACCTTCTAGCACAGATGTGATTTCATCTGTTCAGACTTTGCTGCTTTCCATGCGGCAATCAAGTTTCTAATGGCACACAATCTCAAGCGTCTTCATCTGGGCCATACATATACTAGGTAAAGAAAATTACAGCAATATCATTACAGAGCCAAAAGTTTTATGCAAAATCTTCTGCAAAGACTTGCATGTTTTGAAGAAGATTTTGAGAGAGAAAAGATGGAAAGAGCGTGAGATGCCCTAACTTCATATACTAACTACAATCAACTAGGAAGACAGCACTTAAACCATACAGTCTTCAAGGCTCATCTGCTCAATTAAGAATCCTCAACGGTGCTTTCAGGCACAGCACTGTGTCTCAAACCCATTCTTGTTGGTTTGCTCCGTACCTCCATGTGTCAAGGAAGAAGGTCTAGAACATTTCCTTTGCTCACTGACCACTGGAATATCAGTTCAGGGTTAGCATTACCAAAGGAAAATGGAGTCAGCATGCTGTTCAGCCCCACCACGAAGACTGGCATCTGCAAAGGAAGAATATTGTCACATTAAAAATTGGAAGTCATCTTAGGTTTCCCGTATTCTGGACTTCTCAGCTCGATCCTGTATGAAGAGCAGACAAATCATTAGGTCACATTATATGCCGTTAGAAATTGAACATGAACACGTAAAAATTGGGAGTGGAAGGGGAATGATGATACACGCATCGTAAACTTATTACCAGTAGCAAATTCTCTGTGGTCCTTTAAAATACAAAACAAACCCTCCTCTCCCTCGATTAAATGACTAACTTCAGTGAAAAGATCCTATCCTCTTCCCACCACGAATCAATTCCCAAAGCATGCGACAGCACTCCAAATTTCTACAAAGGAACTTCAGAAAGTACCATGCATTTGTGAGCTAAAACACAACTCAAGTCAGTATCGCTACTCCAGGCATTTGTGTTTTGGCAATTCTAGGCTCCTCCTCACTAACCCTGTGGTATTTCTCTGCTGCCCTCCACCGCACACTTGCACACAGTCATTTCCCAGACCCTAACTGGAGTTAAGTGCAGACCTCTAGCCCGTTACAACACTTGAATTCCTCACATTAGGTAAACAGGACTAAAGCAGCCAGCCTGAAGAGCTGAACAAGGCTGTTACTTCTGTTTCATAAGCTAGTAGTAGTACTCGCTTTAGCATGCCAGAATTACTGAATTAGAGAACTGAAGTTACTTTTACTGATTGCATCACTCAAGTAAGCACCTGCCTCAGGGTTTAAACCCGCAGTAAGTTATTCATCGCAGAAGCCTCTTAGGGTAAGAGTCCTCCTTAACTCCTGGCCAACAGAAGTTTTCAGTATCGGCTACAATACCTGCCTCAGTGGCTGTTATAAGATTTGTGGCAGGTACAAGAATTCTTATTGCTTTTAACTGATTTACTTCTAATTCCACTCGATCCTTCGAAAATAAAACAACAACGAAGTTTTGAGACATCTGAGTAAACTAAACAGCCTGAAGTGGTCTATAGCTGTACTTCTGGAACAAAACGTCCACATCCTGGTTAAGGGCTCAGCTCTTTTTTGTCAAGCGGGGAATGTTTAGCTACCATGTCTCCAGGAGCTGCCGAGTAGGTGGTTATATTGCCATGCTGGCTTACCATTTCCAAACTGTCACCTGTACAATGCTGGTAACTGCTGACAAAACTAACACACTTAGATTTCTTTTAAAGCTCTTTGATTCCTGTTGACTTCTCTCATGGACTGAATTTTGCCTTTAACAATATCCCCCTGGGGGCACCAGAAAGCAAGAAAAAAAAAAGAAAAACATGTAGAGAAATAGCAGCTTCCCACCCAAGTTGTAATGGCCTCATCTCTTGTTTTCAACAGGAAACAAGTTAAACTGAAACAGCAGTTTTACAGTTACTTCCTCCCCTTAGCTGTCACAGTACAATACGAGATCAAATATGCCATTAATGGAAATTTTTTCCAAGGCCAGCTTTTCAAGGTCAAGGCAACCAAGACAAACCATTAACATTCTTCCAAGCAGAAGAGAAAGGATGAGACAGAAAATAATATAATGGAAAGACACCTGTGAAAAAACAGTAACTTCTCTTGTGTCTTCACTAACCACCTGGATAGCACCCTGTATCACAGCTGTTTCGACTGTCCTTGCCATTACTTGTCCAAGTCAGTTAACCTCAGCAATGGAGCAGTTAGTGACAGAGAAGTGGATGATGGACTCTGGCTGGGGCCACCTTCTGACATCACCTGAAGTATATTTAAATAAAACACAAGCTGTTCACTGAGGAAAATAAACATACCTATATTAGCGAATCTAAACCCTGGGGTTTCGGGAATTAATGTCTCCAGTTGCCTGTTCCACACCTCTCCTGAAATACACCAATACTGAGGGGGAGAGGAAGCAATAGGTGAATGGGAGTGAAAAATTCTAATTTGTTCAGAAGAAATAATGCTCACCTGCATCATATTGTGTGGAATAAGAGTGACTTTCTTTGGAATCAGTTTCAATGGAGAAAAGACCTGGTAAAATGGAAAATATTCTGCTGTAAAATGTTATACACACTTCTTTTTTGTGAAACATCATTAGACAGAATATCAGGACTGTTAGTGTTGAATCACATGAGCCTGTCTAAGGAGATCTTGGCACAGATTTATTACAGAGTACAGAGATTTCTAGTGAGGGAAGTGATTCTGCCTTTTGAATGAAAGGACTAGGAGAAAACAATGGATACTTTGCCAAAATACAGAAATGATATCTACAGTCCCTGACAACAATTTTTTATAGGATCCTTTTTTATATGAATTTAAGAGACATAAAACATCAAGGCTTCAGAATATCATCATAAGTGGGATTTTTCTGAACAGTGGTTCAGAAACACTCAAATGTGAGCAGATTTAAAAGCTGTGCACTCTTAGCTCGACTTTCCATGGAGCAGAAGTAAATATTCTTCCATCTTGTCCCAGGTCGTAGCTACCAGTTGTCTGGCTGACAGCAACAGCTCAAAGTACGTACAATTCAGAATATTCTCCCACTTCTTCCATTTGCCTGTGAAGACACCTTACCATGACTTCACTGCTCATTTCCTGTGCGATAACTAAGAGAGAACTCAGGCAGGAACTGTCTGATAGGCAAGTTGTGACTACTATACTATTGAGGCTTGAACTTTGAGATATCCATAGTCCTAGAGAGAGGACGCATAGAGCTCTGAGTGGCAAAATACCATCTAATAAATACAGTAAGTGTGAGGGAATTAATTTCTCTGTCAAAATAAAATTTATGGACTGAACTACCAGGTCTGAATTAATGCAGAGATATATCACTGTTTCAGATGTGTTTCATATGCCTATGTGCTAGCACAGAAACACAGGCAGTGGGAGATGAAAAAACATTCTAGTTCTGCAACCAGGAATCTCAAAGAGCTTTACAAATACAAGTTAATTGCCACAGCCTGCCAAAAAAGTTATCTAGAAATTCATTAACACTTTACAGAAGGGTAAGTGGAGATTCTCCTGAGAACTCACTGCTAAAGCTGGCAATTACAGTCCTGATGCCTTTCATGTACTCTACCAATATTTACACAGTGAGCCAGCACATAGCAAGGGCGTTGTAAATAGGTTTTCTTCTGGAATTATCAGTTCTGTTTTTTTCAATACAAGGTGAACGTTATCAGTTAGTATTTAAGAGTGCTCCAACCTGCCAACTGTAATACTCACACAAGTGTAACGATAGGAGATGCTGCTTGCAGCTTCAGCTTCATGTACTTGAAGTATTTACTCTGCAAGGGAAGTCGCTGAAAACCCAGGACTCAAATGATAATGACAAGAGGCTTGCCAATCTCAAACTAGATTAAAAAGAGAAGGGAAGAGGAGAAAGGAAGAGCGTGCTTCATACATTCTTCCTTGAGGGCTCTGTATCCACGTCCTGCTCTGGATGCCTAATCCTAAGACCCATCTTGGTGCTGCATCCTCT
>WAAD01041861.1:50781-73018 GCA_013389945.1 Fregata magnificens | reverse complement strand
ACCCATCTTGGTGCTGCATCCTCTCTGCGGGCACGGAAATATATCCTACCACATTAGATTTTAGAAACATTTGAGCTTCCCTAAGACTGCATCACCTTATCAGTGAGATCCACCTCCAACTCATGTAAGTCAGACACACACAAGTAGGCTGTAACTGGTCCCAGGAATCCCAAACAGAGATCATAAATTTCTAGGCTTAAAAATCCAGGCTGCAAAGGGATGACCTATAATGAAAGCAGAGAGGCAAAGACATAGCAACTGATGAAAATACACATTTGTGTCTCTATCACAGAGAAGTTACATTTACAGAAAGAAGGTATTCTACCCAAAAGCCATTGCTCAGATCAACCACGTTGATCGTTGGTAGGCAACTATGTTGATTTGACATAAGAAAAGCTTCACTGGGCTCAGCCCACACAATTCACCACAGGATTATTTCCTGTAACAAAGCGAGCAGTACTGGCTTAGCTATGGAGTAACAGTATAAAAAAAAAAAAAACCCAAACAAAAAACAAAACCAAAAACCCAACCAAAACCAGCAGCAGCACTCCTATAACTTTTTCAGCTGAGGATCTCAAAGTACTTTTCAAACTTCTATTACATCTCACAATGGACTGACAGAAGTAAAATGAAAAATATGTAGACTTATTTTACAAGTCAAGTAAAACCAAATAAACTCAATTTTTCCAGCCAAGACACAAGGAGACCATTCACCCCAGGTAACTAAGGACCAAAGCTTGTCAAAGAACAGGGAAAAGGTGCATCTCTGTTGCCTCTTCTTACACTTACACAACACTGTCAACAGTTCAAAAGTCCAGTAAACTTTAATGATGCACAGCCAAGCAAACAGCAAATGACCCGGGAATACAGACATGTGACCAAAGAACAAGACCACAAAAAGACATGAGAGGAGAAGATAGAGGAAAAGCATGGTGGGGGAAAAGAACACTTGAGGATAGGAGCATGGCATCTCTGGAGAAAGGAAAAGAGTACAGGACTTTATCAACAGAAAATGGGGTTTGCTGGAGGGAGCTAAACAGAGAGCCGTGTGGGAGTAGAACTGTTACAAGGCTCAAGAAGGAAAATGAGAGTGTTTTGGCCTGTTCAGTGCTCAGGATTCTCATTGAGCCTCTATTGGCTAGACATTTTTAACTAACTTTTCTTCTGGAAGAGGCTCTCACATCAAGAAGGCCTTCATGATTTTCCTATCCATAGTCTACTTCACCTAAAGTTTATATCGATGCAAGACTTCCATGGGATGGTGCAGAAATGCAAGGAAAGAAGGTGACAGCTTGATGGGAAGGTAAATCTTCACCTCCTGCTCATGGCTGAGTGGTATGGCGAAGCAAGCCTCAGAGACATCCTACAAAGAGGGGGGAAAAAAGGAAGCAATCTTTCAAGCAAAGTAGCTTACCATCAAAAGGAGAAAGCTCACGCTTTTAACCATGAGCAAATGACAGGTAACAGAACTAGACACTTTATACAAGCCTGAACAGGTCTGAAATCCCACAAAGAAGATTTGTACTGATTGCTTAGGATGTAAGCTTAAAAAACACATATCTGAAATCAGTTGCTTCTTTTTTGAGGTAATCAAAATGTCACTATAACACGCTGGATTACCTCCAAAATATTTTGCTCTGCATAAAATTAGAGACAGGAGTCTGTTGCTACATATATGTTAGTTCCTGAACACATTTAACTTACTTTCCCAGGTGCTGAGGCCAGAATAACTTGCCTCTGCTTTGAAACTCATCAGCTTCAAAAACTACATCTAATTCACCTATGGAGAATGGTCCCTGGAACACCCTCACCCCAAAACTTTGTCTGGAAATTGTTTGCAAGAACACTACTTGGCAAAGAGCAAGCGTGCCATAGACCTGCACATGGTCTAGGTAAGAAGAAGCCATGCTGCACGCAGCTCAGGCAAGAGCTGCTGATGCTCCAACACCAGAGCAGAAAGTTCAATTGCTGTAATTCAATTTTTCCCAGCCTTTCTATCAAAGTGCCTGGTTTCTCACATTTCTGAGGGAGTCCGACTTGCCTCTTGGACTGCTCACAACTGCAGAAACTGCAGAAGGCATTGTCTGCAAAAACCTTGTAGAGAGTAACTTGCTCTTGTAGGAGAAATATGGCATAACTTGAACCACAGAGCAGTTCCTTTCACATAGGTGTGAACAAGAGTATTATTACATGACCTGAGGGACTAGAAAAAAAAAATTCTGAAGAAAATTACTACCACCTTTGCCTCTTACCTGTAGAAGAACAGAACCCAGTTCAGCTTTTAACCCTATGATGCCATCTTTCAGGATCTGAACTATATGGTAAGACCCATTATGAGAAGACAGGAGCTCTTCAAAATACTCCTTAGAAAAATGGTGAGTTATTCTCAGGTTCTGCAAATTGACAGAGATCAGTGAAAATTGTGTCCCCTTCCAAGGACAACCTGATACACTTTCCACAAACACTCACAGAATTGAGCATTTCTGTAGAGGTTTGTAACACAGTGAGAAGATTGGTATGGATGAAATGTGAATAGAAATGTGTGTGAGAGAGAGACTGAGGGAGAGACTGAGATAACAACATAGCAAGGGTTAACTTCCTTCTGTCTCTCTCCCTCCCATTTCCCTATTAGTGCTAAATATCTGTACCACAATTCATCATGGCACTCCCTTTGGCAGCTGCTCCTTGTTAACTAAACACATATTCACATCAGATAAATACTTTAGTGCTGCCTGTGTCATAAACTTCTACAGTGATCACATACTCTCGCTTCACTTCCAGTATCCAACTGTCTCCTGGGCACAGTGAAACCTGAAATAAAACACATGGTTTGCTCCCAAGAACCATCAACAGCAACTAATGGTGGTAACGCATTTTTCATTAAGAAATGCAACTCTATTATCAAAAGTTATTAATCTGCAGATTAATAACAGAAGCACTCCTAAATTGGCTTGGAAACCTGAAGTTTGCATCGCGTTTTGTCCTAGAGCAACGAGAGTGCCAGTGATGCTAATTTCTGTAATGGAGACATCTTTCTGCTGCCAATAAACAGATTTCATTGCAGAATGGAGAGGGACAGCATGAGGCAGCCAGCACTTATGGTCACTGTGAAATCTTTCTGGATAGGAGTTAGTGACTGAAGCAGAAAGGCTTTCATTATTCATCCTCCGAAGTATCCAGTATCATGTAAAAACTAATTCTTGAATCCAAACACTCTCCAACAAAAATAGTTCAGCAAGCAGCACAAAAGTGGCATGAAGGCAATCATGACACACGCTTTCCGAGGCCCACTCTCTGCTGTTAATCGTTAGTTTAGTTAATTACTCTGATTTAGAGAGCAGCCCATCAAACAGAGAAAAGCCAACTTCAATTTTCAAATCGATGCACTTGAAAAGATGAAAAGTCTGCTTTTGCCTTAAGATTTAGATGCCCACTGCCAACATAATGGATGCAATTGTATTTTAAAGGAGAAGCATGTTCCTGATCAAAAAAAAAAAAAAAAAAAAAAAAAAAGAAAAGAGAAATGTGAGTCTTACAATCAAGCTTTCATCTTCTCATTCCCTAAAAGTCCAGCTTCTACAACATAGATAGTGCAATTAGGAAGACCAGATGCAGCTCGCATGTGAACATCTTTGTTCTTGTACAGGAATTCTTTCACAATTTCCATTTTATTAAAAGAGAATACAGATGTCCTCAGACGGCCCAAGTAACTATTCTGAGAAGTTAGAGCATTCAGAGAAACTCAGAATCGGACCCCAAAATCTCCTGTTTGCCTTTACAGTCTCTTTTACTCACAGTCTCTTTTACCACAAATCAGGTTGGTCATACTTGGGAAAGAGGACGGCCACATATTGGGACATAAGATCTAGGTGGAACTCTATTTAGAAGGATACTCTCATGAACAAAGACAAGATTGCTCTGCCCCAACTGCACTGCTCTCACAGTGGCTGTCTTCGCCTCCAGGCCACTGGAAGGTCAGACCCACCAGGCACAATAACTTGGTCATGAAATTCAAGCTCATGATGTTCAAGGGGAATTCTGCACAAAGGTCACTTTACAAATTACAGGAATCTGATAATCATCTACAGAAAGGAGAATTCACACAGAGACTAAAACTCATGGAGTCTTGCTAGCTGACATAGTAAAACCAAACTTCCTTTCCCTTTAAATATGAAGACAACAAGAAGCATTTCTTTCTCAGGAGGAAGAGTTACAACTTTGGAATTACAGCAGGAGAACTTATCTTACAAGTAATACCTTCGATGTCCAGAGCTCTCACAGCCAACTCCAGGGGAGAATCGTCCACAGAGTTCTCAAGTTCGGGAGATAATTTCAATACTGTCTAACATATCAACAATGACATCACAGTGGAGTAAATGGCCTGTCGCTACAACAAGAGAACAAATAATCCTTAATTCAGCATCTACAAGCTCATGCTGGCTTCAAAACTTGTGAAACACTAGTACTAGTGAAAATAATAAAGAACAAATAGGAGGCTTCCCATCCTACAGAGCCTGAATAATATGCTATCACAAAGCATAGGTTTTTCAACAGAATAGTTAAATTGTTCTTCTTTCTAAAAATTTACATCTATGCGTACAATCCTCGGCTCTATGAATTTTTACTCTTCTACCTACCACGTTCCTCAGCCATCACAACACTGCTTAGCTTTCTGGCTTGTGAAGACTGAGCAGACACCAAAGCTTTTTGGGAACAAATGGCACCGTTTTCATAAATGGGCTCAACAGTGACTATATCATAATGTGAGGAAGGTCTGAAAGACAGGAAGAGGGTTTTTCCCCCCCTCCACTCACAGGTGTATCTTTAAACAGGCTTAAAACCAAAAAGTGGCAGAGTGCTTAAATAAAGGCAGGTTTATATTGTAATTAAAACACTCCCTTTTTTAGTATTTATTCCTGTAATAACCTGCTTCAATGCATTCGTCTCAGTGCCGGGTAGAGCTCGCTCACAACAGTTCACATATCAAGTTCCAAAGTTGCATAGGCCAACAGCTGATGGTCCCTCTTCTCCGCATTTTGATGTTGATACCAGCCAACAATAAGAGCCCAGAAAACAAACCAACCCTGTTCTGACTACACAAACTGGCGTCCCACAGCTAAGCACAAGCAGATGGGACAGCATCCCCTCGGTCACCCGCTCCCTGTCAGATCGCAGAGGCCCCTCAGACTATGGTGCTTTTAAATAAGGCGAGAGCTTTCTGTCTCACAAGCACACAGCACAGCCATGCCCACCACCCCACAGGAAGATCCTGAGCTCAGGGTTTTGGGTTTTTTTTCAGGACAGCCCCTTGTGCTCTCCAAATCTTTCCCTCGCCCAGGAAAACAAGCCTCTGACCCCTCCTCTGTACGTCCTCCCTTAGCCCCTTCTTTCTCTAGCCCTGTTACCAGAGGGTTCCCACCCCCTCAACACTCCCCACAGCCTTTTTTTCTCTCCTCAACACCACCCTCCTTTTCACCAGGAGCAACGGCCCCTGCTTCCCCACAACGCTGCCCACTCACCGGGAATAACAGCCCCCTTCAGCCTCTAGCTCAAAGCGAACGCGGAGCTCCCGGCTGAAGGGCAGCAACACTCTGGGCACATTTAGCTTAAAGGCCAAGACGGGCACCACCAAGAACAGGAGAGCAGACAACCCAGCCCGCCTCATCCTGTCAGACTGGAGCTACAGCGGCGCTGAGGGCAGAGCGCCCTTCCCGCCTTCCCGCGCGCCNCGGGGCCAGCGGGCATCCCCCCCGCGAAGGGCTGAGGTAAATGAGGGAGGACTCAGCCCCACAGGCCCGCTTTTGCGCTCTGGCACCGGGAAGAAGCAGGCGAGCCGGGCCTTACCTCACCCCCGGTCTCCTCGCTGAGGGACGGGCTCAAGCCCCGGGAAGAAGCAGGCGAGCCGGGCCTTACCTCACCCCCGGTCTCCTCGCTGAGGGACGGGCTCAAGCCCCGGGAAGAAGCAGGCGAGCCGGGCCTTACCTCACCCCCAGTCTCCTCCCTGAGGGACGGGCTCAGGCCCAGGGCTTCAGACCCCACCCGCATCCCCCACAGGCCCAGGCGGAGCGGCTCGCACACAGTAAAGCTCTGCAGCCGGACAGCAGCGTGGAGGGATTCGTTTTTATTTCAAAAGACAGTAAGACAATTTTTCAATTTAGTATCAAAACACTTGATAGGGTTCTTTTCCTCTAGATTGGCCCCTAAAACTGCTACAACCAAGCAGCATGCTCAAACCACAAGCTACACACCGTGAGCTTGATAAATCTCCACACTCACGCCTCACAACACCTACACATCAGCAATGCACAGCAAGATGGCTTGTACCTTAAGACACTAAGAGCACTCCTGGCCAGGAGGGAAGGCCTCGGTTCCCTCCCTCAGGGTAGGCAAAAAAAAAAACTTCCCCAAGAAAACAAGGCTGTTGTACTTAAGCTGTTAAGTGTAACCCAGCAATGAGCGATAAAGCTTGGTGCATCAGCACTTAGTGAAGGCTAATTCAACCCCTGCAGAGCAATGGTTAGAGGGGCCGTGGCTTCTCTAAGCCTACCAGGAAAGGAAGCAGTGAACAGTGGGGTGGGGAGGGAAACAACCCCTGTGAAGGTTCAATTGTTCAGATAACACACTTGGCTTTAAAAAAAAAAAAGTCTCCTTTTGCCCAAGTTGCTTCTCCACAACAGAGAGTTACCTTAAAGCTGAGAAACTGAACTGCTCTTTTGGCAAACAGCTCCTGGAAAGGAAGTTTTCCCAACAGGCTTCCATCCCTAGCCCAGCTACTCTGATTCAGTGGCCCACAGCTAGGAACCATCACACCCTCTTTCCTCCCCTGCCAAAGCAGGGTGGCCCAGAGCTGATTAACAGAAGGTTAATACCAAATTTTAAAGCCAAGAGCTTTGAAGTATAGCTCACCAGCCTCACGAGTTATTTGGAATGTTTACAATGGTTGCTACAAAAAAAAGGTAGTTACAAAATGTATACATCTCAAACATGCTCCCCAAACATTATTG
Source organism: Fregata magnificens (assembly GCA_013389945.1). Lineage (NCBI taxonomy): Eukaryota > Metazoa > Chordata > Aves > Suliformes > Fregatidae > Fregata > Fregata magnificens. The sequence continues at coordinate 66,014 of WAAD01041861.1, read as the reverse complement.
CATTGTTTATTTCCCTTAATAATGCTGTTTAAAGCTCTGCCCAACCTGATGACCTTTAACCCCGAGGCAAAGGAGAAGATTTGTGTTTGGTCAAGTTGGCAACAGAAAGTAAACTCTGGTCCCCAAGGGTTAGAGGTCAGCAGCAGCTGGGCTGGCCCCCCCAGGCATCGTGTGGCCGAGGCAGTGGCAGGGATCCATTACATCTCGTTCAGGTCTAGCAGGGTCTGGTCCAGCATTCTTTGCGTGCAGAGATGCTCCTCTTTGGTGGATTTCAGTTTATCTGGCAGGAAGCAAGAGTCAAGAGTTACAAGTCAGCTTCAGACAACCGAGAAACCTTCGCCAAAGAAAGCTTGCGCTAGCCCCTTCCCAGCACGCTGCCGCAGCAAGTCCTCAGACCGGGGGTGCCTGGCTGGGTGCAGCTAGAAGCTCTGAAGTTACCTGGCTCATTTGTAGCCCTTGCCTCTCGCACTGCCGGTGCTCCCAGTTGGCACGGTCACAATGTACTTTTAGCCAGTGCTCTAGGCAGTGTTCTGCATGCAGGTGCCTCCAACTGTAGCTAGCTTTCCCCAGGGCTTCAACACTTCCAGACAGCGGACCCCCGTGGCCCAGCAAGCCACCCAAGAGCAACACAGAGGTAAAACACACTTAGAAATGACCCCCTGGAATTACAGCTGGTTGTGCCCCCCCTTTCCCCCAGCACAGGACATAGATGCCAAGCTGGTCACCAAGACTGTACTACCTAGCAGCAGGGAACAGACAACCATGCCTCAAGGACAGCAGGGAAGAGGCTGTTTTCAGTGAAGGGCAGGCAGGGAGCAAGTAGGAGCGAGGGTGCTACAACTCTGCCCAAGACTACAGGCAGCTGCACAGTCGATTCTCACATGTTCCTTAAGCCAGGAGGAGAGCTCAGATCAGCAGCTAGCGCTCTAGGTAGGCTTTACTCCAAAGGTGAGCCCACCCTTACCACTGAAGAGATCCACACGCTGGGACACTGGACAGACAGGCTGTAGAAAGATGTCCTTTAGGTACAGGCAGTTTCTCAAAGCCACTCCCCAACCTCCCCAGGGTCAGAAACTGTGCACAGAGCAAGAAGCAGCCTTCCTAGAGCACTAGCAACTGCAGTGTTGAAAGATTCCCTGCAGGCACTCAAGACACAGCTTCATGCTGTGGATTTTGGGACTTGCTTTCAAGATGTCCATGAGCTTTCCAAACCCATTCTGGGGCTCTGCAGCTGCACTGGGGTCAGGCCCTGGGAATGACCAATTCCCCCAAACCTTCTAGGTTAGGACTTAACTATATAGGAAAGTGCTACAGGTGTGCAGCATCTTACAGACCACAAGGTCAGCCATTTATTATTAGAAGCCATAATTCCATGCAGCAGGAAATCCTACAGTCATCCAGCTAACAGTAAATTAAGTCATAGCACTTGACAGGCATCTTTTAGCAGACATAAGCCTAACTTCACCCCACCCCTCTCTTGGTGGGTGCAGCCATTCTGGTTCCATGGAGGAGCCAGGCAGGACCCCCTGGACAAGTCAACAAGACTGCTCAAAAACCAGCCAAGTCTGGGGTTACTTCACCAAGAACAGAGGTTACCCTTATTAAAAAAAACCCAAACACAAATAAATTAGAGGATAAATTCAAGTGCCCCATTAAATAGCAGCAATTGCATAAAATTTGCAAGTCTGCCAGTCTTAAGAATGATTTCACTGTGGTCCACAGCATTGGTGGTCGCAATAAGCTTGTTTAATGGCATTAGTGGGCCCCCTTCTCAGTCACACAGATCATGCAGCGTTAACTTCAGCTCGTTAGAGAGCAGGCGATTTTTCTCAAGCTGGCTGTACAGGCGCTCTGCAGCAGCAACAGGATTAGGGGAAACAAGAGGAAGAGAGAAAAAGAGAGAAAGGGAAGGTTAGTAGAGTACCAAGATGAGCACATCACATAAGCTGTCTCCATAACGTATGCCTCTGAGGATCAAGTCTAGGCTATTACACAGATGAAGCCGGAGAGAACAAAGGTTTGTCTTACTCTAACTTGCATTTCAGCTCAGGAAGATCACAGAGGAAACCAAGTGCGGGCAGAAATGGAAGTGCTGCCAAGGGCTTGCAAAGGCAAAGAAAGGAAGAGGAGAACACCAGAAAAGGAGCCTCCAGGCTGGGCTGTACCCAGGTAAGGGGAGAGACTTGGGATGTGCTTTAAGCCTGTGGAGCACTTTGCAGAAAGAAGTAGTCCTACCACAGCTGAACCAGAAGCACCTTCCAGAGTGAGCCACACCACACAGCAGTGGGATTGATGGGGTTTTAACAGTAGGACAGGGACACCAGAAGAACTGAGAATGACAGCATCTCATACCTGACCTGGAGGACGCTCCTCCAAGGACATGCCTTTGTACCACACTAACAACCCACCATGTCTAGACAAGGACTGAAGGCAGTATCTGCTTCAGGTACAGGACAGAGGAAGCTCTGGAACATAGGCTCCTATTTTTTTGTCTGCCCCAGAACAACTAAACGAGCAGGGCACAAACTGCCACTGCATCTGACAGCCTTCACCTCCCACCCAGTCCCTGTCCTTCCAGCCTTGCAGGGCTCTAGTGGCCACGCTCATCCCCAAGGCTGGTACCAAGCATATGTGCTCATCAGCAACTCCAGGGAAAGGGAGAACCAGCCTGATCCTCTCCCAGGACAGGTCACCTCTCAGGGCTGGATGGCCACGCAGCCTGTCAGCCACAGCCAGCCACCGCAGAGAACCAATTCAGCATCTATCTCTGCCCATCTACACAGGCAGGGTCCTCCCAGCCTGACAACTCCAATTCCTGCATTTGGGGAAATTCCAGGCAGTGAAAAATCCTTATATGACAGCTTCCAGCCTGGCAGAACTAATCATCACAAACTGTAGCAATACACACAGCGTGCTGCCTCCGCCTGATGAGTGAGCATAAAGTACAGCAATTCTTGCTGGCCTTAGGCTTCTTAAACCCTTGTACTACAAGGTCCCTAGGAATCTAGGGCACCCTCTGAAGGAGATCTACACCATTCCTCATTGCTTTCAACCCAGGAATATTTTGCTCTTGAACAAGACCTGGCCAGGTAATATTCAGGACACTGAGTCAAGCTGTTCACATGGCGCAGCCAAAACACATCCCCTTCTCCAGAGAGCCTCAGCCCAGTCCCTCCAGCATGACAGCCGCACACAAGGGGGGAAGCTCACCTTCACCCAGCTACCCTCAGCTCCTCTCAGCCCCCAGCACCCACTCTAGCTGCACCTCACTCTGCGGGACAGAGGGTAGTAATGCTGATTGATTGTCCCTTCTTTAAAGCCACCGAGGTACCAAGCAACAGCCAGAGAAGCCAACAATTTCTGGCTCACTGCAATCTAACTAGAAGTTGAGGGAAGCTGTGGTGTGGGGGACAGGTAAACCCCATCCTGGCCTACACCAGAGCCTACCTTGCACATCAGCTACTACTGTGGCTAGGGACTTGCTCTCTGGCCTCCATGCTGGCCCTGAGAAGGTAGGCTGGGCACCCTCATGCCAGTCTCCAGCCCCAGGGCTGGTCCTGGGTCCCCAGAGTGGCAGAGGATGGGAGTGAACTGCGGCCAGAAGTACCAGTGACTGTAGACCGGTGCAACGGCTCACAGCCTTTAAGCAAGCATTACTGCTTGTGGACAGGCACCTGATGATCCACCCACATGAGGGAGCAGACTGACTGAATTAATTAGCATGACCCTTCCTAGACCTCAGAAACAGCTTCTCAACAGGGAACGCTTGCCCAGGTCTACTGGGGCTAGCTCTAGTGTTTGGCCTGCTCCCTTCTCCACCCAGCCCACAGGGCAGCCTTACCAGCCATCCTTGCAACCAGGACGTGTGCCTCCTGGTCAGCTAATCTGCATTTGCAGCACTCCTGAGTCAACAGCCCAGCTCACAGTAACCAGCCTGTACAAGCCTAGCAATCCAGTCAGACCAGAAGCCTCTCAAAACCTCCCACGGCAGAAGTTGCATCACCCACCCACCCATCCATCTACCACCCAGCGTGGAGTTCCATCAGGACGAGTAGGGAAAGGGCCTGCCGCAGCCCAGCCTTCGATAACATCGCTTGCAGCACCCCTGTGCAACAGCAGAGCCACCAGCTCCACACAGTGTGAGTCGGTAATAAACCCACCGCTGACAGGACCTCCTCATGAGAAGAGAGGCCTTTTCACAAGGGCAGGGTGCCACCTCCCACCTTGTAAGAGCTGGCAACTGAACACTGGACTGGAAGCCTCCACACACACACGGACACTGTGACAGAAGCCCTGCCCCTTCCCACAGGATCCAGACCCCCTACTGCAGCTGCAGGTTAGGGTACTGAGGAGTTATGGGTTCTTGCTTTGTACTTACAGAGCACAGAGTTATTGCCCCATACCCCAGGAGAGTCAGACCACCATCTGCCAGAGCTTTCCAAGCTTCCCAATTTTCCACACTTTTATTACCCTTTGAAATTCCTTGTGGGAATGCTCCCTCCTTCCCCACCCAGACCTGGCAGAGAGGGCATAGCCCTGACACAGAAGACAGAGTGAGAACAGGCTGGGGCAGTTCAGTGTGTCTGGACTATTCTTACTGCTAGTGCCATTTGCGTGGAGAATGGAGTGACACAAACCTGAGGAAACCACGGGAGGTGTCCCATTTCATCAAAACTCTGTTCATGAAGGGCTCTTCGGGCACTGTGGCAGATGAACCAATCCAGAAAGGAAAAAGTATTTGACAAGCCACCACAAGGCAGCACATATAGTTATGAGAGGCTGATCAGTGTTTATGATACCAGAGCAACTAGCAACAGACTGAGACCAGCGGTGACACACATCAAGTGTTTGCAGCCTGCCACCAGCTACAGTGCTCAGTGTAAAGCTTCATGCCACACTCCCAGGAGGATCCTGTTACCCTCAGCCCCTGTATGGGGAGAGGAAGACTCCACAAAACACAGATTCCCTGGCTCAGATGCCCACAGCCCTGCTGTGGTGCATTCTCATTCCTGAAGCAAGGGGCCATACATCCCCCCCGCAGGCACAGGCAGCACCTCACACCCAACCGGTCCTGTCCAACTGGAAACCAGCCAGAGCTCACTTGATATTTATTAGCTTTCACACCCTGCCAGTGACCTAGTGACTATCAGGTGTGGTGACTTCCCACTGCAAGCCAGCATTTGGCAACCAATGCCAGTGAACACTACAGAGCAGGCAGGTGTGAGGAGTGTCTTCAGCCAGGCTGAAGCAGGCACAGCTCAAGGACTTCCTGCTACAAACGCCGGCCTCCCATTTGACCCTACAGCGCATGCTGCACGCAGAGACACGGCTTGCAGAGCTGCAATTCACATCTGTGAGCCAATAAGACACCCAAAGGGAACAATCTAGCACATTAGTGAAGTCTGTGTATTCCACCAAGGGTGATGAAGGTTACACTGGTTTGAAGGCAACATTAAAACAGTTACTCTAAAGCAGCCAGTGGTCACTAGAAACCCATTTCTCAAAAGCACCAGCCATTCCATTCAATTTATACAAGAATTGTTTTCCTTAAAAAAAGGTGACATCATGCTCAAACAAGAGGCAAGAGAAATACAAAAGGAGCTTTATGGCTCTACACAAGATATGCAGATGAGAACAACATACTCCCAGCTACACCCAGACATTGAAAGGGCAGCCCCTCAGAGCACAGCAGTGTCTGGCACATCGGGTCAAACAGAGGGAGCTTTGTTTAGGGGCAAGTGCAGCATAAGTGGGGGTGCTGCTGCTGCTGCTGTCAAGCTTCAGTGTCTTTACAGCACTCATTCCCAGGGATGCCCTGTGCACAGTAACTCGAAAAAGGTACTGGAATTCAGAGCAAGATGACGAGAGCATGAATGCAGGGTGCAGATGCAGAACAAGCCACCAAGCAGAGAGGCAAATCCAAAGTGGAGTTTGGAATCGCAAGACTCATCTGTGTGAGACAGAAGGAGACACTAATTTTAAGAGAAGCTTAAGTGTTTGTGCACACCAAACTTTGCTTAGGGAGCTTTCGGACACTAGCATTAAGGCTCTTCCTCTGCAGTGCAAGTACCTGGCCTCTTCTTGGTTAGTGGTAAGGACTGTGCGGAACAGCTGTTAGCAGAACCCACTGCAAATCTGAACCAAAAGCCGAGTAGCAAAGTTGCAGAAACATACGAGTTCAGCTACTTCCACAGATCAGTTCATGATCCAGCCCATCTCAAGCCTGTTACGGCAATTCCTAAGGAATCCACTCAAGCACTATCCACAGCCTCTTCCAGCAGGAATCGCGAGACCATGGCCCAGTGGCTCCAGCAGGCAACTAAGCCACATTACCTTAGGAAGCCTTTCCCAGTGGGACTGGGAATTGCACTCAGAGTTCACATCAGAACCCTTTGAGGCCAGCACAGCACTTAGTGTTATACATGCAGATCACAAGGACCTAGAGTTAGAGTACAGCATGCTGCAGGGGAGCCTCCACAATCCTCGAGGCAGAGATCTGTAGAAGTAACCTAGACAACACAGTGCCATTGATTCTCCAACTATGAAAATCACAGCAAACCAAGCAAGCTCTGGCGGTCTAGCCTGCTGAAGCGAGAGGCAAACACCAGCCAGCTCATATTTACATGGAAGTCATGTCATTCAGGGCGTGGTCCAGTTCCTCACTAATTGCTTTGTACTTCAGTTTCTGGGCATAGAGCTCATCTAGAAAAGGTTTAGGAGGAGAACAAAAGGGAAACAATGAGGGAAGGCAGAGGAGTTCTTCCAACACCCTGGGGCAGGAAAAGCAGTACGGGATTCATGAACAGAAGAAAATGAAGTTAGATGTGGAGCCATCACGACTCTGTATTAGTTCCCCACAATGAACAGGAGGGTTCCAACAGCCTGAGGACAGTCTGACCGGCAAGTGCCTTCCAGGATTGCAAGCCAGCTCCAAGGGCAGCAGAGCCAAGAATTCAAACCGCATCAGCTTGTGAGAACAAGCTGCCCAGCTAGGTCAGCAAGAACCACTGACAGAAGTCGCAGAGAAGGGCAACTCCATCCACCTAGGGAGAAGCCTGCTACACCTAAGGAAGGCACAGATCAATCGAGGTGCTTTGTTCTCACCTTCAGTCTCAATACAAAAAACAGCTTGGGACAAGTCAGTCACGTAATAGTCCTGGGCATCAGAGGAAATTCCCATTCTGTAGTACACAGGCAGAGTGAGCTGAACAGACAGGCCACACCTGTGTTCTCCATTAGGTAATGGAGCAGACAGGCAGATCACCCGCCTTCAGGGGAGGAGGCAGTCCTGAAACTCATACTGATGCACTCCTTGAGCACTGTGCAGAGCTGGCACAGACTTCTCCCAGCTCTGGCTCCCTAGGCTACAGTACAGCTGGTAATGTTGTTAACAGCTTCACAGAGCCCAGAGAACTTTGTCAGTTGTCATAAACTAGGTCACTTCAGCAAGGCTGGAGACAGGAGCCAACTCTCAATCAACATGTTTCAAGGGGAGCATGCAGGGATCTGGAGGAGTTTTTGCAGTTCCCAATAAAAGCTTGCCCTGGATCATGAGGTGGCTCAGATTGCTGCTTGGCTGCAGTTCTGGAACAGCTCAGCTGACACCATTGCTATTTCTAGATAAAAAAAACCCTCCTGAGTGACTCCAGACAGTAGGATGTGGCTTTGAATCTCCAAGACCTGGCACTAAAAGACCAAAGGCATGTGCTGTGGTCAAGGCAGGAGGCCTGTTAGAGTTTTGCTTTACCAGCACCACCACTGCAGCCACAGCTATCCACAGAAGAATCCAGCCACAGCCCCAAATTTAAGGGAGGCAGTTGGAACCTTCTCCTTCCACAGCTTGGGGAAAGGTAGGATTCTGCAACAGCTAGCCTCAGGAGTGTTCCTGAAGTACTGTGAAACCAGGAACAGGAGGAGGAAAGGAACCCATCCTTGGCACAGCCTGACCACCACACTGCATGGATGGGGCTTCTGGTGATTTAATCTTGAACCACGACCGACACTGGGGAGTCTGAGTCTTCATGGGGGCTGTTGCAAGACTCCCTGACTACTGTGTTTGACTTGCAGCAACACTGCCTGCAGCAGCCAGCCATGTGCATGAGATTCTGCACACAAGTATGTTACTGTAACCAATTCCTGATGAGTTCAGGCATTTTTGTCCCATGCCACTCCTTAAATTGGGTTAAGCTGGAGCATAGGAATCCAGTTACATTCCTGAGGACATCACAACCAAGATACACCAGCCACACTATCTGTCACTATCAGATAAGGCAAGGTGTTTGGATCAAGAGCTTGAAACCTGCTGCAGCACAGCCAGGGAACTGTTTTCAGAGCAGATACATGGGGCATGACTCTTAAGCCCAGAGGCACCAAGCCTCACCTTGGAGGCCAAGTTAGGTCACGCTCCAAGTATTGAGGAGCAGAGCAGTGTCTCCACTCTCCAGCTATCTGGGAGACAGCCTTCCTCAGCTCCCCACTCCTCACCACATGTTCTTTGGCTTCCCATCCCCAGAATGTACCTTCCAAATCATCAATAGTCTTCTCCAGCTTGGCTACAGACCGTTCAGCAAATTCAGCACGAGTCTCCGCCTGCCAGACAGAAGCGAGCCAGTTAGTGCAACAGCTTTGGGATACAGCAAAGGACTAAAGGCATCAGCCTGAGGACATGAAGTCTCCCACCCTCCACATCTCTCCCCACTCAAGCTGAGGCCAGGTCACCCAGCTGGGCAATCCCGACATGGTCACTCACCTCTTTGAGTTTATCAGTCAGGATCTTGATCTCTTCTTCGTATTTATCCTCTTTTTGAGAGTACTGTGGAAAAGGAGAGGAGTCAGCAATCAGCAGCCCCAGGTACCTCCCATTCCAGAGGGCCCACTGCAGCTGTAGGGAGACTTAAACTCCTCACTGCAGTGCACATGCCCACAGAAACTTCCAACTGGGAGTTGTTCACATCCCTACCCTAGTCCAACAGAACTGGGCCAGGCAGCAAGTCCCACATCATGTATGTAACAAACTTGGGCACAGAAAAATTCTCATCCCAGCAGCATAAACATCTTGGCTGATCAAGTCTGCCCCAAGGCAGGGAAGGGCAGCCAGACTTCCCACACTCCCAGATTCTACAGTCAACATTAGCCCTGCACTGAAATCCGTTAGCTCTCCCAGGAGAGCAAGCACAGCTCTCCTTGCTTGCTTAAGGCTGCAGTTGCATCATTTCCATCCCAGTGGGTGCTCTGCTGTCACACACCCTCCTAGCAAAACAGAAATATTTCTGGCCCTTGGACAAGCAGCCCTACCTTCTCAGCCTGAGCCTCAAGAGACTTGAGATTGTTGGTGACATTCTTCAGCTCTTCTTCCAGCTCGGAACATTTACTGTGGGGTTTTGTAAAGAAAGGGGGGAGAAAAAGGAAAAGAAGAAGTGGGAGGGAAAGACAGGAGAGACAAGAAGTGAATCCATGTGCAGGGAAGACCAGAAAGTTCTTTAGGAGGCAGTCTGTGATCAGACTGGATGGGACCCTGCTTTGAGGCACTTGTGTGGAAAGCAAGTTCCCTTCCCGCCTCCAAGTTCCTATTTTAAGTATTCTGCCAGCACATGGGCAGGGCACTGAGCTGAGCAGCTGAGATGTGGACACAGATTTCTGCTGGACCTGGAGTCTTCAAGTAGGAACTGCATGTTTAGTTTGCTGTAAGGAGGGAAGCTGTTCTGACAGACAGATGGACAGCCACCACCACTCAGACAGGAATATTTATGGGCAGAGAGGACAGAACATTCCAGGAGAGAGAAAGACGCAGTTAAGCTGAGGGAAGGAGCGTAGGAAGACCACAGGAGTTCTGGTTTAATGGTTCGAGAAGGGAAAGGTTAGTACCTTTTCTTCGGCAACAGACAGACACTTCAAGTTCTGGTCCATCACTCTGATCTGCTCCTGCAGCTCCCGGCAACGACTGTTAGTGACGGTCACATGATGGCACAAGCCAGGTGGGGGCAAGGGTCAAAAGGAGCACCAATAACACAATACCGCAGAGCAAAAAAGGGAGTAGGGGAAAAACACAAAAAAGTCATGGTCATGACATGCATGTCTGGGCAGGAAGCACAGTGCTACTGCTGCATACACACTAACTTTGTTAGACAAGGCCCAAGTACAAAAAGGCCCTGACCAGCTCCTCAAGGATCAGCTAAAGCATCCAGACATGTGAAAGGAGCCCAAACACCACAATTTGTGTCTGCTCTGAGCAGAGGAAGTCCAGCTTGCTGCTCAGCAGTGCAGAAGTCTGTAGTGGTTACTGCAAATATTTTAAGAGGCCAGAGACCAACCTCAGCCACAGTTCTGCCTTTGGACATCCCGCATGCCACTTCAGCTCCTGGCCCAGGAGGCCTCTGCCACTTTAGGACGAGTGCTGTGCATTCACCTGCCCCGTAGCAACGTGTAAAGATCTCGTGACCATATGCACAAAGCAGTGCTGGTGAATACCGAGTGGAGAAGGATCCTCTGGCCTTGCTAACTAGGGAGTCCCTCCATGCAAAGGGGCAGAACATCTCCACTACAAGGCAAATCATGTCATCACAAACTCCACATCCTCAGTGGACCTAAACCTGTTCCAAGCAGGAGAGTGCTTCCAATTCTTTCATCTGAGGATCTAAACCCACCCTGTGCTTCAGGCCTTGTGTAACAAGGTTAGAAATGCTGTGTTAGTTCCCATGCAAAGGTAGACATGCCAGTTACATGCAAGCAGATTACTCACGACTCTGCAAGCTCAGCTCTCTCTTCAGTACGCTCCAGATCTCCTTCTATGATCACCAGTTTCCGAGCAACCTGTAAGGGAGAATCAGAGTTAAGAGGAAGGAAGATGATTTTGTATTTATAGGCTGTGCAAGGCAGTAAAGGGAACGCCTGCAGGAGTCACTGGAGCTGCCAGAGTCTTTTGGCTAAGGGGAACACTGATGTAGCTCTGCTGAGAGCCAGGCTCTCCCCCCAGGTTTGCTGAGGAAAGCTCTGTCAGCAGGAAGAGGAGCCGCCTCTCCTAGCCAGGGTCAGCCGTACTAGAGCATCCAAGGGTCTCACCTCCTCATACTTCCTGTCCGCCTCCTCTGCAATGTGCTTGGCTTCCTTGAGCTGGATCTCCTGCAGTTCCATCTTCTCCTCATCCTTCAGAGCTCTGTTTTCAATGACTTTCATGCCTCTGCCCAAAAGAAAGCAGAGGGAGGGGAGATGTATAAAACAATCCTGTACAAGCCAGCAGTGTAATGAGTTTCAGAGCATTAACAGTGCTCCCCCGGGACCACATTGCTTCCTTACGAGCCACGACACCTCCGAGTGCAGAGGGTAGCACAGGAAGACAGAGGCCGCTGGGCTGATGCAAATATAGCAACCTCGATTGCTCAGAATTAACTGTTCCTTGGAGTGTTACTCCAGCAGCTCATTGGGCTCCTGGACCAAGGGAAATGTGGTGCTGCCGAGAAGAACAAGCCAGGCTGCCTTAGGGACTTCGACACAGCTGAGCCAAGCACTTTGCAGGCTGGAATGCAGGAAGAGCCAAGTCCATCTTTATGGCAGGACATCAGCTGGGTCAGGCTGCTCACTACAGCATGTACACCAATGAAGCACATCAGCCAACTGGCAGTGGACCGCTCCCCTCTGAATCACACTGCCAGGTCAGGGGACATCTGCCGGAAGGGAGGATGCCAGCAGAGGCAGCAGGAAGAGAGGCTTTCCCACCAGCAGCCACCTTTACAAGTCAACAGTGTCCCAGAACCCATTTATTTCTCCTCCACTGGAGGTGGGGATGCATGGTAGCACACAGCACTTACTTGTTCCTTAGCCTCAGGTTCCAAGATACTCACTCAAGGCCAACAGCATTGTTTGAGTTGCTCTGCATAAGCAGGTACTGACTCCCACATCCAGCCTTGATGTGGTATCTATTTCCCACCCTCCAGGAACCCCAAGAGGTTGATGGCACCAGGCCCTCAGTCAGGAACACGTCTCAGATGTTTGACAGAGTGAACACAGCAGCCCTTGCTCACCTTTCACTTTCATCTGCAGCCTTCTCTGCCTCTTCCAGCTTCTGCAGAGCTGTGGCAAGGCGCTCCTGGGCTCGGTCTAACTCCTCCTCTACCAGCTGGATACGGCGATTCAAAGATGCCACTTCTGCCTCAGCCTAGAGGGAGCAGATGAGGGTGACTCAGTCTGTGGTAGGGTTAGCAGCTAGTGCAGGGCAGCTGAGGTCCGCCTTCAGGTCAGCCACAGCACATGGGAAGCCAAAACAAAGCCAGGATGCTTTATCCACGTTATTACAGAGGCTGCACTCCCATACGCTTGCACACACGTTAAGCTTTGCAACATTTCACACAGGCGCTTTGTCCATGCAGCAGTCATCCCGCAGGTTTCTCGCCTGTCAGCTTGAGCTGACGTGACAGTTTAAGCCATAAACACTAAGTAGATGACTTACACTAATGGGTCTTCTCTGCAGCTGCTGTAATCCTGCCAGGCCATCAATCACAGTCCTATTTATCCACCACACCAGAGCTCTGTGACAGCTACCATTTAGCACAAAGTCAGTTTACTCATGTGACCTGGACAGGAGCATTGCTTGAAAAAAGCCCCCCCATCAGCAACATGAGAAAGATTAACAGCTTCAGGTTCAGAGGTCTGCCAAGCTGTGTCAGGGCACTGGCAGGGCAGGCCTTCTACAGCGCTGCCCTGACCTGGGGAGCAGCAGGGCTCAGCGGATCACTGTAGTGCCCATAACCTCAGTGGCTCAAGCCCCAGAGAGCCAGCTACGCTCTAGGCTTGCTTCCTTCCTCCCAGTGATTCACCAATAACCCAGAGAAAGAGCAAAAAGCCTCAAATCTGGTCTTGAGACAGGTTGAGGAGGCTGTTCCCCAGCAACAGCCACATGCAGACAGCCACCTCAGTTCAGTCGTACATGCCAGGAGCCAGTGAAATTGCCGAGAGCCCACAGGCACCATGCATTTGCCAGAAGCATGACCACAAAAGTGACCAAGGCTTTAACGAATCAGCAGAGATCAGAAGCCATCACAACCCCCCCAGCCAGTCCCGTTACAGCAGCACTGCTATCGACCACAAGGCGTCTGCTTACAGCCCAGTCTGCGTCAACCCCAACCAGAGCCTGGGAGGAAGCCTAGCAGCTTTGGGGATACTAACGCCCCACCTGAGCCACCCCAGGGGAACCCAGAATCCTGCCCTCCAGCAGGATTACTGCACTCGTACAAAAACAGACAGGGCTGCAGCCATTTCAGGGCAGCACTGTGATCTTCTACAGAGACCTGTGCACAGGCACATGCCAGGCATATATGAAATATCCCAGCTACTTGTAACAAAGCAGTCTGCGAGGACATGCTACTTCTAACCATGCCCAAGGAGGGAGGAGCAGAGCAATGAAAGAAGCCAGTGTTAGAGCAGGGCCCAACACAAATCACGTTCAGTTCCCAGGAGAGGCTGTCCAAGCTCTTCCCCCAGGGTGGGCAGCAAGGCGCTCAGCACCCCCCACAAGCATGTTTCAAGACCAGGCTGTGAGAACACAAGTTGAAGAGGAGCTCCCGTGCCAGCACGCCCTGCTTTCCACCGGGGAAGCTCACAACACTGATGCTCAAACAAGGCAGCCCTGCAGCAGGCTGCCCCAGAGCCAGCCCCGCCAGCACGTTTCTCTGGAGGAGGAAGTGGTCTGCTCAAAGAGGAACAAAATGATACGTTAAACAGAACTGGGAAGGAGACTTTTTGACACACGTCTTTTGCCTATTAAAGGGGCGACAAGCTGTCAAGGTGGAGAGCCTCCTCCTTCTCGCAGGGAGTGGGACACACCAGCACAGCAGGCCTCTGTTTCCTGACCCGCTGAAGTGCATCGTTTAGCCCTGACTTCCTGCAGGCAGCACTTAACCCACCCAAAGAAAACACCCTTGCTTTTAAGGAACCACATCTCTCCCTCTGCAGAAGGGTCCTTACACCTCCCTTCCTGCTTCTCCTCACTGGATACAGCTGAAGCTGTCAGGCTTCCCCAGAGCACGGAGGTGACAATTCCAGGCAGCCCCGCTGCCAAGCAGCGCATTTCCGTTACTCCGTGCTTCCTTCAGGAAGGCAGCCCTGAGTCAGGGAGCTACCAGGAGCCCTGCAAGCCAAGGGCAGAGCTTGCCTTAGCCTTCAAGACTCACCATCGCATCCCCAGGCCACAGAGATCTAACACGGACATTCCTCGTGACCCAAGGGCCAGGCCACAGGGCAAGTACAAGACGCCACTACACTGGGAACACTGGTTCTCTCCCCTGTAGCGAGGCTCCAGCGAGCTGGGAGAAACACGCACGTTCCCATGACAACGCCGCTATTGCAAGAGAATGCCTTATGTGGCTGCAAAGAAAGAGCCCAGCTGAGGTCTGGGAGTGGCCTCGTCCCACTGTGCGGCAGAAGCTTCTGCCATCAGCCTCAGTAGCAAAGCCCGATCAGCCCCACAGCAGCAGCACCACACCGCTCGTCACAGACATCAGACTTGGGCACCGAGGGTGGAAAAGCCTCAGCTTCACTTCTGAACAGAAGCAGCAGCACAGTCACCGCCCAAATTTGCAGAAGGTCACGCTCAGATCTGAGCCAGTCACCCACGAGGGCCTGCCCTGTGCCACCCCATCCACCGTCCCCACGTCGATGCCAGCCTTGTCCGGAGCTGCGAGAGCGGGCGCTCGCCAGTTCAAACTCTGCCGTACTTGCTCCTTCCCTCCCTCCAAGCAACCCCAGCCCAGTCCCTGCCTGCCCCCAACACGCTCTCACAAGGCTGCTGGTCTTGGGGGCAGCGGAGATCCCCGCTCGCTGGGATTTGGGCAGGATGCAGAGCGTGGGAGTTTTCCACTCGGCTCCTGCACTGGCAGCATCACGAGTGAGATCACTTCCATTTTATCAGCACATGCCAAGGCTACTCACACCTTTGTGCTTGCAACACTGGGCCAGACAAGATGGCCGGGTTCCTCCCCTTCCTCTCCAGCAGCTCGGAGCGAGCAGGCAGCCAGGGAACCCGGCCGGGGACCGGCGCCCTCCCCAACCGCCTCGGGTTCCCCCACCCGCCGCTTTCAGCTCCGGGCTGGCTCGGGAGACCGGTAACGATCAAAGATCTGCCGGCTCCCTGCAGCTCCAGTCGCTCCCCGGCACCGGCCGAGGCGTCGCGATTGGGGTCCGGGGGACCCCAGCGAGAGCCGCCGCGGGGCACACGGCGGGGACACTCACCCCGCCGCTCCGAG
>WAAD01041861.1:38539-49440 GCA_013389945.1 Fregata magnificens | reverse complement strand
CAGGGACCAGGGACACCCCCACGGGGGCCTGAGGACCTGGGCCTTGCCCCACACAATCCTGGGAGCCTGCCCCACACACGTCCTGCCCCATGTGGGTGCATGCACCCCTTGGCCCCCGCTCTGCCCCATGCGCCCCCCCCCACGCCTCAGGGGCCTGTGTCCAGGCGGCTGTGCGGCCCCAGGAGCTCCGTGGGGCTGGGGCCGCCCCGGGGCCGCCCTGTCCCTCAGCCCCGCGGGCCTTATACGGGCACGGCTGGGCTGCAGCAGCGCCACATTCCCACGGGCTGAGCTCACGCACCACCCTGGAGAGCCCCCAGATGCTGCCAGGCCTGAGCCCCCGCAGCCCTGCAGCAGATCACGCTCCCCTCCTTCCTCCCCAGGGATGGGGCTTTGGCACCCAGCGGTTCCGCCGAGCCACGGTGCAGAGCGCTGCTGCCAGGCTCTCGCTCCACCGCCACGCACCAAAACCCGCCGTTGCGACAGCTTTAGCCGTTGCTAAAACTCTCCGGTCTCAGGGCAGAAAACACTGCCAAGAGCAGTGTTCCTCTGTGCCACCAGGGTCACGGAGCCCCCTGAGAGCTCAACAAAAACATAACCGAGTCCTGTCACTTTCCTCGTTTGCCACGAAGCCTGTTGGGCAGCGCTTCAGGCACGCGAATAACAGGGAAAGGGGCACTGGGCTGCCGCCCCTGCACTGCCTCCTAAAAACCTCAGCAGCCAGGCAGGCACGTGCCCCAGGGGTGTGTTTGCCGAGGCAGAGAGGGCTGGCACACGCTCAGCCAGCCAAACGGCTTGGCACGTCCCCCAGGGATGAGCTGGCAACCGAAAGGGCCTGACCCTGCACACTCCCGCTGGCTGGAAGGAGCCAGGAGGTAGCTCTGTGCGTCCAATGCTCCGGGGTGCAAAATCCCTCCTCCTGCCCCTCCACTTCCCTGAGCTGGGGTGAAACTGGGGGAGCCCCAAGAGCCGCCCTGGGGGGTGGCAGCCAGAAAAAGGGGGCTCCAAATGCACAGAAAGGGATTGTTGCAAAGCGAGTGGGGATGTGGTCCTCAGCACTGCGGTGTTGATGTCAGGGAGAGAGTGTGAAAATGCCAGCGGGGAGTGAAGGGAGGGAAGAAGGGTGCAAGGGAGGGAAAGGGCTCCCCAGAGCTCTGCAGCGCCGCTCTCGGCACGTGCTGTGCTCCGGCGCAGGGCCAGCACTGCCAGCATGCTCAGCCCAGGCCAGGACAGGAAGCCGCAAGCAAAGCCACAGGGTTGATGAACCTCCCAGGGCTCAGGGAGGGCTCAGGAGTTCCCAATTACGGCCTGGCCCCCAGCTCAGAGCCAGGACGTGCCAGCAAGAGCCAGCCCAGGTGCCATGCCGGGGCTTGGGGCTCTTCCCCATGGCCCATGGCCTGGCGTCAGCGGCGTAGCAGGAGGGGAAGGGTCCTGCCTCCGAGCTGGATGTCAGAGCTTGGCCCATCGAGACAGAGGAGCCAGGGGCTTTCTCCCGGCTCCTGCGGGAGGAAAGATCTGCATCCCCCTGATGCTCAACCCCTGAGACATCGTGGCCCCACGGGATGACAGCCCCTCCGGCTGCCAGGTCCCGGCAGGTGATAAGTGGGGCCAGACGCTGCGCCACGTGATGCCTGGGAGAGCGGCCGGCTAGTGAAACCCTGCACCGCTTGCGCCATTGTTTTCCTGGAAACAGCGGCCAACAATAGCCGGGCTGTGCCGTTGTCACGCTGCCCGCGCAGTCTCTGCCTGCCTGGGGAGACAGGGGCTCCCTCCTCCTCCGGAGCTCGGCTCCTCCGACAGCAGCCAGGACTCGGAGCTTCCTGGGGATACGCACGGACCCCACGTCCCGCTCTCGAGGGGCTGCCCGCTGCCGCCAGCCACTGTGGCTCTGCCCCCAGCTCAGGGTCCCCATGCCCTGTTTTGGGGAGCCTTGGCTGCCCAGCCTGCTCCATCCCTGCTCCCAGGCTGCCCAGGACATCCTTGGCCGGCAAGAAGCTGGGACCAGCCCCTGCCAGCATCCCTCTGTCCCCTGCATGGCTATGGGTGGCCCCCCCAGGCTGTATCCCTCCTGGGCTCACTCTCTGTTCCCAGACACCCGCACAGCTTTGCCAGGAGTGCACTGAGCCTGACAGGGACCTTCCTCCGTCCTCAAGGCCACAGGGAAGGGCTGCAGTCCCACCAGGAGGGTAACAAGGGGAGGGTAGCCAACCCAGCTCCCACCCTGCACCCTATACGTACGTCTGCCGCCTTCTTCTCCGCCAGCTCCAGCTTCTCCTGGGCATCTTTCAGGGCCTCAGAGTATTTGTCCAGCTCGTCCTCCGTCCCCTTCAGCTTCTTCTGCATGGCGGCAAGCTCGTCCTCCAGCTGGAAGGGCAGCAGCAGTCACCGCAAGTGGACACTGCTCCGGACCCCCGCGTGGTGGGAGAGCCCTGCCTACCCCATCCCAGGCTCAGCTTTGCCCCACGGCATCCCTCCTGTCCATTCCAGGGCCAGCTCTGCCCCACAGTGTCTGTCCCTGTCACACATGACACCAGCTGGCAGTGGCTGAGCCCTGGGCAGTCCTCGGGATGCCCCATGGCATCGTGACACAGTCCCCAAGCTGTGGGACGGTGGCAGCTCTCACACCCTTGTTCCCCTTGCCAGACTCTGTGTTGGGTCTGGGCTCAGCATGGTCCAGCACAGGGACATCCCTGGGCTGGGGGGTTCTGCTGCCCACCCTACCTGCTTGCTCCGCTCCTCCGCCTGCTTCTGCTCGGCCTCTGCCTGCTCCGCCCGGTCCAGGGCATTCTCCTTGTCCAGCTTCAGCATCTGCATCTTCTTCTTGATGGCCTCCATCCTTGGTGGGACACGGGCACTGGCAGCGGGGCGGCGGGCAGCAGGACGGGCAAGGGGCAGGCAGGGCAGCAGCGCTGCCTGCTGCCCCGCTGCCCAGTTTATCAAGTCTGCCCTGCCTGCCGGTGTGGGGGCTTTGCCTTTCTTGGGCCGAGCCGCCTCCCCACCTTCCCAAAAAGTCTGTGCTCGGGACCCATTGTCTGCCCTTGGGGGGGTCCAGGCGGCTGCAGCCTTATTTGGGCTCCTGAGGACAGCTGGGGCGGTTATAAAAAGCAGTGGCAGGTCTGCAAGCGGGGGGTCCTTCATTGTCCCGGCTGCCTGCCCCCCCCCATGCAATGGGACACCCTGGCTGGTGTCGCAGGAACACAGTGCTCCCGCTCAGCACTCCCTCGGGACATGCTGGGCAGGCATTGAGCCGGGTCCGTGTGGCGCTGGCAGCGAAGCCCCCCCAGTTTGCAGCCCACTGGGGGCTCGGGATGTTTTGGTGGCCCCTGGGCTGACATTTACCCATGCCCGTGGGCGGCGTGGAAAAGGGTGAGCTCAGTCCAGTGCTATTTTAAGAGCAGGGGCTTAGCAGCAGCCCCTGGCCCATATTGTTTGGCTCAGCAGGGAGCAGCGGGGCTAGCTGAGCCCAACATCCAGGGAAGAGCCCCCCAAGGAGCCCGCTGAGCCCTGAGCCCAGCTCCGGCCGCGCTGGTGCTTGGCAGCAAGGCAGAAGATGCTGTTGGCAGCTAGAGGAGCAAATTCTTCAGGCGCGGGGAGGAATTCTCAGGGAGAGCAGCGGCACTTCCTACGCAGCCGGGGGATTAGCAGCCTCCTCATGCTGGCCACAAGGTCCTGCCAGCCCCGTGAGCCAGGTCGGGACGTCCCATGGGGGAGACCCACTGCTCTCACCCGAGGACAGATTTTGGGGGCTGAGGGGGTCAGCATCCAGGGACCCAGGAGACAGAGACCTACCCCAATGGCAGCTCTCTACTCCCTGGGCAGGGCTCCAGGAGGGACAGTGCCCACGAAAGGCCTCGAGCAGCCACTGCACCTCCATGCCCTGGGAGCCATAAATAACCCCATGCACCAGGACAGCAGAGCCAGTGGTGGGCACGGGGCCACACGCCTTTGTCCTGGGATCATCCCAGGCGTGAGCTGGGGGACAGGTGGTGAGTGCTGACCCCGCCACCATCCCAAACCTCCGCCAGCCCCCGGGCATGGCAGCTCCCGGCTCCCTTTCCCTGGTCCCGTGGAGATGGGCGTGGGGTGCGAGCAAATGGGTTTTATCGCAGCAATGAGAGAGCAGGCAGGGGGTGCGGGAAGGGGTGTGGAGGGACACCCCGTGGTTCCCCCTGCCCACGGGAGGGCGCAGGCAACATCTCGCCTGGTCAGCGCTGGGCATCCCTGGCGCTGTAAGAATATGTTTGATATTTAGTTGGTTTTCCAATAAAACAACCTAATATCAAACATATCAGACAGAGGCAGGGGCAGGCAGAGGTGGACAGGACCCAGGGCTCGGCTCCCTGCAAGAGAAGGAGAGAAAGAGAGGCTGAGAGCAGGAGGTGGGTTAACTCCTTGCTGATTGCCCAGGCAGGAACCCTCACGGCACTGCACAGGCAGCACACCGGACTCGGTGTCTGGAGCCCGCCTGGGCAGCTGCACCAGCATTAGGATGCTCCAGGCTCTGGTGCCTGAGCAGGAGGCATCCTGCAGTGGGGACGAAGCCGGAGCAGGGCAGTGCAGGCACAGTCTCCTGGCACGACACAGCACGGCACTCCATGGCACAGCATGTCATGGACTGGCACAGCACGGCACAGCACGGCACGGCACAGCAGGCAGCACTGCCCACCCATCCCTGCACACCCGGGGCTGAGGGGACCCCACGTCCGTCACTGCCTTACCTGGGCCAGCTGGGGGGCTCCTCGGCGGTCTGGCTCAGGGGCCGCCCAGCCACCATTTATAACCGCGCTCAGCTGCACCCAGTGGGGGCACGCGGCCGGTGAGTGCCCTGGCCCCACACATGTGGCCTCATTCCCATTAATTACCACCCATCGACGTCCCCCTGCCCCCTCCACAGACCCCCGCGCCCTTGCCGCTGAGCGCTGCTGGTCGATATGGGTCGATGGCCCCGCACCGCCTGCTCCTGCCCCCGGTCACACTCCGCCGTCATTAGCGGGGCCATCAATACCGGGGAGCCAGCCCTGTCCCAGCGGGCTCTGCGCCACTGAGGGGCTGCGCGTGACCCTGCCCAAGGACGAGCCCCAGCTGGCGCTGGAGGGCTGTGCCCCATGTCCCCTCCTCCCTGTCCACTTGCTTTGAGGGAGCCACTGGGACCCCCTGTCCACATGAGCATTCCCTCCGTGGGGCAGCCAGGGGAGGTGACCGCCCGTCGCCCTGCCCCATCCCTCATGCGGATGTGGCCCCCCCGTGCTGGGCACCGCTGGGTGACAAAGGCAGGACCCCAGACCCACTCTGGGGTTGGCTGTTGGGACCTGGGGCAGCATCCGGCCACAACGGCACGTGGGGTCTCGGTGTGCTGGGGCCACATGTCTCCCCACACCATGCCAGGGCTTTGCCACAGCGGGATGCACCGACCTTGGGAATGGCGCTGAGGGCTCTGTGGGGGCCCAAACTTTGGGTGGCCAGTGGGGCAGGACGTGGGGCAGCCAGAGCCCTGAGTGCCACGGGGGGACAGGGGCACAGCCCCTGCCCCGCTGCCTGCCTGGGCTGGGGGACCAGGGGCTCCAGCCCCACGGGGGTGGCAGCAGGGCGGCAGGGCCACACGGGGAGGGTGGCAGCAGGGACAGCAGGGACACATGTGGCAGCATCACGGTGCTGGGAGCCGGGGGCGCACGTGCAGTGGCGGATGATGTGATGCAACCTGACAGCCGAGCTAATGAAGGGCTGTGGGCAGGGGGTGCCAGCCCAGCGGCCCCCAGCCCTGTCAATAAGCAGAGCCAGGGCAGGCGCTGATGGGCCCTGGGGCCGGGAGACACCAAGGTCAGGCGCAGGCAGCAGGGATGGGAGGCAAGGAACGGGCCCCCCCCCAGTCGGGGAGCAGACAGGGGTTCAGGGGTGCCCAGACAGTGAGTGGGGCCAGGGAGCATCGCACCCAGCCTGGACAGGCTCCTCTCCCCACTGCTGCAGGGTTGTGCCACACGGCTAGGAGCACCATGCCACAGGGGATAGGAGCGTGTGGCCGACTCCAGCACAGCACAGCACGGCGGGACCTGTGCCAGGAGCGGGACCCAGCTGTGGAGCACGCAGGGCTGGGGGAGGCACACTGGCCATGCTGCCATCTCCTGGCATGGCCGTGGCCTGGACCGCGTGTGCAGGATCCGGCACACGTAGGGTCGTGGACAATGTTGCCGGATCCCAGCCACCGCGATCATGCTGAGCTGCCCCTTCCCTCCACCTCCGCCCAGGGCCGTCCCACGTCCCAGCACGCAGCAGAATGCAGCCCCCATCTTGCTCAATGTGTATTATTCTCAGCCAGGAAGCTGGGAAATGCCAGGCTGGTGCTGAGCCCGCCAGGTCAGGCGCTCACAACTGCTCCATGTAGGCGGCTTTCCCGAGCTGGCGCAGCTCCTGCTGGTGCTCATCCTGGAGGAGCCGGTGCAGGGCGGCTCACCGGACCGGCTGGGCACAGGACCCGATGCTGAACCCCACCATGTCCCCAACTTGCCGGCACTGGGAAGCATGGTCCCCCAGGATGTACTGGAGCGGGACGAGGGGGGCACCCAACCCTGGTGGCACAGGGCTGGGTGCACCCAGCCATGCCCGACCCATGCCCGGCCTCACCACCGGGTATGTGCCGGCAAGGTGCAACTCCAACTCCATGCTCTGCTGCAGTGCCCCGCGGGCCACGGCCCGGATCCTCTCCCAGTGCTGCAGGTGCCCCCCCGCTGGCTGCCCACAGCTGTGAGGACATGATGCAGTGCCAGGGGGACACCAGCACCTGCCCCCCCAGCCTGGGCAGAGGGCTGGGCCCCAGCTCGCCCCATGCCGGGGCTCCCCCTCACCTGCTGCCCCCCAGGACAGGGGGTTCAGCCCCTGGGGCTCCCTTTGCCAGCTCTACCTCTCCAGCAGCCTTGCGCAGGCGCTCCCCTTTGCCAGGACCTGCAACCAAAGCAACCCCTTTAGGGGGGCCGGGGTTTAACCTGCATCAGGGGGACATTGCACCCCACTGTCCCCAACTGCTGCCGGGAGCCCCAGGACAGCCACCTCCCCATCCCCTGCCTCGTCCCACCTCCTCCTGCCACAGCAAGGGGGTCTGGATGCTTGCCACTGCCATGGCCGGTGCCACAGGGACCCCTCAACCACCCTTTCCACCAGCCACACCCCTAACAGCATCCCGGTTTACTGTGGCAGCGGCACAAGGACAGACGCACCCCTGGTTCTGGCAGGGAAGGGGTCCCCGCAGTCAGAGGCCGACGGCACACATCCTGCTCAGGGTAACTGTCATTTTATTAAACAGCAATTAAAAAGATTGCAGAGGCCCAGGTGAGGGGCGGGGATCCCTGCCCCACATGGTACACGCTGCGGTGACTGGTGAGCAGCGGGTGCTACCGTCAGCCTGGCAGGACGCAGATGTCAAGTTGGGGGCTGCGAGCTTTCACCCCCAGGGGCTCGGCAGCCACTGGCACACGAGGCGCTGGTGAGAGTGGGAGGGAACACTCCCTTGGCAGGACAGACAGGACGTTCAAAGCTGGTATTTGTCTGCCCAAGACGTCCCCAAACGCCCAGTTGCAGGAGAGAGTAGAAACTGCAGCCCAAAGAGGCACCTCAGCCACGGCGGCTGAGAACTGGCCACCAAACTATTTACACTCTGTCCAGGCACCCTGGTGCACAGCCCGGGCACACAGGCAGGCTGGGCACGCCTGGTTGAGAGCAGCAGGCAGCAACGGTGCCACAGGGAAAAGGAGAGCATTCACCCTTTGGAAAGAACAGATGAGCGGCTCCAGAGCCTGAGACCCACACAGACAGGACAGACAGACAGCATCAGCCCTGCCAGCTGTCACGGGGAAAGAGAACAGGTGGAGGAGAGCGCTGGCTGGGATCAATGTCTTTTATAAATAAGCTAAAGCTAATCAGAGTTTATTCACAGGGCCAGGGCTCCAAGACATTGCCAGACTCAAGCCTGAGGCGTGTCCCAAGCCTGCCGTAGAGGAGGCTGCACAAGCCGATCCCCTCCGGGTTCAGCAGGCGGGTGCGCTGCTTTGAAACAAGCTCCAGGTGAGGGCTGAGCTCCACCAGCTGAAATGGAGCCTCCGCCAAGCGACGACCTCCAACATCGTGCAAGAGAGAGACCCGAGAGCGCAGCCGCTTCCTCCCAACGCTGCCTGCACGCCAAACTGTGGCCAAAACTCGCCCAGGACACCAGCTGCACCCAGCAAGGGGCTCTGCTCGTGGCAGGTCCCTGGAGCAGTGCTCCCTGTGTGGCTCACAGGGTGCTCTCCAGCGTGTTGTAGTTATCCTTGAAGCTCTTCAGCTCCAGGAAGTGTTTGGCACGTTTGCTCTTCTGGTTGGAAGGCAGGTAGGTGACCTGGATGGTGGCGGGGTTGGAGACTTCGGGGGAGAGGGTGAGGTCCTTCGCTGCTGACTGGTGCTGCCGCTGGCTGCTGCCTCCCCGGGCCTTGGTCCTGCAGGGAAAGGAGAGGCATCATCACAGCTGCCGCCCTCCCCAGAGGAGCCACTTGACCATCGCGTCCGTCTGTCGGACATGAGGCAGATCTGCCCTCAGGACGAGAGCGTCCACTGCGGTTTTGAAAACCAAGGCTGGCACTTCTGCGGGTGCCAGGCCTGGAGCCCACACAAGGTCCCTGGCTCAAAGCCAGCAAGCCTGGCCAACGCAAGCAGGAACGCGGACTGTGACCAAGTAACAAACGCAAAAACGCATTAACAGTCGGGCTGTAAGGAGTAAGTAAACCTGGAAGGACAGACAGGTGTAAACAGCCCATGTCTCAGAGGCTGGGTTGTGCCACAAAACCCATCGCTGTTCACACCTCCACGATGGGCTGCTGCGGCCCAAGAAGCCACTACCCCACCCCAGCTACACAACTGGGCAGTAACACTTACATGTTTGCCAGCTCGTTCAGAGCATCCTGGTACTGCAGATATTCTGGTTTCCCAAAGACCTGGACGCAAACAGAAAAGACCATGGAAAACCCAGCCAAGATCACAGCGTGACAGTTCAGCCATCAGACTGGAGCGTAGGAATAGCCCCCGGCGCTGCTGCAGGGGCCGAGTGATGCAGTGCCGGCGCTTACCCCAGTGCCGTAGCGGGCACTCTCGTACCCATCCAGCAAGGTGTCGATCAAGGCTTTGCGGATGCCTTTGAAAGAGGTGCTGGAATTCCGCAGTTCCAGCAGGTAGGCACAGAAGTTCTTCCCTATTAAAGACTTTGGGTACCGGCCCTCTGCGTGAAATGGGATTTCTGGAAAATAAAAAGGCACAATGCAACCGGCTGAAGCGCAGGTCAAAATGCTTGTGTTCACCCACAGACGAGTCAGAAGTTGGCGGCTAATTAAACCTCCCACCACATCTGCTGCCTCTGTTTGCTGACTGCTCCCAACGTGTGAGCAAAGCGGACCCTCAGGATGCCAGCCCCGGGCAGGATAAGCGACTGCTATTCCCAAACGAGGACCTTGAGCCTTATCACAAGGCTGCTGGCCAACGTGCCGCACCCTTATTTCCTCCACGCACAGTCTCCCTCCACCCTTCCCCTCCCACTCTTGCCCTGAGCTCCCTTACCAGATGTTCTGATTGCATCCAACGCCTTCATCCTATACAGGTAGTTATAGCAGCCTGGCAAAGAGAAAACCCAAACTGAAAGCTCTGCAAAACTTGGCAGCAGGAGGGAGGTGGGGAAAGCGGACAGGAGCAGAGTGCAGAGACACCATCTTGTGTCAGCTCGCCGAACGCGACGTTGCAACAGGACAGGCAACAAGAGAGGCCAGCGATGCAACTCGGCCCCAGGGGAATGATCTGCTGTAGCGGGACAAGCACTGGACGGTGTCTCTGGTGGCCTCTGACTGACACGCAATGAGAGAGGGTACCTTGTGTCTCCAGCTGCAGAAGCCTACTGTCATCCTCAGCTAACAGCTGGGGCTCGTACTTGATGTCTTGCACCCTTGACAGTCGGATGTCGATTTCTTCCTTTAAATCCTGCACAATGGGAAAAAAAACCCCAACACTTACAGACCACTCGCTTCGTTTGCGGGATCACAAGGATGATAACAGTCATGTCCTGGGGGCCCTCTGAAATAAAACCGCTCCGTCTCTAGCTGCCCATCACCACACCAAGGTGGCAGCTCCTGGAAACATCCAATTTTGAAGCAGACCCTGCCTGCCCCTCTGGGCACGGATGGGTCCATGGGCACAGGGGAGGGAGGGCATATCCCCACCGCGGGGCCACGTGCACCCACCTTGGGCGCGTGCTGTCCAACAGGCACGTGGGGGCCACGGCGGGACTTCATGGCGAAGCGCATGATCTGGCGTTTCACAAAGATGAACAGCAGCACGAAGACCTGGGGCAACACAGCGGGGACGAGGGGTTAGGTGCACCGAGCAGCACCCTGGGGGTCTCACGGCCAGCCTGGGCCCAGCCCCGCTGACACCCTGTTCCCAACCCCATGGACACCCCAAGCCGAGCAACTGCGGGGCCCCACAGACCCCTCAAACCCGGCAAGCACAGAGGTTCCTGTTCAGCCCATCAGGAGCCCCATGGACACCGGGGCCGGCCCCACAAACACCCCAGCCTCCTCACGTCCTCTCCCTGCCCCACGGGCACCAGGAGCCCACGGGCACCAGGAGCCCACGGGCACTCCAGCCCAGCCCCGCGAGGGCCCCGAGTCTGGCTCTAAGGGAGTTCCCCACGGATCTCCTGGCGGTTGTCTCACTGGAGCTTTACGGACACCTCGGGCCCGGCTTCGCGGGGGCCCCACGGGCATCCCGGGATCGGCCTCACAGGGGTCCCACGGGC
The DNA here is from genome assembly GCA_013389945.1 of Fregata magnificens. Lineage (NCBI taxonomy): Eukaryota > Metazoa > Chordata > Aves > Suliformes > Fregatidae > Fregata > Fregata magnificens. Next base: position 38,642 of record WAAD01041861.1, on the reverse strand, counting down.
GCCCCGGCCGCACGGGAGCGCCACAGAAACCCCAGGATCGGCCCCACAGACAACCCGGGCCCGGCCTCACGGGAGCCCCACGGGCAGCCCGGGACCGGTTCCA
>WAAD01041861.1:4986-37587 GCA_013389945.1 Fregata magnificens | reverse complement strand
CTGCGCCCCGCTGGAGGTCCCGGGCGCGGCGGTTGCCTCCGTGCCGGTTCGGGGCGCTCTGCCTGCGTGCCCCCGGGCAGCGGCGCCGGCCGGTCAGTCCTCCCAATAAAACGCTGCACCTCGATACCGAGCTGGGGTCTCTGATGGCGTATCCGGGGGCATCCCCCCGAAATCTTGTACTCCGCACGCACGGGAGCTGTTGGGTTTGCAGCTGCCATGCGTTTGCTCCGGAGGAAAAATCTTAACGCTGATAAACCAGCCCCCGCCGTGTCGGGCTCCTTCGGGTCCTTGTTCCGCCCCACGTTGCAGGAAAATCTTTCCGAATGCTTTGCCCTCTGTGGTCCTTTCCTTTGGAGCTTCGGAGCCTTTTGCACATGTTAATTAAGCTTTGTTGGAGGGGGATGGAAATACCAATTTTCTGTATTAACAGATAAGGGAAACTGAGGCTGGGATGTGCCGGGACTTGTCCAGCATCAGCTGGCAGGTCTGACACAGCCAGGGATAGCGGATGTGACCCACAGATCCTTGTTCTAAAATTGTAACTTACCTGAAATTTCTAATAAAATGAACAGTTCGTTACATTTCTGTATCACCTCTTTTTCCGGAGACTCCGCACTTCACGTTTCATGTAGCCGAGACTCTCTCCTCTCTAGACGTGGAAGGCAAGTAGCGGCGTAGTCTGAAAAGGAAGGGGGTAACGACAAAGCACGTCACATTTACTTGCAGCTTCTTTGAAGAAAAGATGTTGTAACCTGTAGCTGTGAAGCTTTTTGTTTTCCCTAAATCCTGTACGAATGCATCGCTCTCCCGTTGTCTTGAAATGTAAGCGTTCGCCTGGTTTAACGCTGTTTCTCTGGTGTGGATCAGCCATGATTTGCTTTGGCTGGAGCCGCCCTTTTTTGTTATATCCTTCTTGGTGAATATATGTGGGTTTGCTCTTTGGGGGGGAAAAAAAAGGGGGGGGGGGCAGAACACTTTTGGTGAAAACTGCTTTGAACCAGTAAACTCCTATTATTGTTACTTCCGCGCAGGGCCAGTTCAAGTGTCAGGATAACCAAGATTTGCAGTTAAATGTTGCACGTGAGCTGTGCCGAAGTTACACGATTGAGGAATAAATTATCAGCAGCTGAGTCCTCTTCCCTCAGTGCAGTGCCTGGGGTGTTGTGTGGGGACGCCCGCTTACCCTTAGCAGGTCTTAGCAGGGTCAGGCCTGACTGGTATCTCTATAATAGATGCTTTTCTTGTGGTTTTTGCATGTTAGAGAAAAAATAATAATGATTTAATCGTGGCAGAAATGCAGCTGGGCAGAGCGGAGCGTGGCAGCTGTTGAACAATGCCTAGCCACTGCACAAAGGTTTGGGGCAGCAGACTGCTGGAACTGTATCCTATTGAAATTGCAGATTAAGTTACTGCAAACACGCAGGATTGCTTCCCTCTGGGCCTGCAGTTCTGCTGCCAAATTGGTTTAATATGACAACTTGTTTGTGCGTGAAACACTTAGAACTGGAAGAGATGTAGCGGTGGAGAGCGAAAATAAATACCGTGGGGAAGGAGCCTGCGTGGAGCGTGGGAGGGATGGCTGCATAGCTCAGGAGGCTTTGTCTGCTCTGCCTTGGGTGAAGTCCAGGCTTGGTGCTCTTCCTTAAATCTGCTCGGTGTCACATGCACCTCGGGGGCTCCTAGTGACCAGACAGGTAGCTTGGATCATTTCCTGATAAGAAACCTTGGCACTGTATAGCTGGAAAACTGTGTTTTTAAGTTGCCGCGAGGCATGGGTGACCCCAAAGGGCAAACTTTTGAGGTTTTGTGGGAAGATGCGGGAGCAATTGCATTTGAAAACTTGCCTACAAACGAACGCTAGATGCTGATGGGAGCAGGGGTGGTGGCGTGTGCATCGAGCCACGGCGCGGAGGTGACATTAGGGTCTCCGTGCTCTCGGGGAAAGATCTCTCAGCCTGGTCAAGCCTTCTGCTGGCGGACTTTGACAAGAGACTCCCCAGTTTTCAGAGGGCTGTTTGCTAGTGCTGCTTCTGAGCTTTCCTCGCTTTGCACGCCCGGTCTTGCTCTGTGCTGCCACGTTGGTGTTCACAAGCAATGTTTCAGATCGTATACTGCAGGTTGGATTTTCTGGCTCAGGTTTCCTCCCCGCTCTTATGCTCTGTCTGTGGCTCCTTCCCTTGTCCCGAGCATCTGCCTGCAGCACCGGCACCTGGAGCAGACCCTGCTGCTTTGGAGGAAGGCGTCGCAGTCTTGTTAACGAAATCCAAAAATGTGAAGTGTGCCATTGTTGAGATTTTGGAGGCTCAGAAGTAGCAAGTCCTGCCGAGTGCCATGGGATGTGCCTGGCGTCCCTTGTGTCTGGGAGACGATAGGCAGGGTAAAACTACTCAGTGCTGATCCTGTTCTAATCATCCAGGTTGGGCTCTTCCCCTGAAGCCCAGTGTGAGGTTATAAAACTCCACTTGCTTTGGACACTCCATGGCCTGAACTCTTACTGGGATTTTTTGCCTGAAGCAGTAACCTAACAACTTTACCGGCTGTTATTCCTTGTTGACATCTAGTTCACTTTTTTTGGTAGGTTTTTAGTCTAGAATACTCAGTAGAAGAAATCTTAATATTTCCAGTTCTGGGGAATAATTGAAGCAAGCAAAAATGGGTAGTTCTACAAGGGCAGTATTTTTTTTTTAAAACAATATCGCACAAACCTGTAGCACCACTTATTACTGGAGCGTTTTTGCTTCCCCTGCCCTGCTTTGAAGGCAAGAAAGGAGAAGGGGAAGTAGCTGATGTGTCTGAGGCTCTGAGATGTTCTGCTCTCAAAGTAAAGTTTCTTTAGAGCTTTCTTCAAGTGTTCCTTGCTCCAGTTGATCGCCGTAGCCTCTTACAGCCCCGGTCATGGCAAATCCGTGCCAGCTCACACACTTGTGTTTTAGCAGCGAGTCATTAAACCCTTTACCCCAAGTACTTCTGCTCCTGGGTCCCGATTGCTCCCATCTGGATGCAGGTGATGTTTCATTTGGAGCGCTCTGCTGTGGTGGCGGTGGAGAAACCTCGAAGTATAAGTGGCCTTTTTGTCTTGGGGGCACGTGGAAATGGTAGGCTGGCCCGCCATGGCTTTTGGGGAAGCGGCGGGAGGGTGGGGGCCCGCGACAGCTTTACTGGCTGCCTCACCCACGCGATCGTTCAGTCTTGGTGCTGCCTTTTGTTTTTGGTTTCTAACAGTCTGTTCTCTCTTCTCCCCTGACCCACCACAGAGTTCTACCTTGTAAATACTGTTATTTGTATATACTGTAAATGATGACATCGGTGGGCACTAACCGAGCCCGGGGGAACTGGGAGCAGACACAGACACAGAGCCAGACACAGCACAAGCAGCGGCCGCAGGTAAGGGCAGCGTCCATGGAAACCAGTTAGCTTGGAGGTGGAGACCTGGCACTCCTGCCTGGCTCAGCGCTAATGGCTGGGCTTGGCCTAACGAACTTCCCTTGTGCTGCAGGGTGCTGCTCGCAGAGCCAGGTTAATTGGGCGGCCACTGACAGTGGGATTTCCGCATCGGTGCCTCCGAGCGGGAGCTGGGGCTGAGATTTGTTTTCACCTCCATCTGACCATTCCCCATTCACTTTAATGAATGCAAGTGGCTGAGAAGCCGCCTGCAGTGGGTCTTGATGTTCTGGTGGTGGTAAGGTCTGCCTCAAAATGGACGTAGTTTAGGTGATCGTCGCTCACCCGGTGCCACAAGGCCATTCAGCGCTATGTCCCTTTCTTCCGGGCTCCCCTCGCTCGCTTCTCTTCCGTCTGACTTTCTCTCTGAAGCTTTCCTCTTTCTGACCCTTGTTTGCGCCTCCTCTTCATCATATTGATTCCTTTCCAGAGATATCAGGGAAGTGGTATGGCCTTTGGAGGAAGGTTTGTTGGAAATGCACCACTCTAACCACTCTCTCTCTCTCCGTTCGATTTCTTTAGGCTACTGCGGAACAGATTCGACTTGCACAGATGATTTCGGACCACAACGACGCTGACTTTGAGGAGAAGGTGAAACAAGTGAGTGGTGGAAAGTAAGGGTGAACTCTGACAGGAAGGCAAGATCAATGTCGAGAGTACCGTGAATGCTTTAGGGGGTGGGAGGGACAAGGCTGGCTGCTCACTGAATTTCTGGGACTGGCTTGTTTTTCAGGGGCTCTCGTGCCTGCCATGTTGAGCCCCAGAATGCAGGGAACGGTGTTATCCTGAGAAAAGGAGGTTGTAGGTTGGATTGCTGTGAAACAATGGTAACTCCAAAATTCCCAGCCTCAGTTATTTCTCGTTGAGGGGACATAATTAAGCTGAGAAGACCGGGGAGACTCCCAAACCTTGACATTTCTCTGTAGGATTTCTGGTTTGGGATTCAACTTACTTGCCTCCTAAGACATCCATGGTGCCGCCTTTGTTTGGAACATGCTGACCATGGTGTTGTCTTCTCTACAGCTGATCGACATCACAGGCAAGAACCAGGACGAGTGTGTGATTGCTCTGCATGACTGCAACGGAGATGTTAACAGAGCCATCAACGTGCTGCTGGAGGGCAATCCGGACACGGTAGGATTGGGTCCTGTAAATCTGGTGAGGCCTAGTTCAGTGTAACTGCATATTTGGAGACAAGACATACAGTAATGTCTAGATAACAAGAGCCAAAATGACTGTCTAGTTCCACAAGTAGCATGTAAAGTGTGATTGTGTCCTGGCTTCTAAACGCTGCTCTCTGTAGGCTTGCACAGAATACAAGCGTGGCCAACAGGCCGAAAGGAATAGAGGGGAAAATGCAATAAATCATTTACTTCCTATTCCTTTTGAATCCAAGCACTTTGGTAACAGTACGGTGACATCTGTATAAGCTTTCACACTGCCTTGAGTGTGAAGTAACCTATCCTTTCCCACAAGGGCTGAGTGACCTGTGTTGAAAGGCGGGTATGTGTTAGCTGTGGTTCATTTCCGTTAAGAGTAATGCAGTTTTGTGTCTCTGGCCCTAAACATTCGCTTCTTAGCAATGCGCTGACTGGCTTGCATGCTGCTGCCTGTGCCACGTTTTTTGAGGGTCCTTTTGCGGTTTGTTTTCTGTGGAGTTAGGCTCAACTGCTGTCACTCACACAGGTGCCTGTCTCAGGCAAGCCAAAGTCAGCTGTGAGAACAAGTGAGCGCTTGCTTAGGAGGAACCTTCCGCCTGGTGTGCAGGACATCATTCATTTTGTGACAAAGACAGCAGAGACACGAGTTCTTTTACAGCCCAGTAAAAAGCCTATGAATATCAGATCCTTCCAAACTGCCACTGATCAAACATATCTTCCCAGCACCCTGCTTTAGCTGAAGCTGACTCAACACTTTGTAGAGTTGAGGCTCTAAATATCACTTCAGAGTATTATGCATTAGCTCTTTTTTTTTTCTCATTATTAGCCCTGAGTGTAGATGGATGAGCTGGACAGCTCAGACTATATTCTATGAAACGTAGCTGCTCCCCAATGTCAGATGCTTTGCTAGCTTTGGCACCGGCCAAGTTAAGTACAGTGCACATAAGGGTTCTTCCTTGCCTTCAGAGAGTCCTTTCCATTGAGAACTGAAGAAAACAGCTGTTGGAAAATCGTTTTAGAGAGGGGGATGATACAAATGTGCATTGCTGAGGCAAAACTCTGCTGTGACTCTATTTTCCTCCACATCCCTTGTAATCGGCAGCTTCTAGTTAAATGACAAACTCCTGCTATTACAGCAATTGCATTTCCTAGATAAACACATTGCTCATGAAAATAGCATCCAGGATAGTGTACAGCAGTGTCATGTAGCAGTACCTCCTTTATTTGAGCAGCTGAAATGCCCAGCAGTGTGAGATGCAGGGCAAGGCATGGCTACTGCAGAAGATTTGTAGAGGCAGAAACGGAGTTGGCAGAGCAAAGCCCTCAAGTGCCTGCCACTTCTCCAGCCTGCAGTGCCGTGGGGGGCCTGCAGGCTGGTACCCGCAGCACTGAGCACAGGCAGTGTCTGCACTGTAATTGGTCAATGGTCCTGGAGCTGCTTCTGGCCTGGGTTCAGCTTGTGCAGCAATCCCGTAAAGGGGATTTTCTGATAAGAAACAGACTTGCTAATTGCTCAGATACTCCCGTGCTGATGAAGACAGCTCACCTGCTGAGCTAGTTACTCATAACGTACCATATTTCAAACAATAAAGGAGCTGGCGTGATCTTAGCATTGGGTTAGACTTGGCTTAAAAGGACACTATTCAAAGTAAATATTTTCCTAAATTTCCTTCCGAGCCAGATGCCTATGGAGAGAGACTTCAGAAGCCTTGGGTTTGAAGGCAGTTTGTGCCTCGATGGTGTTTTGGGTTTTTTGGGGGCTTTTTGTTTTGTGTGGGGTTTTTTTGTCACTATCCCTGCATGTTGCCATCCAAAACCAGCTGTTTACTTGTCTGCCAGTTATGTTTTCAAGTGCTTGTCAATGACTTGTGACTTTTTTTTAATTGTTCTAACAGTGTGCAGCATCAGTTTAGGAGTATGAAACCACTACAGGCTGTCATAAAGTAAACCGATGCAGGCCCACGGCAGTAAGCTGGAGGCGTGCTTAAATTCTTACAGTTGAACTTGGGATGACTTGAACGTGCCTGTTGGATAAATTCTGTGATACTCCTCTCCCTGTGAGCTGCTATTTGGGGGAGGGGTTTTGTTAAATCACTCTGCATCTGAGAGAATAACTTATCCCAAAATGTTGACTGCAGAGCACTTTGGAACATTTACCTGGGTTATTCTGAGAGCTCACCAAAACAGTGACCTGTATGAGACGGCAGGGTTTTTTTTTCCCCCTAAACGGGGTAAATTTATCCACGCTTTGAACTTGAGTAAGTATTATGCCCACACTGTTTAAGGGGTTTAGTAGATCTTTGCAGAAATAGAATAACTCATCTCCTGTTACCTCAAACTGCATGCTAGTCCGCTGTAAGAAAGCTTTCCTTGAAGGAAGAAGCTGTACTGTGTGTAGGCTGATAGACTCTTCTAAAAAAAAATTGGGCTGGAAACCATTTTTCTGGAGACCCTTGTTATATTCTCTGTAGCCTGTTTAAATAAGTGCGTATTTGCATCTTGCATTGATCAAACTATGATTAACTTGTTTCCCTTCTGCAAACCTTCAGCATTCCTGGGAAATGGTCGGGAAGAAGAAGGGTGTCTCAGGACAGAAGGAGAGTGGACAGACAGAACCCAGTGAAGAAAGCAAAGAAAACCGGGAGAGGGATCGGGATTTCAGCAGACGACGTGGCGGGCCACCGAGGCGGGGGCGAGGTGCCAGCCGTGGAAGAGAGTGTATGGACCTGCCCTTTAATAACACCCGTAACTGTCACGGTGCACAGCAAGGCACTTTGTGCTGCATAAAAGCTGTCAGTAAAGCTTCTTAGGCAGACACATCTTTGAGGAAAACCATCCTTGGGTGTGTGGCAGTCTGTTTGATGCTCCCCTATCCGAGATGATTCCTTGGGTGATACCCTCAATACCTCAGCTTAAATAAAAGAAGTTATGGGAGTGTTTGGCGGCGTGATCTCCCACACAGCCACTGCACTTCGGTGTTTGAGGTCTGGTCTTGTATTCTCCCTAAAGCAGGATGATTCTTGAAATTGTCTTTGCATTGTTCTGACTTTCAGTTCGGGGCCAGGAGAATGGACTAGACGGTGGTAAGAGTGGAGGATCTTCTGGAAGAGGCACAGAAAGAGGGAGGCGGGGACGTGGCCGAGGCCGAGGTACACATGGGGTTTGAGGTCAGAGGGGGTGGGAGGAGAAGAATTACATCAGCATATCTATCTCCTCCATGAGGTTTGAAAGCCTCTTTTATGGGAGGAATTGCCAAACTTAAAATAAGCACTTGATTTTTCTGTTCTTATGCTTACATTTAGTGCCTACACGTTGCTTCCCCATCTTAAGCATGCCAGAAACAGTATCTAGTTCTTACATCTCATTTGTGGAGTTGAAAAAAAAAAAATAGGGCTTTATTGTATAGAGGTGGGAAGTTAAAAAAACTAAGGTGACTATTTGGCAGGTGGGCCAATTGCTTGTTAGCAACAGAATATGGATCCTCCCTGTTCTTGCACGTGTGTCTCAACACCATTGCTGTGCGAACGCTTGGCTTGGTTTTCAAGTACTCAGCGGCAGAAACTCATGTTCCCACAAAATCTGTGCTGCTCAGGAATTGTTGCTGAGGACACACACTGCAGGAATCAGAACCTGGGGTCTGGTACTTATGGTTTGTGCCAGCTGGAAACCTCATCTAAGCCTGGAATCATGCATCACTAATTATACTGCCAGCCAGCTGAGGTCATGCCCACACATCTAAAGACACTGCTGGAAATCCCATCAACTCAGGAAGATCCTCACCGCTTTCATATTCTGGGCATCAGAACTCCATATGTTGTTCAAATGTTTCTTTTCCTGGTGATGCAGAGCCAAGAGAGATGCTCAGCATGTGTGTATATTTTACAGGTGGCTCTGGAAGGCGAGGGGGAAGATTTTCTGCCCAAGGCATGGGGTAAGTTTCACTGGTACAAACTACAGCAAAAATAAGGCTTTGTGCATGAATGGTACTGTTTGCCTTAGTCATTTGTGTTACAATTTTCCTTTTTTTATTGATAAAGCCAAAACTGCATCATGCTAACTTAAATTTGGAATGGCTGGTGTAGCTGAAGCATCCCTCTGCTGAGAGAACCATCTTTTGAGACTCTTTGAGATGTGTCATCATCTGAATAAAATCAGTTGCTTTTAACATGCTTCAGCAGAAGGGAGTAAAAATTTCCATCCTCCTATTTCTTACAGAACTTTCAACCCAGCTGACTACGCCGAGCCGGCCGGCACGGATGAGAACTACGGGAATAGCAACAACAACACGTGGAACAACACTGGCAGCTTTGAGCCGGATGATGGCACAAGTAAGTGGCCTTCACGCACATGTTTGCTGTTTTGTATTTAGAGGTAAGTGGATTTTGTGTCCACCCAGTTGCACTGAGGAGGTTCTGGGTAGGTCTTTGGCTCAGGGACAGAGGAATGGGTTGTTGGTTCAGAGTTGGATTTTAGTGACCCTGTTTCTTTGCACCCAGAGGTGCCTTTGCATCTGTTAGGGTGACCACGTTGGGAATTGGGAGCTGGGTGATTGTTATGCTGTGAGCTTGTGTGTGCTGTTGCCCAACAGAGGCACAGGAACACTTGCCTCTGTTTATTTTCCAGTAGAAACCATGCTGCCTCTTTGGAAAAGTCTTTTTTATAAAGTGTAGTGCGATAAACACATGCAAGTTCTCCCGATATTTGGTGCATCCTTCAGAGACTATTACTCAGAGTTCAGATGTCTTGCTCTTGATTTCGGTATGGGGAGCATTCTCTCTTTCATGGTCATCTTGCGCAAACTGCTGTAGGATGAGACCTTGTTACAGAAAGCTAGCTGAAAAGAAATCTTCATCACTTGCCTGTTTGAAGCAAACGTTTCTTCACTGGGCGGTTCGTGAACATTGATCTGCCCTTGCACGTTCTCTTGCATTGGAAAAATGGTACTTTTTTTTTGTTTCAAGTATGCACACTATTGTAAGACACAAGTGAACTCAGATTTTGCAGTGTGATAACTGGACAGAGTCACAAGGGACAATCCTTAATCGTAAGTAGTCTATTTGTGTGGGGTTTTTTTAAGAGTGGTGTTTCTTTGGGGTTGTTTTTTTTTTTTTTTAATGGAGCAATCTTGCACCACCGTGAAGTCAAACTATTTTTCCATGATTTTTTAGCATCCAAGTAAATACCACATCTTGATTATAAGAAGCATTCACAGCCGTATTAATGTTGCTTTAGGCCACTTCTGTATTTCTTGTATTTGCTGAAAAACTGATAGCTTTGGAAAGTGAGAAATAAAGTACTGTAAACTGCGATACCTTTTACTACACATCGTTAGCGTAGGGTTTTTTTGGTTGGTTTGTGTTTTGGTGGTTTTTTGTTTGGGTTTTTTTTTTCAGAAAACAGCTGTTTTGAAAGGGGTAAAAAATAAGCATGGTTTTGTAAAACACTAGCAGATTGAGTGATCATCTTGCTGACTGAGAAATGGAGTTTTAAATAACGGAGGGAGTAGTGTAGGCTTGTGTTAAGGGCAATGGGTACACTTGTCTCTGGAGGAAAAAGAGATGGGAGTGGATGAGCTCTATGTGCTAGAAGTTTAACTGTCTGGTCTGAACAGGCTTCTGTGTGTTTGGGTTTTGGGGTTTTGTTTTTTTGTGGTGGTGTTTTGTGGAATTGTGCAACGAAATGGGTTAGAGCGTGGTTGGGGGGAACTGAAGATTTTTCTGACAGAACAACTCAAATTTGCTCTAGTACTACAACGCATCTGTAAAGTTTATTGTGCAACTACGCTGTTCACCTGTGTCGTGCGTGGTCATTTTATTTCCATTTTAGTAGCCGCAGGCATCTCTTTAAATTAACAGTATCCACAGGTACAGTGTGACTGGTGTAAATGGGGGCAATGAAACTCGCCTTCACTTCAAGTCAAAATTTCACTGGTTGTCTGTCTTTTCTTTTTTTGTTTTGTTTCAGGACTTGATTTCATTGGGGGTGAGGGGTCAAATTATCCCCGAAAATTTGACACTGCTCCTGGTACGATACATCCAGGTGCACTAACTGCCCCGGATACCTTTACTTCATAGCTTTTTTTTTTAAAAAAAAAAACCAAACCTGAAATATCTGTGGATATGTCATTCTTCTCTCTCTTAATTTGTTCATTTTAATGAATATTTGACGTTTGTTCTGACTGTGCTTTTACTAATGCTGACACCTTGAATGTAAATTGGGAGTGGTTAACCCAAATTCTTGTGGATTATGTAAATTTTAACTTCAGCCACTGCTTCTCGGTACCCAGAGCAGTTCCGTGTCCACAGCACTGATGACAGAGTATCCCACCTGAGGGGAGGAAGCGCGAGGCAGCTTAAGTTGTATTCTGCCTGTCTCGCATCAGAAAGCTGTGACTTGCCGTTGTCCCTGTGCCGTTTCCTTGGCGCGGTGGTTCAGTTCTGCAGCGATCACTTCGCTGGCCTCCCCGCTGTGTTTCTGCTTAGGGTTAAAACACTGCTGCAAGGGGAATTAGTCTGGCTAAACTATCTCAGCGCTTTGGCTCTGCTTACAGCTACCTTTGGGTGAGCGATGTGCTTGATGGCTGCTTTGGCATGCTCTTGCTGCCTGGCTGCTCTTCTTCACCTGAGCAGACCTGCCCTGCAACTGAAGATCATGGTGGATTTTGAGATGACTGGGATGCTTGATGGCAAAGGTGCTCAGTGCCTGGCCACTTTATTTCCTGCTCTTACACCTTTATGCCTTATGAAGCCAAGAGACACCCATGAGGTGATCCAGTTTGCCTTCTACCTACCGAATCCCATTGGTGTCCATAACAAGGCCAAAATCATGTTACATCTCCTCCATCTAACCTGAGGTCTGGAAGTCGAGGCTAAGGGCCCTTCTGGAGGGACTTGCCACTTTGCTCCTGAAGGTCAGGACAGGAGGAGGAGCGTTGAGGCTGTAGAGTCTCTTTTGCAGGGGCCTGGAGGCAGACATACTTGGAGTGCTTCTGTTGCTCTGGAGCATCTCCTGGTCCTCACCTCTGGGTTAATCTTTAACTCCCGCAGGCAGCACAAGGTCATCTGCTCCAGTGCTGCCATTGTGGTTTTGCCACACTTTGGCTTTGTTTGCATTTACATTCCTTTGAGGTGCGGAGTCGGGGGGTCTGTCACTCTTCCAGGCTGAGGCATTGAGCATGATCCAGTCATTGAGATAGCGGCAGACCACCTGATGGGCTGCGAGAGGAGCAAGGTGGTTGCTCATCTCCCAGTTTAAAATGAAGAGATAGTATATTTGGGGGGGAGAAAAAATCTTGAAGGCACAAGGGCATTTTTTTTCTTCAGCACATTCATATTTGCAAATGCCTATTGACTTTTAATTTTATTTTTTCTCCTTTTCCTGGTTTGAGGAGCTCAAAGAGCAGCAGATCTTTGAAGGGCTTTCTTAAAGCAGAGAGGAGGGATTGCCGTTCAGAAGGCAGCACTTCTGCAATGGTGTTAGAAGTGTCAGGGCATTGCTTGCATTGCAGCTTTCCCCTTTGGAAGAGCTTGATGGAGAGCGATGCACTCGCTTTCTTTAAAAAAACTAAACATACTGTGCTGGTTAGGAAGCTTTCTGGAGCATTTCTGGTGAATGCCTGGTTGTACATCGCAGGTCTTTGGTTTTCCATCTGTCCCTTCGTGTGCAAAGGAGCACAAGCCATGCTGACTAGGTGTCCAGTACTCGAGAAGTAGAGTTGCCAGGAAAGCTCCATCAATGCCTGCTCTTCATCTGCAGGATTTCCTTCTGCTTTTCCTGCTGCTTTGCTTTTCTTCTCATTTCCCCCAAGTGAACAAGACTAAGAGAGCCCTGTGCCATGTTCCTACATGCACAAACTCTTCTTGGGGCAACTCTCCTGGCTTCCTGCTGTCCTCTGCCAACTGCAGCCAACCCAGGTACCTCCAGCTCCCACTTCACCTCTTGGGTAAGGGTTGAGCTGGTAGGATCTTTCTGATCCATGAAAATTTGGAAAGGAGCCTTCCTACTACTGCTGTGAGGGCACAAAAAAAATCTAGGGAATGGTGGAATCTGGGTTTTTAAACCCCGGATGTGTTTTGCATTGAATGTGTTGAACTCCTCCTGATGCTTCTGGCTGGGGAGGAAGGGATAGAGTAGTGTGCCTTGATACTCCCGGCACTCAAGGAAGTTGTGTTGTATTAATATCTGTATTTCTAACATGAATGTTAAAAAAAAAATTGAGGAAGGCTTCTTGAATTGGCTCAACTTGTCAGGCAAAACAAAACAACAATGAAAAAAGAGTAATTCACTGATAATATACTTATTTCATGCACTAAGTCCACCACGTCTAGACAAGCAGTTGTTTGGGTGTTTTGGCCTCATAATTAAAGTGTATATGGGAAGGTCTGCTGTGTTCTTCCCCCCAAAATCTCCGCAAGCCTGATTGTGTCCTGCTGAAGAATCCACAATGTTCTTGCTCCCTACATGCTGTGTTTTTATGCTGTAAAAGGCTTTCAGCTTATAAAAGGGCTGATGCCAACTTGTTCCGTCCTTGTAAATGTCTACAGGATTAACCCTGTTGGCTGTGTTGGGTTTTGTTGATCTGGTTCGCATGGGCTGAAAACAAGCTGTGCAAAACGGGGCTGTTTTTACGCTCTGAGTTTTTTGGGATGTAAAATGCTCCTGCTCTCCTCTCACACCAAATTTTAGGTTGCCTAATGGATTTGGAAGTCGCCACGTAATATTCAGAGTACTGAGGTTAAACTGTGGTGGAAGTGAGGGACGGAACAAGTTGAAGATGCGGCTAGGCAAAACTTTTTTTTCCCAGTAAATTTTGCTCTCTTACAAATTGCACTGTGCTGGATTGCGGCTGAAATCTTGTGCTTTTCTCCCTGATATTTTGAGCTACTCACTCTGAGCATATCTCTGACATCGGTCACAGGAAATGCAGGAATTGCTTAGTCCCTTAAATTTTCCTTTCTGATTCCCATTTGCCTGTGCACAGGAGGTCCTGGTGCAGTGAGGTTGCAACATTTTTCGTGGGGGGAAGACGAACCATGTGAATGGTTCAGTTGTCCCTGGGTTTTAGAGAAACTTAAGGTTTAAGTGGTTGGCGAGGTCCTGCACAAGAGCTGGCAGGAAGCCCCCAAAGGAGGTGCTCTGTCCAAGCTGCTGGGGTAACACTAACTGCTCGTAGGTGCAGAAACTTGCAGCTACTGCAAAACAAGGGGCAATCAGGAAAATGGCACAAGGAGGCTGGGGACGATGCTGGGGCTTCCTTGCCAAGCTCAGCTTCCCTGTTCGGTGTCGGGATGTGTGCGTTGCCCTAGCTGCCAGCCCAGCAGTCCCTCTCTCTCAGCCTAGCCTGCCCAAGCAAGGCTGAGGCAAGCCCGTTGCGGTACCTTGCCCATGATTTGTGAGTTGGGGTCGACTGCTTTAACTTGTCTGGCTGGCAAATAGAAATCCTCTCAGCTGCTTGCAAAGCTCCCCAGTGCTTCCCTGGCTCTTGGAGGTAGAGCTTTGATGCACGCGTAACTTCTCTACCTGTTGTTATCCTTGTAGGTGCGTGGAGGGCAGCGACAGAAGAATGGGGCACGGAGGACTGGAATGAAGATGTAGGTACTCTCCAAACCCCTCTCCTCCACGTGTCTGCTGGCAGGCTGCCATCCTGTTTGTACACACACAGCTACGAGAGGAGCACAAAGCCTATCCTCCCCCAACTATGGGCATAGCCCAAGCGAGGCTCCCAGTTCCAGGAGCTGTGATGAATAAGTAAACGTCGCTGCTTCTAAAGTACACGTGTGGTAGAGCTTGTCGTAGGACCCCAAGACAGGAAGGGATCTCCCGGGGCATCGAGTCTGGTCCTCTCATTTCCTGCACCTGCATGATTGAATTCTTCCATGAACTGGCCTGACCACACACAAGATTCTTGCTCTGCTCCTCTGGTGGAGTGGCAGTTTGGGAAGGTTTGCCTTCGATCCACACCACGTGCCATGGAGGAGGCAGCAGCAGTTTCGTGCGTGTGTCACATGCCTCTGCTGGTCCTTGTGATTTGGATTGAACAGAAGCTCTTGACTTTACCTTCTGACTTGCTCTTTGATGTGTCTTGCTGCTTTTTGTTCTCTACCTGGCACCTCCTTCAGGGGAGAATGGACACTGTTGTCACCTGCTTTTAATGCCTCTGTACCAGTTTCTTCTGAAATGGGCTTCAGTCTCTCTCTGAATCAAGGGAGAACGTCTGTCGCTGCAGATGGGAGCAGGGTTGGGCTTTTGTAGTATTATTATTAGTTTTGCATACTCATTTTTGCTAAGCCTACAGAATGGGCACAAAGGGAAAGCTTTTGCTTTCCAGACACCGTCTGAAGGAAGCGCTCCTGCTGTGTTGAGACGCAAGCAGCTTCTCTGTTCAGTCAGGTCTCTGCTTGAAGAGAGCCTTTGATAGCCCTTCTTGCCTTCAGTGTGTGTGATATGCTCCCAGGGGTTCCTGATTTTGTTTTTAAACTCTTGCAGTTTAGTTGCTGGCAGCTCCTCAGTCTGGAATAAAAGTTGTTCCTATTCAGATATGTTCCAGGCTAAATCACAGGTGGTGATTAAACCTCCCCTTCATTCATTTTTGAGCAATGTTATTTTCCCTTCCATAGTTGAAGTAGATCTGTTGGTCTCTGGTCAGATCATCCAGGTGAGGCCAGGATCATTGGAAGCTTAACTATGGGTCTGAAGCTTTTTTTTCTTTGACTTCTCTAGCAATGCTTGCGCCTACCTGTGCAGTGGGTTTGCAGATCAGTGCTGCATACCATCAATTCAGAGCACCTGTCTAAGACCCCAGCAGCCCTAGTGGATTTGTGGACTATGGGAAATTTGTAGAAGGATTTGGATTTTTTTTTTTCCACTGGCAGGTGATTTGTGCACTTGCCTGAGAAGAAACAAATGAAATAGAAGCTGATTCTGATGGGAGCCAAATGTCAGAGAAGTTTAAGTCTAAACACTTGAATCTTTCTGTGGCTGTTTGTTTCAAACATTTGTGTGCTTTACTTGGAGTCCTGAGATGCTGTTCTCACTTTTGGATTCTTCTTCCCTTTTTTTCTTTTTATCTTTCAGCTGTCTGAGACGAAGATCTTCACCGCCTCCAATGTGTCTTCAGTGCCTCTGCCTGCCGAGAATGTGACAATCACAGCTGGACAGAGGTGATAGCCCATGGCGATGCTGTTTACATGGGAAAAGTGGCACATAAATCCCAGAGCAATTTGCCATCTCAGACTAAACCTTGCCAGCTAGCTAAAATGCAGCAGCTCTGAATAAGATGAAATGGATTTAAATGGAAAAGTTGAGTTAAGACTTTCCGGGTCCTAGTCCTGGCTTAGAGTTTTCCGAGGCTCTGCTGCTGGTTCTTCAGATTTGGGGGCATTTTGCTGTGTCAAGTTAATGGAAGACACGCTTTAAAATAGAAGACCATGCAGGATCTTGCTTGGTCTCTGTCCTTTTGAGGTTGCTACTGACAGTTGTGAGTTAATGTTCTGCAGATTCATTCAATTCGTAAAATAAAAGCTATAAATCGTGAGGCTGGAGGTAGAATACCGCTGTAATGGAAGTGAGGGGTGTGACAGAACTCATGTTAACCTCAGTGGATTATCTTTCTTTACCCAGAATCGATCTTGCAGTCCTGCTAGGAAAGACACCCTCTTCTATGGAGAATGAGTCAACAAACCTGGAGTCATCCCAGGCTCCTTCCCTGGCCCAGCCGCTGGTGTTCAGCAATTCCAAGCAGAGTGCTATATCCCAGCCTGCCTCTGGTAACTCCTTCTCTCACCACAGCATGGTAAGGAAATACTGGTCTCTGCCAGCATGCGGGTTTTGGCAGGGGTTGGTTTCCCTGACGTTCTCTGTCTGTATTTGAGCAATATGGGAAATACAGTTCTGACACCTGCTCACTTCTTGTGAGTGGCAGTGTCCTCCGCTTGGATGATTTGCCAATCTGTTCTAAACGCAGAGGCATGAAGTCCATTGCTTAATTAGAAATAATTGGGATAATTCCTCCCCTGTTGCCCTTGTGAGACTTGCAACACATTCTTCTTTCCTGCTATGAGGAAAGGGAAAAACTCTTGCAGTCCAGGGCTTGCAAATTCAGCGGTTTGAGAAGTGGAACTGGTTGGGAGTTTGGTGTGGGATGAAATGCTGGCATTTACTGACAGGTGAAGGAAGGAGGCATTGAATCTGAATCAGGGATGTGCACAGTCCTGGGCAGATGCTTCTTTGTGTAACTTCAGCAAAAGAAATTAAAATTGTGCACTTAATGGTGAGATAGTTCAGGAAGGATTTTCTAAACCACCTTAACTGTAAAGCCAAGTTCTCCTGGTGGTTGTCTTTTTTAGTGCAACCAAATGCATGTGAATAATTTAGTACATTTTTAAAGATCCTATCTGTTAACTTTCTTTGTAAGCCTTCATGACACTGTAAAATGCCATGGGTTGGGCAACAGGTAAGTGTACCTGCACTCACATACGGTAAAGGCTGTGAGA
The DNA here is from genome assembly GCA_013389945.1 of Fregata magnificens. NCBI lineage: Eukaryota > Metazoa > Chordata > Aves > Suliformes > Fregatidae > Fregata > Fregata magnificens. The sequence goes on along the minus strand of WAAD01041861.1, from coordinate 20,495 downwards.
GAAGAATGAGCCAGCAGTGTGTCTGTGCATCTGGAGCTCAAAAGTGTTAGGCTGAGGCACCCAGTGAGAAGCAGCAGGATACAGCGCGTTCAGGCTTATGTTAAGAGATGTATCTGTCCTCTGAGCCAAGTTCCAAGCCAAGGGAGATGTTGACTTTGTTATTTCATTGCTGAAATTACAGGTGAGCATGCTGGGGAAAGGGTTTGGAGATGTCGGGGAGGCCAAAGGCAGCAGTACCACAGGTTCTCAGTTCCTGGAGCAGTTCAAGACAGCCCAGGCTCTGGCTCAGCTGGCTGCTCAGCACACCCAGCCTGGTGGGAGCACCACTGCTTCTTCTTGGGACATGGGATCCACTACACAGACCTCGTCTCTTGTGCAGTATGGTAAGGAAAAGTGGTGTGGCTTCCCAAAGGGGATCATGTTCTCCCAGAACTGCAGAAATGCGCTGCAAGTAGCGGTGTGAGGGATTTTGTGGAGGGCCAGATCACAAGGTCACAACCAAGCCAACTGTGCTGGAGAAATTCAAAGAACCGTTGTGCAAGTTTGTGAGAGTAAAATGTAATAGTGCATGTGAGTCTTTCCCTGTTCCTCTCATACTTAGAGCAGTTGAATCCGTCTCCCTCTTGGTCATTCCAGCCAGCTTCAGGGCCAGGGATCTGGCATTCCCGAGACCCTCACAGTGTGCAAAACTACTTCCTGGTGTAAAGCTGTGTAACAGAGAAGGGGTCTGAAAGTGGTCACCTCTGGAGAATAGTTCCTGAATGCCAACACTTGTCAGTCTCATCTCGCTTCTGACCTGATGTTATCTTTTAAAGGAATGTGATTCTGGTGACCGTTAAGTGCCAGGAAGTAACTCTACCTCTGGGCTGGCGTGAGGGAATAAACAGTGATTGAGAGAGGCTCCTGCTTTTCAGATGAGATGTTGAGCCCTGCTGTGGTTGAGTACTAGTGCCATTTCTTTCAGCTTGTGCATTTTATTTCTTGCTATAGGGAAATGGCTCTGGTTCAAATCTAAGCTGAAGAAAAATCGAGCCCTGTCCTAGTAACAGTCAGCGTTGGCAGCTCCTGATCTTTTCAGACAAGGAGCCACAGAGGACAGTCAGAGAGAATAGGAGTTGTTTTTTAATAAGCTGCGGTAAGGCTTAGGCGAAGGAGGAGGGTGGTGCAGTTGTGCAAAGACCTGAGGGTGGGCAGCCCCGAGCAGTGCTGTTGCTTGGAGGATACCCAGTACTTGCAGGGGAAAGAGCAGGCAATGAAATGCAGCAATGTTGGCAGAGGGGGGGGAAGGAAGCAGTGTCAGGCCCGTGCAGGACTCTGACATGCAGTGCCTCCACACAAGGGACTCTGAAGTCCAGCTTTTCTTAGAGGATGGAGGACTTCTGCTGTGCAAGTTTGCTTTTGTCCTGTAGAGATCGTGGAAGGACCCGAGGGGGGAAGGGCTTAAAAGGCTTGGCATTGATGGTGGTGAGAGCACAAGGCTGGGAGTGGAGATGCTGGGGTTCTCTGCTCTCTGATTTTTTTTTTTTTTTTAACAGGCTCCAGGAGGAGTCATAGTGTGAAATGATTTTATTTTTCTTGATGCTGAGAAGTGTCAGAACTTGATTTAGTTTTAAGGAAACAAATCCTGCTAACTCAACTCTGTCTCCCCTGGTAGATCTCAAGAACCCAACAGACTCTTCCGTGCATAGTCCCTTCACCAAGCGTCAGGCCTTCACATCAACTTCAACCATGATAGAAGTGTTCATGCAGGAGAAGCAGCCTGTGGTGACTGCCTCCACAACTGTGCCGGCACCCCCTTCCTCACCGCTGCCCAGCAAAACCAATCCTGTTCCCCAGATGTCCCCAGGGTCCTCAGACAACCAGTCCTCCAGTCCCCAGCCAGCACAGCAGAAGCTGAAGCAGCAAAAGAAAAAAGCATCGTTAACATCAAAGGTACAGATTGATGGTGGGGAAGGAGGCATTGTGTTCTGCTAGAGCTGCAGAAAAATCCGTTTGGGCTGGTGAGGGAAGGGCTGGGCTTGGCCTTCCTGCTGTTAGCATTGGGTGTTTGTGGGAGTGATGGAGAAAAGCTTGCCTGCCTGGGTTGAACAGTGTAATTCAGAGGACGCGAGCCTGTAACTACTGTCGTGTCCTGGGAAAAATGTGGATACTAAAGTAATTTTCTGTGCTTATCCAGGGAGCGATTGACCCTTTCTGTTTTTCCTCCCTTGCAGATTCCTGCGCTTGCGGTGGAAATGCCTGGCTCAGCGGATATCTCAGGGCTAAACCTGCAGTTTGGGGCGTTACAGTTTGGTTCGGAGCCTGTTCTCGCGGAGTACGAATCGACGCCCACAACAAGCGCTGCCGTTAGCCAATCTCAAAGCAGCCTATACACCAGCACGGCTAGGTGAGGCCCAGGTGGGAGGAAGGGAACAATTAATCCAAACAGGTAGCTTTGGAAGGTAGCTGGTCCCGTGGACTTTAGTTACGCTGCATACTAGTAGACCCTTTCTGACTGTGCTGTGGTCACAAAGGGGGGACAACGTATGCAACAGCAAAGCATAAGTTGCCAGCAGACTCATTCAGGCAGCTCTATGACTGATTGGCCTGTGGTACTTATACAGAAAGCAGACGTTTCCTGCTGCCGTTAAACTGTGTTGCTGGAAACACAGGAGGGGAATCCCCAGCACAACTGCTCCTTGTCCCTGGTGAACAGATTCTGTGTGCTTTGTCCTGCTTTTTGCCTGGCAAAGCAGGACGCAGTGGAGTAGGCGTATCTATGGTGATGATGCTTTGCTAAAGCAAAGTGTTTCTGTCTTCTGTTGGGCTGACCTTAGTATCTGGCCCTTGAGTGCTGCAACCTGAGTGGTGGCAGCTCATGAAACGTCACCTGGAGTACAGCAGTGTGTGAGGCAAGGCTGCAGCTAGGTGCCAGCATCCTCCTGTGGTTGGGCTAACCCTTGTCTGGGTATGTTTCTCTGCCTGGTTTGCTTGGCTGGTTTGTGTGGTGCCTTTATGCTGATGCTTGAGGCTCTTTATTTTGAAAATTTGAAATGCAGAGCCTACAGTCTGGGTCAGCGGCTTGCAGCAGGGCTGTTTTGGAGGAAAACGTAAACTCTTTTCCCCCCCCCCCCTTTTTTTTCCCCCCTTTGTAGTGAATCTTCATCCACAATTTCGTCCAATCAAAGCCAGGAGTCTGGTTACCAGAGCGGCACAATACAGACAGCAACATTTACCTCCCAGAACAGCGCTCAGGGACCACTGTATGAACAGAGATCCACCCAGACGAGGCGATACCCAAATTCAATCTCCTCCTCACCCCAGAAAGATCTGACCCAGGCCAAGGTAGGAAAATAGCTTTGCTCACCCTTTGTGCTGAGTAAGCATAGCGTGTGAAGCACTGTCTCGGGGGAAGCTAAGCGGTTTATCGAGTGTTTCTGTGATTCTCCAGCCTCACCACGTGGCTTGTGGACTCTCGTGAGAGCTTTCTTCTGGCTGCTACCAGAGCCCTTAGTTATGTTACTTATCTAGGGCTGGGCCAGTGGTGTTAACAGTGGTTAAGTTGATTGCAGGCCATGTGTTGTATCACACAATCACCCTGCTGCAGAGTGGCATTCAGGCTAAGGATTTAGTTTTGTCTTTAGGATTCCATTACTTGCATGCTGCGCTCAAGTTCAGTAACATCAATTTTGGCTAACGAACTTGGGTTGAGGAGTCTAACTACCAGCAGCAGAGAAACTTCTTGCACTGCTTTCTCAAATATGCACCTGGGGGTCCTGCTGGCACTGGGCTATTTGAGCTTGGGACTGACCCCGACACAGTCTGGTGACGTGCTGGTAGCACACCTTTTTCACAACTGAGGAGGGAGTGTGGGAGGGGGATGACAGTAGACCTGCCTCTGGAAGCAAGCAGCTGCAATGCCCAGTACTCTCTTTCTCTTCTTCCTCAGAATGGTTTCAGTTCTGTACAACCCACGCCGTTACAAACCACGCAGGCCGTTGAAGGTAAGAGTCTGTCAGTGCAGTGGGTGTCCTGAGTCTCTTGTACTGCTCTCATTCTTTGCTTTGGATTAAAAGCTTTATCTGTGCTAATAGCAAGTCCTTTCCCTCCTGGACTAATTGCTGCCACTCGGATTATTTGCTTGCCTTGAAATGTTCAGGTTTCTGCTGATGGATCCATGAGATCCTTTCAGTCACTCCCTGATGACAATAATTTACTCTTTGTTTGTGAAAGGCACCTCGTCTGTAGGTCTTGAAGCTCTTTGCAGAGCCAGTGGTGGTCTTGGGGTAAAGTGAGACGTAGAACACAGTCGTGCTGTCACAAGTGTGTAACTGGTTGGCGGCAGTGAGGGAACCCCCAGATCTCCCAGCTCTTCTAGCTGAGCCTTTGCTGATCCTCACCATTGAATTGTCCTCCAGGAGTTGCTAGTAGCTGCCCCTAACCCAAAGCTTTTGTTCACAGGTGCTACAGGCCCCGCAGTGAAATCCGATTCCCCCTCTGCTCCCAGTATCACGCCTCTCAACGATGGAGTGTCTGCATCGTCCTTGCTGACGACAGCCAGCCAACACTCGACAGCTCTGAGCAGCCTGAGCCACAGTGAGGAACTCCCCAGTACAACCACCGCCCAACTCAGCAGGTGAGCAAGCACAGTGGATGGATTTCCAGAGAAACAGAACTAGAAGCAGGGATCTATAGTAGACATCAAAGTCTGTCTCATGCAGTGGGGAAGACTGAGATCACTCATCCCATCTGAGTAGATGGGGAGTGGGATCTGGCCTGGTGCTACCAATTGTGACTCTCGCACCTTGGCTTGACAACCTTTTATTCCTCTTTCTGCAGTACGTTACCCACCCAGCAGAACAGTCTGTCCTCATCTACATCCTCTGGGCGAACATCAACTTCAACTCTTCTGGTGAGTCTAGATGTGCTCTAGCGCTGTGTACCCCCATTCCTGCTCAGCTTGGAGAGGTCTGCTGGTGTGCCTAACCTTGGGTGTGCAGCTGGCGGGGTCTGCAGCTGCGACAGGAGCCGGAGTTTGGATTTTGTGTGGAGAGAGGACAGAGGGTTATGTCAGAACACTGTCTATGCACCTCTGGCTTGAGGCTTTTGATGCCCTGCCTGTTTCAGACATAGCATTGGCTTCTTTTGAGCCTGTAGCAGCTCTTGAAAGTGCTGTGGAGTTGCAACCAGATGTCAGAGCAAACTGGTAGCTGATGGAGTGTCATTGTTCAAACATAGATAATGCTGGAGCTCCTGCAGTACAGAGTCCCTGGGTATTGGCTTCTGCAGCAGAATAAATCTCCCTGCCGCAAATGCAGTGTTCGGGCCTGCTTCTCCCAGTGGACAGACATGTTGGGACACAGCCACGCGAGAGGCTTGGAAGCATCAGGGGTTGGCTGCTATCAGGACTTTGGACTTAAGCCAGATGCAAAGCACATTTCTTTGTAGTCTGCAGCAGCCGAGTTCATTGCAGGCTCTGGGGAATGTCTGGGTGCAGAGCCACAAAATATTTTGCATAGAGAGCATCCTGCAATATTTCTGCACTCAGTTACATCTGCCTGGTCCCCTAACTCTCTTCCCTTCCTTCCCTAGCACACAAGTGTGGAGAGTGAAGCAAGCCTCCATTCTTCTGCTAGCACTTTCTCCACCTCCTCCAGCACAGTGTCAGCTGCCCCGCCAGTCGTAAGCGTTTCATCCAGTCTCAGCAGTGTCAGCAGCCTGGGCCTCAGCCTCAGTAGTAACTCCACGGTGACGGCCTCGACTCGCAGCTCCGTTGCAACTACATCAGGTACTTTCCTGGGTACTACTAAACAGGAGGAGGGTGTGGGAGCTAAGAGAGATGGCTTCTGCTGTTTGCTTCACTGTGGAACTTTTCCTTTCTCTTCCTTTTTCAGGAAAAGCCCCTCCCAATCTCCCTCCTGGAGTCCCACCATTGTTGCCTAATCCGTACATCATGGCTCCAGGGTTGCTACATGCTTATCCGGTGAGTGGGATGACTGGCTCTTTGCAGTTATGTCACGCCACTAGATCCCTCCTAGCTCTGTCTTCAGCTAGCACAGAGGGATGTAGTATAGTAGAGAAACCAGAAACTGTAACATCGGCCCAGCTGCCTTAGATGGGAAGAGTTTGGACCTGCTGTTTTCCATAAAGCAGTAGCAGAGGAAATCCATGTGCCCGTAGGGGTAAATGTCTGTAATTCTGGTCACCCCAGAGCAGATTCTGTCTGCCTGTTCTCTACAGCATCCCCAACCTTTGGGGAGCAACAGCCCTCGGTCAGAGCACAGCTCATGAAAGTGTGGAGCTGTATTAGCAACACGGTATGACAAAGGCCAAACAGTCAGAACAAGGATGGCGACTGCCACAAAGTCTAGGGGTGTGTCACAGCCCTCTTCTGAAGGTGAGGACAGATTTCGGTGTTGGAATAACTTCTAGAGGAAAATTGTCAAGTGCCTTTGTGGTGTGGAGCAGTGGTGCTAGGCATTGGTGCTCACTCTTCATTTGAGCAGCTCATAAAAACACTCTTGGCAGTGTCAGTCTTGCGGCAGTGAATGCTGGCTGCCTGCGCCTAGGTAATTGTGTAGCCTCTGATTGTCTGCTTCTGGCTCTATCTAATGTTTATCTAAATGTTTAATCTAAAATTAGATAAGTGTCTTTATCTACTCTGTGTCCCTAACATAATCTCCTGCTCTTTTTCTAGCCACAGGTCTATGGTTATGACGACTTGCAAATGCTCCAGACAAGATTCCCATTGGTGAGTACTGAAGACTGACAGGGACATGCCACTTCCACTGGTCTAACAGCTCGCCGGTGCTGCGTGTTTTGGGTGTACAGACAGGTCAGGCTGCGAGGTAGTCCTGAAGAACTGGCAAAACAGGGTACTAAATGGATGCACCTCTCCATGGCAGTAGTGAGGAGTTAATCAGTTGCTCCTTTGCACTTGGGGAATTAGGAGCACTAGTTATTCAGACACCGGTATTGATGGTGGCGCTAGGGAATGAGAAAGCTACAGCAGGCAGGGCTGTTTGGCCTGATAGTGGTGTGAGGAGCTGTTGTAGATACTTGCCTCTGATCCTTGAAAGAGGCAGTAACTAAATACTTTTATGAGAAGTGTCTTATTTCTAAATAAAACCCAGTGTCCCTTGTGTTGTGGAGGGGAAAGTCCAGGCAGTTTAAGGACTGCATACCAGTAGACCTTATCTGGTTCTTCTAATAGCCAGACGAGGGGGATGGTGCATGCTACAAAAACCTGGGGTTGCTGTAGGCTGTTATCAGCCGTGATGTGGCTGATTGAACTGCCATACTCCAACATATCTAGCAGCTGCAGTCCAGAAGTGCGTCTTTTCCAAAAGATACTGCTTTGCATCTTTGGACAGAGCTCATGAAACTTCTCCTTTTGTTTTTATCCTTCAGGATTACTACAGCATCCCATTCCCTACACCCACCACCCCGCTGACTGGAAGAGATGGCAGCCTGAGCAGCAATCCATACTCTGGTAGGGAAAAAGACCGCTCTGATCACATATCCCATCAGGTGTTTGTGCCGCTGCTTACTAGGTTCCTGTGCCATTGTCCGCTGGAGCTACCAGCCTCTTGCTCTGCCTTTGGTCTGGAGCACGTTTCTCCGCAGCTAAATTCTTGACTTCCCTTTGATCATCTGGTCATGTCGAGGCATGTTACCAGGAAGATGTGGACAAGTAGGAGTTGATGTGGCAGTTGGAAGGGGAGCGAGGAGGGGCTGAAAGAATCTGTGAGGTGTGAAACTGGGGAACTGCTTTTCAGGTCATGGTGAGGCAGGTGTTAAGCAGTGCTTCTCAAGCACTTAGAGTAAAAATACAAAGAAGCACAAAATCTGGAGAAATTTATCTGTGCGACAAGTCTCATGAAGAAAGAAAACAGGGTATTTTAGGACCTGTCAAATTCAAACCAAATGCCCAGTGGGTGGCTGATCTCTCACTGACCTTGGTAGGTGCATTTATTCACACTGATGATTCGCAGTGGGCAGCGGTTGTGCTGAGTGTTCGTGTGCTTTAGGAATTGTTGCGCTTTGTGGATCGCTCTTTTTCCAGCACCGCTTCACCCCTGCTTCAGCAGAAGCTTGTTTGTGCAGAGGTGCTTTTGCCTGGTGCACTGAGGCTGAAATCCCAAGCTCAGAGTGCAGCACCATTGCATGCGTAATTTGCCAAGTTAACATCGGTGATAATTAATGTTGGTGGCTATCCTGGACTCGCTTGTGAGCTGGAGCAGCACTGAGAAATTCACTGGCTTACTGTGTGAGCTCTGAATAGGGAGAGTGTTTGCACGGAAGAGCCAAGCAGGTGCTCATAAAGAGCAGCAAAGGGAGCTTCCCCGAGCCCTGCAGCCAAGCCCTCGCATAGTGCCCAGACAGGGAAGAGAGGAAGCGATATTTCTGAGTACTCTCTGCGGGCTGCTGGGCCTCTGCAGCAGTGTTTGATTCAGTGCCACCAGCAAGAGAGAGGGAGGTGTGAGCTCTGCTGTAAAAAGGGGCCATTCACACATCCTCAACTGGAAGATATTTGACTCTCCTCTTCAATGAGGAGCTGTTTGCCGGTAGGACAGGGCCCCAAGGCTGCTGCCCTGGCCTCAGGCCTGGCTCTGGAGGGAGTTGAGTTGTGTTCAGGCCTGCTGCTGATGCATGCAGAGGGCTTAGGGAGAGCTCTAGCATCTGAACTGTGTTGCTGTGCAAGCAGCCAGTGGCAGGTTTATCCAGTGCTGGATTGTAGGCCGACATCAGGCGGTGCAGCACTGTAGTTTAGCTGCTGTGGGTTTCGCTTCCCCTCTGAAGTCCTCTCAGGGATGAGGAGAGCAATTAACAGCTTAGTCTTATCAGTGTGCAAGGGTCTGAGGACTTGCAAGGGCTGCAGTCCTTAGTAGCTGTAGGAGGGGGGTTGATTCAAGTCACTGTTGATCAAAAGGCTGGGTCACCTTTGGGCTGAGCTAGAATGGGCCAGGATTTTACATGTCTGTTCTTCAGTCTCTGTTCATCTCCTGTGTTCCAGGTGACTTAACAAAATTTGGCCGAGGTGATGCCTCTTCCCCTGCTCCTGCAACAACTTTGGCCCAGCCTCAGCAGAGCCAGACCCAGACTCACCACACCACGCAGCAGACGTTCCTGAACGCAGCGCTGCCTCCTGGCTACAGTTACACCAGTCTGCCGTACTACACAGGGGTACCAGGGCTCCCCAGCACCTTCCAATACGGGCCCGCCGTGTTCCCTGTGAGTCTCCCAGAGGCAGGGCGTGGAATTCAGGCAGGAGGGCAATGCAGCGAAGCCTCTCCTCACTCTCCTTCTCTCCTTTCTGTAGGTTGCTCCTACCTCTTCCAAGCAGCATGGTGTGAATGTCAGCGTCAATGCATCAGCAACCCCTTTTCAGCAGCCCAGCGGCTATGGCTCTCACGGATACAGCACTGGTAAGAGACCCGACAGAGCATCTTTCTCAGCAGCAGTTACCGACAGTGGCTGGGCTTGTTCACAGTCTCACTGGCTGTGTAAGGGGACTGCTGTCTTACTGACTCCAGCAGTAAAGGAGGAAGATGGCCGTGGTGTGACTCGCAGGTCATTTGATTCTCCTTGGAAAGGCCCAGGCTTGTTCTGCATCCAGGTCTGGAGCGGGTTTGAGGAGTACAGAGCACTTCACGCCCTCCTCTGTGCCCAGCAGTCGGATAGCTGGGGCCTTGGACTTGAGTCAGAGAGCTTAAGCTGCTGAATTGTTTGGGTTTTGTTTGGGTTTTTTTACTGTCTGTATGTGATCAATAGAAGAATAATTATTGCAGATTTGAGCCTGGGAACTTGTTGGACTTCTGTCTTTGGCAGATGCATGCTTTCTAGAGAAGTGTCCTTCTTGATTCAAAGATGCAAGAAGGTCATGAACCTGTCACTTGTCTCAGTACTGCGTTTCAGTGGTTAATGTCTGGCTAACTATAAAGGGCCTGCGTTTGGGTCCCTCTTCCAGCCTTTAAATTCCTCTTGTGCCTTTTTTCACTACATTAGAGTCCTTCAAGACACTATTTTCTCTTTGTGAAGATACTTCAGCTCTGTACCAGGTCACCTGGTACTGAGTCTTTCAAACCTCTTTCATTTCAACACTTTTTCTGGGCCTTAAGTGATTGCTGAGGCTTTCCTCTGTACCACCACCTTTTAGAAACAGCCAGCATCAAATGCGGGTTGCGTGCCAGTGTTGCCAGTCATTGCACCAACCATCCCAGCCCGCAGCTGTCACTTTTACATGTAATTGCCTGTTTTACAGCCAAGGAGCTCTCGGGCTGTTCTTGCTACCAAGTCATGCTAGGAGTTTGTTTCTTTGTCTGTCTGCTGCATCCCCCCAGCTCTTTTCAGAGTTGCTATTTGCTGGGCTCTTCAAGAATGTGCATTTCTCTGGGTGCCAGCAGGCCCCTAAATTTGTTTCTGGAGGCATTCAGAAACTGCTCGTGTCCAGAGCAAAAGAACTTACACTTGTACAGGCATTTTGCAGCTTGGCCTTGCCAAGACCCTGCTCCCTAGGACGATGTCTGTCTCCAAACGTTACCTGACTGCCCGGCCACTAGAGCCCTCTACCACCTGCTGCTGGGGTTAGCGGCAGTAGCTCCCACTGAACCAGTGGCTGCTGGCTAATGCTTGCCTTTCCTTCTCCCCAGGTGTATCTGTGACATCCAGTAATACAGGAGTGCCAGACATCTCGGGCTCTGTCTACTCCAAAACTCAGGTTAGTGTCTGGTGTGCGCTCCAGGAAGGTGCTGCTTTGCTGGGGAGTGGAAGTCCAGCTCTGAGACAGCCTCCCTGGGCAATGAGGTCTCTTCCCCTTGGAGCAGCCAGCCAGGGAGAAGGCAAATGCTCGGCCTTTCCCAACTTAGAGCAATTCCAAGCCCAGAAAGACCCATGGGCAGAGACTCCGTCCATTCTTGGCACCACATACTGACTCCCAGGCCCGTGACTTGTAGAGCTGGGAAGGGGCACGCTGCCGGGAAGGGGTACGCTGCCAGCCAGGGGCAGGGGAGCACCGCCCAGCTTCCAGCCCTTACTCTGCCGTTGGTGTCTCCTCCTCAGCAATCCTTCGAGAAGCAGGGTTTTCACACTGGAACCCCGGCAGCCTCCTTCAACCTGCCTTCGGCGCTGGGCAGCGGCGGCCCCATCAACCCTGCGACTGCAGCGGCGTACCCCCCCACCCCTTTCATGCACATCCTGACCCCGCATCAGCAGCCCCACTCGCAGATCCTCCACCACCACCTGCAGCAGGATGGGCAGGTAAGCGACCCCCCCAGCCCTCCGGCCCTTGCTGGGGTATCTCCTAGGGCTCTTGCTCCCCCCTGGCCCCCCTCTCCCTCCCTCCCTCACGCCCTGCGGCGGACACACGCGGACACGTGGTGACATGCACATGCTCACACCTGCACATACACACAGGGCCGATAAGAGGACAAGGTGAGGAAGGCCCGGGGTGTGCTCCGCTGGGGGGTACTCGGCACAGCCCCCTTGCTGCCGGGCCGTACCAGGTACGGTCGGGTAGTGCCCCTTCACGCAGACATGCCTGGTACGCCCTGACCTCCCCCTTCCTCGGAGTGGCAGCTCCGCAGGCCAGCAGTGAAGGGGTTACTTGCCACAGCCACGACCCTGCCGTAGCTTTCAGGTCTAACCGTGGATTTCTATTGTCATAGTTTGTCCCTTTATTTTACATATCCTGGTACTGCAACAGCTTCCATATTTGCAGATGATACTGTGCTGCCAACGCCAGCAGGAAGACCAGGTAATGAACCTCTCTGATAATGCATTGCACTTGCCCTGGGGTCTCCCCCTGCCCCTAAGGCCCCCCAGGCTCACGTAGCCCCTTCCTTCTCCCCCCGTGGCCCCGCCAGGCGAGGAGAGAGGCCCTCAGTCAGTATGTGCACACACACACACCCGCGCGCACAGACACACACACCCCTGCTCGACCCCTTCCCCCCCTTTCCCCCCTCCCTGCCGCGCGGCAGCCCCCGCAGAGCTGCCAGAGCCCTCGCTGCCTGCGGTCCTGGCATGGTGCTGGTCTGGAGGAAGGCGCAGAGCAGAGGGAGGGTCCTGTGGCTGCTGGGGCAGCAGACGGCATGGCATGAGAGCCACCGGCCGGCTGCTCGGTGCAGGAGGTGGCCCGTGCCCTGGTGCCGGTGGCCCCAGGGAGCTTGTGCTGGGCTGAGGCAGGTCAGCGAGCGCCGAGGAGCTGTAGCCCGCAGTGCCTGGGGTCTGCGGGCTGGAGCCGTCCCGTGGGGACGGTGGTGCCTGTGGCCGAGCTGCCTGAGGCACGCCAGCATCCCCCTGCAGAGCAGGCCAAGGTTGGGACCCCGGAGACGGCAGCGCCAGTTCTCCTGCAATAACCGCCCGCTTCTCCTTCTCGCACCCTTCCCGCAGAGCGGCTCCGGGCAGCGCAGCCAAGGCAGCTCCATCCCCCAGAAATCCCAGGCCAACAAGTCTGCCTACAACAGCTACAGCTGGGGCGCCAACTGAGGCTGGGGCATCCCTCGCCCACCACTTGCTTCCGGAAAGAGAATCCCACCGAACCCGATGCCGAAGGATCCCGGGGAGGAGAGCGCCCTGCTGCGGGGCAGTGCCCGGGCCCTGCAGGCCCTGGGCAGGGCGGGCCAGCAGGCGGCTCTGCATTGTCTGTCTTCAGCCACCTTTCCTGTTGTATGTAATATAGAATTTGTATTTTTTCTTTTTTTTTCCTTTTTTTTTTCTCTCTCTGCATTCAGATTCTGAACCGTTTGCCGTAGGGGCCTTTTTTGGTTTTTACTCCTTTCTCCCCTCTCCCCCCACCTCCTGCTGCCCCAGAACCTCTTGGATCCAAAGGAGTGGAAGCTGCGAGTCGCCTACAGCAAACCCCCTTATTATTAGGAATAAGAACAGTAATTGATATGAACAGCATTGTAAGATGAATTAGTTGAAGTGTTTTTTTGTACCGTGTTCTAAATTTAATGGATAAATGTGTCTTGTATATAAAAACAAAAACCCCATGCCGTCCTGTAGTTCTCTCATTTCCTCGCCCACCCTCCACTGCTCTCTGCTACTGGCCCAGAGGAGCCCCGGAGGGCACCCCCCTATTTTACGTNTTTTTTTTTTTTATGCAGTCCAGATCTTGTATTTTTCAGTTCAAACTGGTCACTTCAACTGAAGCCCCCGTGTGGGCGATTTACTAAAGAGAATAAAGATCACAAAGTGATGTGTGTATTTTTTAATACCTACCTTCTCAGCCTGGTTCCGTATTTTTGTGTGGGAGGCCCTGGGTGAGGGGGGGAGCGGTTCCTCCCACCCTCCCCAGTTTTTTTTTTTTCCCCCCCTTTTGTGTCCTCTTCCCAGCTGTGGCACTGGGCACCAGGATCCCAGCACAGGGACAACATCACCATTCTTTTCCCTGTCCCTTCCCTGGGCTGGGGACCCTCGGCTTCCATTTCTCTGCCTCCCCCCACGCTGTGCACAGCTGCCCTCTGCCTGGGGCTTGTGCTGTCCTGGTTGCCCCCTGCTCTGGTGCTGCTGATGCACCCTGTCTGAGGTTGGGGGTGTCGTGGTTTAACCCTAGCCAGCAACTCAGCCCCACGCAGCGGCTCGCTCACTCCCCCGGGGTGGGATGGGGGAGAGAATCGGAAGGGTAAAAGTGAGAAAAACTTGTGGGTGGAGATAAAGACAGTTTAATAGGCAAAGCAAAAGCCGCGCACACAAGCAAAGCAAAACAAGGAATTCATAGAATCATTCAGGTTGGAAAAGACCTCTAAGATCAAGTCCAACCATCAACTAACACCACCATGCCTCCTAAACTAGGCCCTGCAGTGCCACGTCTACACCTTTTTTGAACGCCTCCAGGGCTGACGACTCCACCACCTCTCTGGGCAGCCTGTTCCAATGCCTAACCACTCTTTCGGTAAAGAAATTCTTCCTGATGTCCAATCTAAACCTCCCCTGATGCAACTTGAGGCCATTTCCTCTTGTCCTATGGGTTGTTACTTAGGAGAAGAGTCCAACACCCGCTTCACTACAGCCTCCTTTCAGGTAGTTGTAGAGAGCGATAAGGTCTCCCCTCAGCCTCCTCTTCTCCAGGCTAAACAGCCCCAGTTCCCTCAGCTGCTCCTCATAAGACTTGTTCTCCAGACCCCTCACCAGCTTCGTTGCCCTTCTCTGGACACGCTCCAGCNGGAGAAGAGTCCAACACCCGCTTCACTACAACCTCCTTTCAGGTAGTTGTAGAGAGCGATAAGGTCTCCCCTCAGCCTCCTCTTCTCCAGGCTAAACAGCCCCAGTTCCCTCAGCTGCTCCTCATAAGACTTGTTCTCCAGACCCCTCACCAGCTTCGTTGCCCTTCTCTGGACACGCTCCAGCACCTCAATGTCCTTCTTGTACTGAGGGGCCCAAAACTGAACACAGTACTCGAGGTGCGGCCTCACCAGTGCCGAGTACAGGGGCACGATCACTTCCCTACTCCTGCTGGTCACACAATTCCTGATGCAAGCCACGATGCCGTTGGCCTTCTTGGCCACCTGGGCACACTGCCGGCTCATGTTCAGCCGGCTGTCGACCAGCACCCCCAGGTCCTTTTCCGCCGGGCAGCTTTCCAGCCACTCTTCCCCAAGCCTGTAGCGTTGCACGGGGTTGTTGTGACCAAAGTGCAGGACCCGGCACTTGGCCTTGTTAAACCATTCACCACTTCCCATGGGCAGGCAGGTGTTCAGCCATCTCCAGGAAAGCCGGGCTCCATCACGCGTAATGCTGACTTACGCCATCACTCTGAATGTCCCCCCCCTCCTCCCCCCAGCTTTATCTGCTGAGCGTGACACCATGTGGTGTGGGATATCCCTTGGGTCAGTTGGGGTCAGCTGTCCCAGCTATATCCCCTCCGAGCTTCTTGTGCACCCCCAGCCTGCTCGCTGGCGAGGTGGGGTGAGAAGCAGAAAAGCCCTTGACTCTGTGTGAGCCCTGCTCAGCAACAACTAAACCATCCCTCTGTTACCAGCGCTGTTTCCAGCACAAATCCAAAACACAGCCCCATACTAGCTACTGTGAAGAAAATTTAAGTCTACCCCAGCCAAAACCCGCACAGGGGGTGCTCTTCACCCCCCTCCTCACCACGAGGGCCTTGGGAAAGGACTGGCTGTCATGGGAGGGGGGTCCCCAGCACAGGGGAGGGGAACAGGACCACCGGTGTGGTGGCAGGAAGCCGTGGGCACCCCAGCAGCGGGGTGCTGAGCTGCCTCCCGGCTCCTCATCACCCTCCTCGAAAGAGTGCAGGAGCTGCTGCCAGAGGCTGGCTGCGTTGCAGGGTAAGGGGCTGGGGGCCTGAGGGGGTCCCTGCCTCAATGCGGGGGCAAAGCGGGAGCTGGCTCGAGCCCCTCCCTGTGCTCTGGGGGTGGAGGAGCAGGAGGGTCGTGGGATGGACTGATGGAGCTCAGCTAGGGGCACGGAGAAAGACCGGGCACCTGGCAGGGCTGCAGGACCCCCGGACGGTGCAGCACCGAGCCCAGCGCACCCCCGGCCCCATCAGGGTCCTGTGCAGCCCCCCCCCC
>WAAD01041860.1:72102-96773 GCA_013389945.1 Fregata magnificens | reverse complement strand
ATTATACACAATGTACAAAATAGATGGTTCAAAAAAATGTGCTGCCAATAAATGACATATTCCAGTGAATGCAAACCACCCTTTTCAAAATTCTGACATTCTGCAATATGAAAATAGACCCTAAGTAGAAGGAAAAGCAAAGCTTGCCACCTACTGCCCAATGACATAATAGTATGTACTAGTATTGTCTATCTCCTTTTACCAGACCGTCTTGCCTTTGAAACTCATTTCCCTCACACAGAATGTACAGAATTGCACCTTCAATTATCTTTTTAATAAAACAGAAAACACAAAGCCAAGGCACAGAATATCCAAAAGCAGTATTTTTCTTTAAACCAATTTTAAACTGCTCATAAAATCCCTGACAAGCCTGAAACACCATTTATTGTAGCATCCAAACTGACAAGCAATTCCTTTTAATATCTTCCAGTGGTGCCATGGCCTTTAATAAAGTCTGTCCTCAGCTGCATGATAAGTTTTCTGTATAGAGAGTACTTTAAATTAAATTTTTGAAATTATTACAAATACAGATACAAATATCTACAAAATAGATAAAGCCTATCCGAAAAGATTTTTTTTTTCCTGTACATATGTCTGGAGGAGATATTTTTAAAGCTACAGATTGCATTAGTAACAAAACAGGGCTGTAATGAAGGCTGGTTTGTTCCAAATACTTCCATTGTCCTGGAAATTCCATGTCTCAACAGCAGAAACGATGCTTCTTTTTCTTTTCAAGCAAGGAGAAATCCTCTTCAATAATTACATTGCTTCAGTGAGCTATTAGTCTGGAGGTATTTATTTTCCTAACATACCACATGTAAAGAGTCCTTTCTGAATAACAGTAGTCCTTTGCTTAGTGTGGGAAGTTGCTTAAGAAAGTCAAGTAGTCATGATTCAATTACTTACATAACTTCTGAGCACACTAGCAGACTTATATTCACATACAATGCTATCTATGCTAGACACTTCAAATTAGCCAACAGTCTGCCTGCTGGTCCTCCAACACCTCTCTCTAAGGCCCTATGACATAATTCAGGGAAAACTTGCTGAAGAAGGAAATCGACAGGGATTTATTGCAGAGTCTCTCTAATAGACTACTGGTTGGTTACAAAGTCTCAATCAATATTTGAACAATAACATCAGGAGAAGATCCAGCTTTCTCCAACTGCCTAGAGTTCTTCACCATTTACGCTCCTGTCTTAAATCAGCCATTAAAAAAAACCAAAACAAAACAAAAAACCCACACACACACCACCAAAACTGTCTTTCACCAGATACTGATGAACAGTAACACCCAAACTTCAACATAAGAAGACATGAGTAATAAACCTCCTTGGTAGTGGTTAATTAGCAACTGATTCCACATTGTGTAAAACAATAGTTTTGGATTCCTAGGAGGAATTTATCAAAGTACAAGGATACATGTCATATGTAACCTTCATGGAGCTTAGATAAAGTGGAAACTGCTTCTCAGTAGGAAAATGTCTGCTTCTCCGTGAAGTATTCAGACTCTAGCACTGAAGAAGAAAATATGTTTAGTGGAGTTGAAGTATATGTCTCTCAGGGTTCCTAAATCATGAGCAGAACAGGCTCTTCATAGATGAGAAATCAATGAGGCATTTGTAATTAATCAGACAGGCCCAGTCCTGAAAATATGTCTGCCTTAGACAAAGGCCAGCCCACATGATTCTCTGAATGAAGATTCTTGAAACACCCAGTTATCTGCTACACTAGCAAAATGCTAAGATTAAGTAAATCCCCTGAAGAGGGGTTCTTTGTGTCTTTGTTATCTATTTAATAAGGTCATTAAGAATGAATTCTCAATATAGACTGGAAGTGTTAATACCAAAAGTTATACTAATACCCAGGACATACAAATCAACTAATAGCTGCAGCTAGTTTTATTTTTAAAGGGATGAAGATCAAATATTACGCAAGATTTCTGATACAAAGACCAAAGGCAGACACATCTATGACCATAGTAAGCCTTTTCTCCAAGTTCAATATACCTAAAACAGAGGAAGATGTCCCTGGTTCAGCGATCATTACAACACTAAGCAAAAACACCTAGATTTTTCTAAAGACAGAATACTGTTAAATCATATTTCCATACCTGGAATCAGTGATAAACCCTATTCTCACTTTGGTTTTCTTCCTTTGGAAGTTAGAGGTACACATGTATTTTCACATTAGACATTCGTTTTCCAGATCAACCTACTGAGACCTATTCCCACAGCTCTAAAGGGGGAGGGAATGAAAGTGACATGAAAATTATTTGCATTAGCTTATTGGTCATACCTGCTCCAAGGGAAATGGCTACTTGCAATGTTGTTTTTATTTCAGCCACATCCTATTATCACTACTGTTGCACAGTAGTTTGCTTAGAGGAACAAACTTTAACCTGAGTGGGTTACTTTTACCTGTTTGGGTAAAAAGTCTCCGTCAAGTATCAAATTGTTGCATAGTTGTTTTGGTATCACAAACATTTGCTAATAGAGCAGCCTTTTTAAACATAAGTGTTCTGAATGCCTAGAAAGACTTTCTGCCACATGACAACAGTGTTATGTCAAACCAAATTTTAACAATACAAATACTCCTTCCTAAAACTGAAAACACACTGTCATGCTATCCATGAAAAGCTGTGCTCCTTCAGTCCCCAGCAAGCCAATGGAAAGAAGTTCTTCTAATTTTTTCCCAACATCTCCTGAAATAATTCCTTGATGATAAATGGTACAAGTTTCAATAGTGGTACAATTTAAAAAAAAAAAAAAAAAAAAAAAAACAAAAACCAAAAAACAACCCACAAAAACCACTCCCACAAACACAACCACATCACACAAAACTGGAAAAGCCACACTGGAAGAGAACATACCACTTCACAACACAGTAACAAATAACATTGAACACTCCTCATTAAAGCCAGCACTACACATCTCCATGCAAACACTGAGTGGCCAGGCATATGGCCTTTTTAAGGTAGAAGAAAAAAATTAAAACACTATGGTTTGGAATGGTAGCTTACAGTCCTCTCCAACTAAGCTGAAAGCATCAGTATAGTTTTAGAAGCAAACTACTTTCCTGAAAAGCAGTTCCTCGAAAGCAGAGGCAATGATTTCTACATACATGGAGCACACCTAAATCATTACGTCTCTATTTTGCTGTTATTAAAATACATTAGCAGGAACATATTCCAGTACCACTCAAAGCAAATAACTTGATGGCAAGTTAATTAAAAAGTTGAGTGTACCTTGTGGAGTGTGCTCAGTTTGCTGGGATTGTGGGAAAGAGGGCTACATTGACATTCTCAAAAGGAATGTGCCTTACAGGACAATATGGATAACTGACCTACATAAACACTTTTCAAGTTGATCTGGAAGAAATCAATAACCTGAGGGATAATAGGGTACGCTATGGTTCCTTACAGCTGATCTCTTGTTAAAAGCATTGTGCAAAGGCACCTCAGAATCTACCCCAAATAGCTCACAATGGAAAATTAACTTTCCTGTTTCTCCCTGGAGCTGCCTTGCATTAGTGAACCTGTAACAAGTACACCATGAGTTCATTACATGTTAGAAGCCTATAATGAAGGGATACAGTCATCAGCTTAACACTGCAGACAGACTGCCAGTTTTCCACCTGGCACAAACCAGTAGGTTCAGGAACTGCTCGAAAAACCTCACCTCTGACCACTGAAGTTAAATTTTGAAGCCTGAGAAGCAGTAACACCCCGATGTTGCAAAGCACAGGGTGCTGATACAAGCTCACAGGATATAGGTGTTCTTTTCTTAGAAAAAAATCAAACAGCCATGGCACTGGTCTCTAGGACAGCAGAACCTAGTAGCTCATGACTTACAGACAAAAGTTCTGAAGCCCAAGGTAACAGTCTATGGTTGTATCTTAACAGTGTAGTCATGGCTCACCCAAACAAGGATTTGTTCAGACTCCTCTATACACTAAATATCCTCAAGGACACACTTAGTTGTATCAGCCATGAGCACACATACATGCATGTACCTAAGAACACAGATTAAACCCCAAGTTGCACTGAGGACAGGAAAAATAAGATTTAAGAATATTAATATGGAATATTTTGCCTAGAATAAAAAAATATTAATTATCCAAGATATCGACACTGGAATTATAGTTCAGTTGCTTCCAGCTCCCCTTTGTAGCCCAAGAGAAGCAATGGTCTCTCCTCCTGAAGAAAGAAGGCAGTGTATGATACAAGTTCCTGGCTTTGAAGAGAACATCACCCTGTATCTGTATCACCAACAAAGAATGAAAACAACTACAACTTTCAGAAGTTAAGAAGTCATCACAGACTTTCTAGTTTTAGCTTGGATTAAAGCTTTTCTGTTTTGTTAGCTTGGGTTTTGTTGCCTTCTATGATGAGATGACTAGCTCAGTGCATGAAAGGAGCATGATCAATCTTTTTAACCCGGACTTTAGCAAGGCATTTGACACAGTTGTCTCCTTATGTAAAAATTGGTGAAATATGGATAACTGGATTATAAAGTGGGTGCAAAAACTGCCTGGCTGAATAGGTGGTATTTGATACAAAATCCAACTCACAGGAGGTTAAGTGGGCAACTACCTGCTTCCCTTAGAGGTCAATACTGAGACCAATATTGTTCATCAACTTTATTAATGACCCAGAGAAGAGGAAAAATGCAGTCTCAGCAATTATACAGACAACTCCAGTTTGAAAGAGTGGTTGTTATACTGGAGGGCTGAGGAACTTTGACAGGCTGGAGAAATGGCTCACGAAGTTCAAAGGCAAACACAAAGTCCTGTGTCTGAGATACAGCAACTCTGTGCAACAATGCAGGTTTGGTGCTAAAATAGCTAGAAAGCAGCCCTGCAAAAAAAGTGATCTGGGGGTCCTGCTGAACAAACTGAACATGAGTCAGCAGTGTGCCCCCACGTCAAGAATGCCAATCGTATATTGGGCTGCATTAGCAACAGCACAGCCACGCAGATCAAGGGAATAATTACTCCCTCTATCTGGCACTTGTGAGACTGCATCTCAAGCACTGTGTCCAGTTACAGTCTCCTCAAATCAAGAAAGATACTGACGCAGTGGAGCGAGTCCAGCAGGGGCCACCAAGACTGTCAGGGACTGGAGCACGTAGCATATGGCGAGAGACTGAGGGACATAAATCTATTCAGCTCCAAGAAAAGGCAGCTCAAGGGGACGATATCGCAATCTAGAACTGCCTCCTGACAATATATAGAGAAGACTGAGCCAGACTTCTCAGAGACATACAGCGAAAAGACAAAGGGTAATAATCAATGTGCAACAATGGAAATTTCAACTACATAAGTAGAAATTTTTTTTCCTGAGGGTGGTCAAACACTGCAACAGGACCCAAGAGATATTGTGAGGTCTCCAACCTTGCAGCCTTGAAAATGTTCAAAGCTGAACCACACAAAGCGCCGAGCAACCTCTTATAGGTGACCCCACTTTAAGCAGAAGGTTGGACCAGATTGCCTCTACTTCCGACCTAATTTTTTCTATGCGNAAAAAAAAAAAAAAAAAAATCTATCATAATGGTGATGAAAATGGATGTCCTCCAGAAATATTTACTCTCACACTAGCTATTAACCTTCAAAAAACCATTTCTCTAGTCTTTTTTTAGACCATCACTTGGTCAGTCATCACATCTTAGAACCATATGTTCTAAAAAATATATTACATACAGTCAAAGATACAAAAATGAACCAGTACGCAGGACAGGAAACAGCTAAAAAAGCAATCTCTTATATTTTGCAGTAAACCTCAACCAAGAGTTTGTACAACACAAAGTCAATAATGTTTATAGATTATTTTACATAGATACGTAAATCTATAACTTACAATTACAGATTATATAAAGAATATATTCCATTTTCAGTTACAACTGTCCTACATTGCTGATTTCAGTAGGGTCACAACAGCATGCCCAATTCTTCCCTCAGTCACTTTCCGCCCCCTCCCCCCACTCTAAATTCACTCTAATCTCACATCAATTAGTAAAAATTGGGGAACTATTGGAAAAAATACTACATGCTTGAACAGAAGGAAAAAACAGTTTTAAGACACAGGTTGACAGATTCACTAAGATTAGCAGGTGATACGCCTGCCTGTAATAGCATGGGACTAGACCCAATGATCCAGGAATACAGTTTTGGAGGGTACCTCTTAGGAAACATTTCTAGATGCAGACAACACACCAGTAAGCCCAAATCTGTCACCTAAAGTCTGTGCATCCACCTCTCCTTTGATGATCTTTGCTTTGCCCAACACAAAAACAAACTCAAATTTCATCAGCAACTGCCTCCAAAAGACGCTGAAGGAGCAATGCTGTGACACTTCAGTGTATTATTGAGCTCCAGCTGGTTGCTCCTGTACTCCTTCTGGTGACCATTTCCAAAACTGTACTAGAAAGTTCCCTTTTTAAAAAAAAAATTCTGCTCCCACAGCTGATACATGCAGAAAAATCAATCTGTTGGAGCTATACTGTTGCCAACAAGTGAGAGAACGAGATGTGAAAGGGACACCCGGAGTCACTGGAGAGCTATCACAGGAATTCAGGACCACAAAGCACGTCTGTTATTGAGATCAGAATTCCCAACAGGTTCCAATAAGAAGCAGATTTGTGCTTCCGAGACACCACTTGTTTTCAATTACAGCCATCTATATCTTCTGCTAACATTCTTCCCAGATGAGACCTTGTACCTGATAATCTTCATCTTCAGCGCAGGGCTATGACAGACTTTGCTAGTGCTAAGTGCCTGTGTTCTAAATCCAGGATATTCCAGGAAATTAATCTCCCTCCAGGTTTCCTTCTGTTCAGCACCATATTCTTCAAAAAAAGATCTCTGGGAAGAAATAAATGAATTCTCTGCTTCCCTAAATATCATTGCCACCATGACCCTAAGAAAACATGTGAGAACACATCTCAATGACTGAAGTTGGAAAAGTCGCATTCATATACAAAACAGAAAAAATTGACAGAGGATGGCAAAACAGAAGTGCTAGAGAGACAAGCCTCCTCTAGGAGCTTATTTTGGTGTTCTAGGTTAGGTTCCGCCCTGACTCTCACCAGTCCTTGACAGCGCTGCATAGCAGCGGTGTCTAGATCAGCATACCAACCATGCTGACAATGGATGATTCCACTCCTGCCACAGCCTTCCCTATGTTTTTAGGAGTGGGAACAGGAAAAAAAAAAACATCCCAAAAATATCTGGGCAGCCTCACACAACATACAAGATCACAAGACATTCAAAGAGGAACTGAAGCAAGAACTAGCCCATTTGCGCTGCACCAATGGTAGAGACCTGACCTCAGAAGGATCCTTCAGCCCCATAAATTGTCGTAATAGTCTACATGAGAACTATTGCTAGCACTCATTTCAACAGCTGTATCTAAACATCCACCTTCTGCTGCACTTTATACAACTGCTTTGGTTTGTGAAACAGCCTGTTTCCTCTCCATCTCCCGCTCCTATGTCTGGCTCCTGCCAAGGTTGTAGGCTGGTTTTCTCATGACTCCAAAGACTCAGTTTTCCATTTTACCACTCTATTATTAAGCTGGCTGAAATAGATTTATCTTCATGTGATCTCTAAAACTAACAGTCCTATCTGCCTGAAAAGGTCTCTTTATATCTAGGAGAAAATCCTTAGGTTGAGAAGGGTCACATGAACAACAAAGCCCACCTG
Source organism: Fregata magnificens (assembly GCA_013389945.1). NCBI lineage: Eukaryota > Metazoa > Chordata > Aves > Suliformes > Fregatidae > Fregata > Fregata magnificens. The sequence goes on along the minus strand of WAAD01041860.1, from coordinate 89,072 downwards.
GTTTAACACTGCTTATGAAAGCATGCAGAGGCACTTTGGATAGCAGGTAACAGATGACTGGTTTCGTTAGTTTGAAGTTGCTTCCTCTACATCTGGGATGTTGTTTCATGCAAGCAATAACAGACATTTTGTTGAAGCATGACATGCTGTAGGTACCCTCTAGAAACACTTTGAGCATCGTAGCCTGGCACCTATCACAGTAGCATAGAAGAATACCAGTTTATCATCCTCTCTTTTCATACAAGAGGAACTCTTTATCCCTGGACTCGGCTTTTCCAGGAATAACGGAAAATATGTCTTCTCTAGAGGCATCCACAAGCCTTCTAAGCACAGTTTCAGAGTGCTTGGAAGAANCGGCCTTTCTCACAACAGGAAGAATAATTCCTTGAGAATGCTTCTGTGTGGAGGAAGGAAGAAAGAAAGAGACACACAGTACACTCTACAGGAATCAGTACCGATAAGACTGGAATTCTCTGGCCTTTTTGTACTTTTGCTATACTGCACTTTGTGGGGCTGAGCAAAGAAGCCAGGTGCTGAGGATTAGCAGTCCTGCTGGTCTGGATGGGAGGGAGCAGAAAAAAGCCTGCTGACTTTACTGGTAATTTCCCCTTCATATTAGTCACTTCAATAACCCTTGCTTCACTGATACAAATGAAACTGGGCTCAGAGTACTATAAAATACTAAAATTGGGTAGCAATTTCTCTGTCCTTTAAGACTATAGATGTATTTGTTCCTAAAGCCCACTCTGCCCTATCTTCTGCCTTTCTCAGAGAACATACTGGCTTAGGGTATAGAACTCCAAGGGAACTCAGGTAAATTCCTCTTCCTATCACACAAGACACGTATGAACCCAGTTTTGCTTGTGGCTCCACAGTTAGATGAACTAGGACAACAGTAAAAGGAATTGGAAGGGTTTAGGAGGCAAAAACCTGATAAAGAGGTTACCAGACAACACCAAACATCATTGGCAGTGCCCAGTGATCTCTATTCTCAGATGCAGCTTTGGAGAGGGGTGGCAGGATGTACTTTGTGCAGAGTTTAATAATCACACACCGCCCTTCCAGGTTCATTTTTACGGTTTTAGGCATGGGAAAACACAGTTTTATTTCCCAGTCCTGATTATCTTGCTCTGGAGGCTAGAAGCAAGACAGACTGCACCCTGCTTACAGCTAACCAAAAGCAATACCCATTACAGGACAGAAACACTTTCTGTCACTGCCTTCACCTGAAACTGGAAGGACAGTAGTTGCTGCAGACACCTAAAACTGTCCACATTCAACTTGATTGCCACCTTCCTGTGTGCCTCCCTCCCCCCATATCAAACGCAGACCTGAAACAAGTTAATTAACACATTAATAAAAACAACATTATAATTAGAGACATTTCAGACTTACTTGAAGTGTTTAAACTAATGAAAGTAATGTCAAAGTCTGGCTAAGCCACCAGCCACTGAAGAGGCAGAGAAAAAATTCTCCAACAAGCAGGGTGTTTCCTTGCTACTTATGACAGGCAGAGACAATCCTGAACCTCAAAAGCAAGCAAGCAGAAGTATCCATTGCAGTAAAACCATACACACTTCTTTTAAAAGAGAAAATATAATGCAAATGAAAGAAAGAAACCAGAACACAACACAAGTACGAAATCTTACTCTCTTCAGTTATGTGGGGTATTGAAATTCCATACCAGACTGTTCTAGGCTAAACACAAAAGGTAAATTAAGACTAACTCCTCCAAAATTAGTATAGCATTGTCATTCTGAGGAAAATAAAGTTGACCGATATTAAGGGATATTCTGGTCAGGTAAGGAGATCTGGCTCATAAGTAATAGAAGTTGTTTGTTTGTTTGTTTGTTTTTTTAATTTTTCTGACTGAACTCTGACAGTTAAAATAAAAAGATCTTAAAAAAAAAAAGCCCTTAAAAAAAAAAAGCCCTGTAAGTTTCCGAGTATGATTATTTGAAAACATTTGCAAGGAACAACGTTTTCTAAATCTCACATACTGGACTTCTCTGAAAGCAAAGAAAACACTTACTGTGGTTGCATTTGCTGAGGTAACCCAACAGGAGGCTTCTGCTTGATGGTGAACGCCATCTGAGTCATAGGGCCAACCTTCGGTGGGACCTGCACCTTCTGAGAGAAGGTCTGCTGGGCAGCCTGCTGGGGTATGGGCCACGGTGGAACAACAGGGCTCCGGCCTCCAGTGGAAGATGTGTCTTGCATGACTGCATCCTCACAGGAATTACCTTTTGTTCCCGGTTTACACACACAAAGCTGAGGTCGCAGGCACATCCCTCCATTTTGGCATGGTGGTGCACAGTTAGCTAAGAAAAGACATTTTAAAGAATACCTGTGAAACAAAGCATGAAGGAAAATGCAAACCCTCCCCGCAATAAAAAAAAAAAAAGATGTTATTGCTAATGTTAATTGGAGTAGGAGAGCACAACATTGCTAAGCTCCACAAGATAAGTACATAAGTTGGTATAGCTTTTACTGCTTTCCTACATAAGACATGCACAACATTTGAACAATTTTGAAAAGTAAAATGCTGGTGAGCTAAAAAATAGGAAATGCACAAGTTAAATCAAGAAATATAGCACTATCTCAAATCTTCCTGTTAGCGGCCTTTTATAATCTCCTTCCCTGCATCCTCCCTCCCCATACTTTAGCAACAAAACTGCATCCAATGAAACAATATTATGCAGATTATAGAATTTTACTACTGATCCAGGCTTGGATTCATTCTATTACTATTTAAAGTCACAGATCCTCCATAGGTACCTAGAAGGAATCCTTACGGTCATATTATAGATGACCAAAACAATGCAGAGAAGCATGAAGCGATTCAACCCTTCCCACACTAAAGCCCAAATGAAATTCCCTCTGATATCACCACCGTAATAACATAAAAAGGAGACACATAAACTGCTGCTACAAAGACATAGCTACACCTAGGGGTTGCATTCTTTGAAGAAACAGACATGTGCTTGTGATTATCCTGAACTAGCTTCTATACATTCTTTGTACCACCAGTGAAAAGGGATCAGATTCTTCAAAAGACAATTCATTTTCAGATACCTGTCTTCAAATAGGATTAATTACACTGTTTGTGTTGCTCTATCCACTAACTATAGAGGGAGCCTGAATAATCAGCCTAGACTCAACACCCAGCTTGCAGACCTAGTTAATGCAGGATCAATTCCATTCTGAATGAGCAACAAACTTCGAGAAGAAGCAAATCCCACCAAAAAAATGCGAAAGATTAAAAAAAAGCAAAAGCAGTCGCTGATCATATGTATACATGACACTGCAAAGGTATGCCTAATTTGAGGATTTATTTTGGATGCTTAAACTTACAATGCTATTGTATTTAGAGAACGTTAAAATAACACAAAGATGGCAAAACACATTAATTCTCTTATCCAGAGGATACAATTTAACAGTAAAATACAATTCTAATTGAAATAGCTATCAAAATAATTTCTTCATTAGTCTCATTAGAGATGGCGTACAATGAAGCATTTATAAGAAGAATCACTGCTGAGCTACTTTGCTCCTTCAAACTAAGCATACTTTTAATATTGTTAAAAAGCTTTTAACATGGACAAAATGATATGCCAGATCATAAAGTCTACCAAAATAGGTATGATCATATCTTGAACCATAACATGTGATTCTGTACCACATTCAGGTATATCCAATTGCACAATTATTTTATTTTTAAAAAAAGTCAGTCCACAGCCCCAGTCCAAATATATTGGAGTACTTGGCACTTCGATCAAGTTTTAATACATACATTTATACACAAAAATAAACACACAAGCATACATATGAAATAACTTATTAGGATGGTGCTGTGCTAATTTGTAGGACTAATTTGTCAACTGATAATACCACCTGATACAGATGTATCATGTATACCACCTGTACATGACACCAGAATTGCCCTACAACTTTAACTTGAGCTTTGCGTGGTGTGGTTCTCACATATACTTCCGCCTTCCATATGTTGTTCAGCAACATATCTCCTTTTCAATACTACTTAGCTGAGCTAGCTTAATTGCATACTATGCACCTTCCTGGCAACAAAAAAAGTAATCATTTGCTTACTTATATTTCTGTTTATTTGGGGGACTATATTTTGTCTTTCACTGCTGGAAGACTGAAGGCCCTTTTCACTGTAAACTTGAGAAGGGATTTACAACAAGCATATGTTGTAATATACAAGCCAACTCTTTCTTGTGCCTTGCTTTAAAGACCTAGATTTTGCTATGAACAGTAAAAAGTCACTCATATGCACATGACAAATCAATTATATCTTTGGAAAATGGGTTGAGGAGCCTTAAATTCTAATTAGGTTTCATTGGCTTTGGAGAGACTAAGACCAAAACAGTGACCCCATCATCTGGGTCATCTGTAGAAAATGTGCAAAAATCACAGTGAAAGAGTTTGGACACAGTTGGCAGTGCTTTAGAAAAATATCACGTAAAAATTTCTGTTTGAAAAAAAAAAATCAGGATTTTCAAAAGTCCCATTTTTACAACATTAAAAAACCCATTCATACTGAACATATATTTCTGGAGATTTATGGACATGCATCCATATTAACCTCCAGGCTTCTCAACCAGTTATTTAAAAAACAAAAAATCAAACACAAAAATAAGCTAACAAGACCACCCCAAAAGTCAAATATAACAAAATATCCACTCTGCTAGGACACTGATCATTGTGTATCTCCTAACTCTCAAAAGTTAAATAACAATTTGTACATGCACAAAAGATAACCCTGAGAAAACTGCAAATCTTTTTCCTGTAGTCAAGAACCAAAGCTGTGCTTCAGAAGCCTAATAAAACTTGTTTCCACTTATCAAAGTGAACCTAATAAGGCTACAATGAATTTAAAACTATGCAGCCGAAAATAGAACCTGTTTTGAAATTACCTTATCTTTTTTACCCAAACAGACTTGAAGATCCTTACTTCACTGACAGCAACGTAAACCCTGAAAGTTTCTCAGCTTTACATATACATAAAGCATACAAAGCTCTGCAGGACAAACTGCATTACTCCAGCAGGCCTTATAACAAAACAAGCAGCAGCAGATCCAGCAACTATATTATAAAATATCCAGTTTGTCTTAAATCATGTGAACAATGACAACAGGTTAAAAAACCGATCCATTAGATCTTCACAGCAATGCACCCTTTGACTGAAATTCTTCATTAACGTTGTGTAATAAAAGATCACATTTTCAGGAAAGAATTAAGATGAACATTTTAATTGACATAATACAGCAGTTTAGTTTTAAAAATGTTCAAGGCAGCTGCAGCATGCCAAACATATGACCTAATTATTTCATTTGAAAACAACAATAATGGCACATCTAACCGAAAACACCATTATTTTCCACAAAGCTAAGCTTCCAGAACTGGAGCATGGAGGTATTAAGTTTAAAACTGAAAAGTGGGCCAATATACTCCTGTTAAAGGCAATAGGCTTGGTCCTATTCAATTCAAGGAGGTCATGATTGGAAATTCAAACTGGAGCTTGGCAAAGATGCAAATAACGAGACTAGACTTAGTGGGTTAGATCAAAGATCCACTTAGTCCAGTCTCCTCTCTCCATTACTAAAGTGGATGCTTAAGGACAGGTGTAAGAACAGGATGAGAAGCAGTAAAAGTTTGTACCACTACAGCCCTCAAGAACTAAAGGCTCAGCAGTTTCCTGAGCAAGAGTCCTGGTTTTGTGTTTAATAACCCTCAATAGATTTTTCTGTCACGAGTTCACTGATCTGCTTTTTGAACCTGTTAGTTTCAACATCCAAAACCTGCTGCGCCAAGGAAGTTGGCCACGTTGGAAGGCCAGGCATAGACAACATAATCAACCTCCCCCCACTTTCCAGAAGGGTGGTAAAGGAACATACGGTTCTTTTGGGTTGGTTTTTGTGTTTTAAGACCATGCAATCTGTGTCTACTAACAGTAAAGCCACAGTGCCACATTTGTTTTGGAAGTCCCTAAATCACAAAAAGTTGAAAGCATTTTCTGTGGCTGTAACCCAACGTGTTCATCATTTTTATGCATCTTTCCCTAATCAACTACTGCTCACCACCACCACAGACAGAATACTGGGTTAGAGGGATGCTTATCAGGCCTGGTATGGTTGTATTTAAGACATTCTTTCAGAAAAGCAAGTATAAAATAATAACATTACCATTAGGCTTAAACACCCCCCGTCCAAGACATCTGTATGCTGGTTTGAAACTGATCTATACACATGCACTTTTCAGTCCATGTGTTCATGTTATTTTGGTCAAAGAGTATATAAATATTTGCAGGAGCAAGACCTAAAATATAAGGTTTATAACCATTTTAAAATATGTAAATATTTTAAAACTTCTACATATACAGAAAGTATTTCTGGTTTAATACATACTAAATTAAACATAACATATTAAATGAATAAGCATAAAGTATTATAATATATTGAAGAAGTTTAGAAACAAATTGCTTTTTCAAACCTTTTGAAAGAATCAAAATACAGGTATAAGTAACTCCACTTGTCATGAAAAAACTTTTATATTAAATTCCTGATAATTCTTGAATTAAGATCATTAAGATCTGATTCCCATGCTAATCAGATCGATTTTACCTTGATTCACAATTACCTTCTTCAGACAGTAACACCTCATTTACAAGTTTATGTCCTTGTGTCTCTAGATCATGTGGAGAATTGAAATTCACAAAAATGTACTTTTCAGTGAGAAACTCACAATAAACAATTTAAATGTCCCCAAAGTTTCCTGCACCCAAAAGTTTCTAATCTTTTAGCCTCAGCTCCACCTTTAAGCATCTCCTTTATCAAGCAACTGCTGTTGGTTAGTAGTTAATTGACCACAAACAATTTTCAATGTCATTCCTAAACTTCTAACACTTTGATACAACAATTACACCACCACAGTGTTGTGAGTTTTGTGTTATTTCTAGTAAGCCCATCCACTAGATTCTTCCTTTCTGTTTCCACATAAAATTTAATGTACTTCCCCCCGCCCTTAATCACACTTAGTCAAGCATCAGTTTAAGCAGAATGCACCGACTTCTAACAAATTTCATCACTGCACACACTGGCACTGTATATATCAACTTCTCTCATAGGAGTGCATAAATCCTGTCAGGTAAAATACATGCTAGAGGGCAAATAATAGAATATACAGTAATTGGAAGGAGGATTAGAAGTGTGGGGCTTTTTCAGATTCCAGCATAAAATGCTCGAGAAATGATGCATGCATCAAGTTTACAGAAATGGGAAAAAAACCCACAGTGACACGAATGTATCTGTACTAAGCAGAAATTTCAAGTTTCTTTACATGCAACCTAGGAATACTGCTAAAGGCATAGCAAATACTGTGTTTCTTATTTCATTAATTCAAGATTTCTATTCCTCAAGCACACAAGGGAACCAAACCAAAGCTCATCTTGGTTGAGTGCGCATCCTAAATAAAAAGTTGTGATACAAAGGCACCTTTAACTCCTGCGGTGTTGAAAGACAGCATGATGACCCCCCACTGATTCCAAAAGAAAGAGCAGCAAAGCACTTTCTCTAGAGAGCAACAAACTGTGGGTTCTGAAAGGAAAGAGGCATGTTCCAGTTTCCCTCAGAAAAATCTGAATATGGTGCTGACATCCTGCAGAACAGCAAAGTTTATAATAATTTCCCATTTTCTGAATTGCCTTATTGATTAGCTCACCACTTATTTTTACCCTTTTATTCTGAAATCCATTTTGAGTCTTTTAAGTCATTGTAAGCATTACAATGGAGACTAGAAACTCAAAAGGTAACTGAAGGAACGCTTGGTGCTCACCAGCTAATGCTTTTCTGAGGATCTAGTTCTCCATCTGAGTATCTCTCTCCAAACAGTTTTCAAAAGTCAAATTTTAGCAGAAATATATCCAACAATTCTACACAGTCATTGAGGATGGGGGAGAGAGGAATTTGTGACCAAGGGTGTGACAACCATGTTGTAAGACCATTCTATAAAAAAAAGTTTAAATTACTTAAATAATCAGAAGAAATGGCATTAACTGCAGAAAACCTGTATGACGTCTACACTACTAATGGAGGAAGCATTACAACCACCTCTGTCTTCCTACAGAGAAACTTTGTTTTTATCATAATTACATGGTCTTAGGGAATTTTTTCCCTAAACATACTTCAAATAACAGCATGTGTCACTGTTGGAATTCTTCACTGGTCCACTTCAAAACATCTGATGCATTCCCACATTAGCATGGATGGCTACGTAAACATGACCTCCAAGAAAGGAGGGAAGCAAAAAACAATGTTTTTGGCATACGTATTTCTTTTAAAACAAGCAGAAATCACAGAGTTTCTCTCCTAACCTAATGACAACATAAGGTACTTTATTAAGATTATTTTCTATGTATCTTCACAGTATTATCTCTAAATAGTAAGATTTATCAGAATTTAATAGCAGCTATACTCAAATACTTCAAAAGCCTAACTTCAGCAAAAGGACACATTATTTTATCAGTCATAAGAATATAACATGCTGTTTGATACTTGGCATTTTCATTAATGTTGTGTTTACTGGAGTTTATATAGTATAAATACTTAAGTTAGACTGTACAATCTGAGAGAAATTTTAAAGTATTTCATTATATGAGATCATAATTATTCTGACAGTACAAACATTTCACAAGCTATAGATCTTTCTATCATTTCAGTATCCAAAAAAAAAAAAAAATATTGTTCACTACAGAATGGACTAAGCCAAGGAAACCAGCAGATTCACACGCTACATGCTGTTCTTGCTTGCTGGAGTGGCTAACACTGCAGTCTGCAACCCTTTTAATTCTCTTAACCTTTCTCACTACAGTGCTTATTCACTTTGTTACAAAATACTTTGTAAGAAATATGCAGGAAACTGAATGAACTAAGAGAAACTCAATAAAGAGACAATCGAAAATTTTTAAGTGGATGCAGGATTCAGACAACTGAAGTGTCACAGAAAAGAAATAACAGAGAAAAGACTATTAACCATAATAGAGTAATTAAAATGCTAAGAACAATAAAGTTTTTCCTAAGTCCAACGAATTCTCAGTAAGAGTTCACCCTTTAGTTGCGCTTCTCTGAAAATCCAGGCCTAAACTGCCATCTAGAGATAATAAAAAAACCTGATTTGAATTATGAAAAAACAAATCTTGCCAGAGGACAACAAAACAATCACCCTTTATCAGGAAACAGCTCTCCAAAACTCTAGGTTTATGCAGGGATTACTATCTGCATTTCACAAAAAAGAACATGGCTGAGCAGAACTATTTTTAGCTCTGTATTTAAATGAACATCTTGCCTCGCTAACATGTAAAATCCTTGTTCCCCTTCTGTGTGCAGTCAGAAATGCGGAGAGATGCTAAAGCTTTGCTTTCTTTCTGTGGCGAGTGGAGAGGATCTGTTTTCTAGGAATAAATCAGGCTATGCAAGTCAAGTACTGGTGCTTTTAAAGGCAGAACAAAAAAACTAAAGCAAAAACCTCAAACCCAACCCAGTATCAGTCCATGTTAGTTACAAAACAAAGACTCACTTGGCAACCATAATCTTCTAACTCCCAGTACTTCAGTATTTGAACAAGGAGCCAGTTGAGGGAGGTGTGTGCCCCTCTCCATCCACCCTCCACTAACCCCATAGCTCCCAGGCAATCCAAGCTTGCTTTAAGGCAGCATCAGTTGGCACAAGCAGCTCTTTGCATCGGAGGCTGCAAAGAAGGGTATAATTCTAAGTGCTGCACCCAACTTCTTCTCAAGGTCCCGCAGAGTGCAGAACCCCACCCCTCAATATAGCCCCGCTTTCCCAAGGGCCGGGAGGCTCGCTGATCCCGTATGCACAGCCACGTTGCCCTGCCCTCCCAGTTTGCTGGAGAGGGAGGAGAGGTGAGCACGCCCCGCTTCCAGCTCTTCCCTTCTCCACACTCAGGAAGAACAGCCGTACAGAAGAGAGGTGTAAGACTAATATTGTAAGTATCAAAGTATCACTTCACTGTCAACACATCATTTTCTTTCTGCACACGTGCACAACCAGGAGAACACTGTGCAATCGCTGGATGAACCACAGCTCTCCCCAGCACCCAGACAGCTTTCTACACCACTGCCAAGTTACACATTGAAAACAAATAGCTAACAAATCTGCAAGGAAAAAAAAAAAAAAAGAAAAAACCCTACAGTTTTCTGGGTTCCTTCTGATACTATGTTAACAGAGGAAATGTTCAGGACTTTTTATCCATTGTAGATTTACCACAACATTACCACATGTCCTGCTTCTTTTGTTAATGCTAACTGCTGTAATGAGCTGAATGAGTTCACTATCGATCTGTCATCTGCTTCAGTGCAGGAGCACATCATCTTGAGAAGTTTCTTTTAAGGTTCTTTGTTTTGTTTTAAATCTATACACAGGTAGTATTTGTATGAAATACATACTATGTATCATTATAACCTTGTTTGTTTCCAGTAAAGTCCCAAATGGCTCACAAAGAAAAGGCTGGGTAGGTTTCACCTCATACTAATTGTGGGACTTAGTTTCCTCACCAAAATGTTGCAACAGCACATGGCATGGTCACGTCTGTACAGCAGGAAGCAGCTAATGGCTCCCCATCTTCTCACAGCTCTTACTGCCTCCTCTCACAGGAGGGAGGCTGGCTGCCATCAATGGCCAGGAGACAAACACTATGCTCAAAGTTTGCATTACCGCTTTAGCTTGGGTCAGGATTCTTGCTTGAAGCAAATCCTATCAATCGCACTCACCGAGGTTTGGTTCACATTGTGGGGCCATCTTAAGGCACATGCACTGTATTTCTTTTAGATGCAGACAAAAAAAAATACTAAAGAAACCAAACCACCCTAAATCCAAAACGTGAACAGTCCAAGAATGCACCCAATGTATTTCAGTCTCATATTGGCATTCGTTCCATAAGACCAGACTACACCTAGTCCACAATAAAACACTAAGCCCTGAAACACACATACCATGGGCCTCAGGTCATCAAAACCAAAGGCTTTAGTCTATAGATCTGCTCCTGTTAGTCAATGCTGCTTGCTAACATAGACAAAGCCAAAGATTACAAGAATCTAGATCCTCTCATTCTCCCCCCCTTCCCAAGGACAGTAAGCAAAAATAAAGCAGAGTGGAACTACCACTGAGGGATAACAAGAGCTTTCCCACTACAAAAGCCCATCTATTCCTTGCATGTGAAAGTCAAAAGTTTTATTTGCATATTACAGTAGCACGCACAGCAGAAGCAAAACCAAGCTACTCAAGTAATGGCTTCCAGTTTTTCCATTTTGAAGTGTTTAAAAACAACATCAAAGAACAGATTAAAAGGGACTAATGTATAGGCCAGTTACATGAGGTCAAAGTAGTTATGTCTCTTTAAAACTGAGACATTTAATTTTTATTTAGACATAATTTGAACAAGTTTAATACTGCTTTTACTGAGATGATGGTCTTAGAATGAGAAGAAACAACATTTGGGAAGACTATGTTATAGTTAGGCTTTGTATACACAACGTAAACAAACAGAATTTGGTAAAACTCAAAGCCGCAAAACTGATTAAGTACAAGCCTCAGGAACCATTTATGACCAGAAAACCTCCATGAAGCACAGCTGCAAACATCTGAAGTACTAGGTTCCAATGATGAGAAGTACAGCTCTCCTGGATACCACCATTTCTAAGAGCTGAACTGAAGACAGAGAAAAAGTAGATTCAGAGCAACCAATATTAAAATACCTAGTGGTACAGAGTTTTAGAGATAAACTGGGAGACCCATGTATGCTTCTAAGTTTCCAGGTCTGGATCCTAACCCTATATCAGAACAAGACCTAAGCACGCAACCTTTCCCTCACCTCCACCAACAAAATTAAGGAGCACAAGCTAGCAGCAACCTAGGGTGTTCTTCATCCAGGTCTTGGACAACTGGGAGTCTAGAACTACTGGTCACGTTGTGAAGTGCCCTTGTCCTGAAGGAGACACAAAGCTGTAGCATGCTAACTCAGCAACAGTGAGAAGTATAGCGCTGGAGAATTAGGAATCAGATGGCTCAAACTGAATAGCAACACACAAGCAGAGGCCATGCAGTTTTGGGAACTGAACAAAAGGGACCTTCCTCTGGGCGAGTATTAAGACAACTTTCTAGTCTCCTTCTTGTCCAGCAGGAAGACTCTACTGTTGTATATTTTCTTATTCTGAAAAATAAATTAAACTTTGTTTATCTACAGTGCATTTATTTAATATTGAGTCAGGAAGCCTTTCAAAAGAGAAGAGAATAAGCAAAATAATCTTTTAATACAAAAAAAGACAACAGACTGTCTTATTTTCTGATGACCTTTCCAAGGTGCCTGAGCACACAACAGACAGGATAAAACTTCACGACCAAACTCAAAGAATCTAGTCCAGTTCCAACTCCAAAATCCTCACCTTATGGCCATGCATGGAATACATGCATGCACACATATAACACCTTCAGCTGACAAAGACACAAGATCCTTTTTCTCTTAATTGACAAGGATGGTGTACATGGGTTCTACATCTACACAGACAGTAGTTCCTATCCCTATAAGAAATTTACTCTAATCACAATCCTGCAAAATCCACTTCCTCACCTGTTTGCCTTCCTTACACCTCTGCAATAAGGAGCTCATACTTCAGTACTCCATTAGCCACCAACTTTCTCCTTCCCACTAGCATTTTTTTATTCTCATCATTATGTTAGTGAAAGTTAGAATTCCTCCAGGCAATGCTATTTTTTAGATTATCCAGTTTACATTGAGAACACTCACAAAAAAATGTATATTAATACTCCAGGCAAAACATATTATTATACATTTTAGAAGGGGACTACTATTACAATAAGGTGGTTCTGTTAATTATTTTTAGGATATCAGATCCTGCATACAATAGGTAATTTCTTTCTTGACTTCCTAACATGAAAAACAGCTCCTTGTAATCATTAAGAAAAAGAAAACAAAACCAGAACAAACAGAAGAGCATATTTTGTAGGAAGTAGTATTAACTAACAGAAATTTAGTAGCAAGTAACAAAGCAGGAGACAACAGGTTTCAATAGGCTAAACATGCAGTTGAGAGGCAGGAACTCCTAACTGCCAGCTTAGGCCTTCCAGTCAGTTGTTATAACTTGTCCAAGGCCGCATTTAACCTATGGTTTAATTTCCATAAATTAAATAAATAACAAAACCCCCACACTCTAGGTTTTACTTGCCTTACAGCCACGTTATAGAACTAATTAATGTTTGTCTAATGCTCTGGTAATGTAACAGGTACTAACAAAACATGATGTGGTATTGGTGGCCTTGGTGGTATCTTACTGCGCTTACACAGATTATAACCTATGATAACTTTGACTGGAAGACAATCTTTTTCATAAACCCTTTCACATGCTTATAACTTTCCAAGGTATTTATTGCTGTGTTTGAATTTTTCTCACCTTTGTCTTTACCCAAAGGTAGATGTTCTGAACACTTCAAAAAGGTTGGTTTTCATTGTTAGACATCATTCTCCCAGCATAAAACAATTCTGCATACTTTTAACACTGAGCTTTATGATTTCATCTTTTTAATAAGAATGATGCAGTTCTTCATAAGCAGAGTCACAGCAAGTTTGAAAAAGATCTTAAGATAAAAACTTTACAATGTAAAACTTAAGTATTAGGCATAGAGGGGGAAAACCTATATGCCTAAAATCAGATATGGTAGACATTCTCATACAGGTAGTTAACAGGAAAACAGAAGCTCACCTTCTGAGGACACACAGTAACGCTTCCAAGAGAACATGAATATTTGTAAACACAACAGGCAGGTCAGCTTCAAACTAAACTTTAGGAAAAGGACTTGAAAAGTCCACTTGCCTCCTCCATATAGATGCTGCCCTCTGACCTGCACAGAAACATTTCAAATATCCCCTTGTTGCTGCTACTGAGGGAAATGCAATGCAGCTGCCACTGCTCCCAACCAGACTGCCACTCACCTGGGATGGAAGTCACCCAAGGGAACAACAGCCTCAGCCATAGCCCCATGCGTGAGAAAGTAGGGCTAGCAAACACCACCATGCAAGAGAAAGGGAGTGGGAAAGATTAACAAAGCCTAGGCTGCAAGACCTTATGTCTTCCCTTCGACCCCTCTTTCTGTGGGTTACAGGCAGGCATATTCACACAGGTGCAGCAGAGCAGAAACACATGGTGCTTGTTCCAGCCTGGGATTACACCTGAGCTAATAAGCCTCGCTGATCAGAGCTGGCTCTCAGCACTCTGGTTCTGGAAGCACGATGCAGACAAATGGAAGTTGGCTCTGGAAAGCGCCAGTATGGGTCTGGGGTTTATTAGCTCAGGCTTTGCACCACGCAAAAGAACATAAACTGGCCCTAGAGGCCAAATAGCTTATTAAAGTGATACTGAGCCTGAGCTAATAAACCCTGACAGATCCAAACTGACCCTGCATGAAGTCAGCTCAGGTGTGCCTGCATCTGTGGCACAATTAATCCACAACTGGAATAATCCACTCAAAAAACAACTGAGAGTCCATTATCTGAATTAAAAAATCACTTATTTTTACTGGAAACAACAGGGTTAACTTTTGTTCAGTTATAGGGTTTCTGTTCTTCTGAAAGGACATTGGGAGGTTCAAGAAAAGGAGATATCTGGCTTTTATGACTGTGAGACTAATCTTCCACAGCTAAATCAAGTCAATGCTATCTCATGGTTTGCCTAAGTTACAAAACAGACAACTTCAGTACATTTAGTGCTTCCCTTGGCCTGCCAAGAGAGGGGTAAGACTGAGAAGATCCAAGCCTAGTATATTATACCACTGCTAAGAGGTATCAGAGTAGCATCAGAGCAGGCAGCAAAAATATTTAATGCTAAGGAGAGCCCAATATCAGAGACACAAAATAAGAAAAAGGTCAAGGAGAAAATCCCCCCCACCCCCTTTCTTTTAACTCTTTCACTGCTACTGCATTCCTCCAGGAACTATATGAATGCACCAAGTAATTAATGGATTTAAATGAGATTCTACACAGTTATCCCATAAAAATCTAATTGCCTTAGTCCTTACTGAAGGCCCTAAAAATAGAAAGAAATAAAAAAGAGAAGACAAAAAAAGAGAGAACAGTTGGATGATAATGAGAGAAGTCAAAAAGATGAAACTTAAAGGACAGAAAGCAAAGAAAACTACTTAATTTATAAAGAAAAGTTAAGAAGGATAATATTATCTGGAAATAAAAGTTACTAGAAGACAGAAAGAGCCACAAAAAAGAAAATCGTTTGGGTTTTGTTCAAAATAGTCAAAATAAAATTGGTTGACAATAGGTTTGCAGTTGAAATACAGTTTTTGACTTGTAATCTCCTGAAATTATTAGGAGTTTTTTTCACTTTGATTAGTCTTTCAGCTAAGGTAGGTGTTTATTAAGGTCTGCAATTAGCCTCAAAATACCATCTCAAACAATGTAAGCTGAAGGAAATCATTCCAGTACTTGTAATGTATGTTAAGCAAAAGAGGTGACTAACCTAACACAGCAGCATGTATTTTAAGCTGAAAATGTTAATTTAGAAGACTACCTTTAAATGCATGTCTAAGTTGGTCAGCGAAATTGTGAAGTTTTATCTTTAGCAGCCTACTATAATAAAGTCTTTGCTTCTTAGCAACAGCTCCATGCAAGTCAAAGGTACTTGACCTTACTGGGGATTACAAACGTGATTGCTCCCTATTGTGAAAAATCCCACACAGTGACAAAAGCCACTATAAAAAACCTCAAACAGAGTTTGCGTCTTGAAAGCATTGTTTACTCCAACTCTCTCAGGGACAGAAGTCTGTCCTGCTGAACGAAAGCAATGTTCCAAGATATGCCCAATCTCACTGATACCTAAAGAGGTTTCCTGCAGAGGTATGACATTCCAGTCTTCCATGACCTCACGGCAACATCACTCCGGTTTAGCCATTTGCAGTAATCCTGAATCCTGCCTCAATGAGCAGAGATTCTTCCTCTTTCACATTAGAAAGGACAACCTGAGTATAATAGTAATGACGCGATCAGTGTTATTTTATGCACATATTTTGTGTTTCTAGATATCCCAGTAAAGGTATATCCCTGTACAGGAACTTCTCCAAACCCATTTCTTTTGCCTTGTTCAACGCTTCAAAAATTCCATGCTCTAAGCATGGGATCATCACATGCACTGCTGGTGAAGGGACAGCGTGGGTAGATGGCAGTTTCTGCTCCCCATCTGTGCTCCTCTGGCAGGTTCTTTACCCTATTAAGCCCCTCTGTTCAAAAAAGCTCTTAACACCCAAGCATTAATGTGTAGGGATTTTTTTCCACAAAAAATAACCTCTGCAAAGCTCTTTCCAAAAATGTCACTATCTATGCTAAGAATAAACACAAGAAGCACCGGCTGTTAATCCTTTAGCGAAGCTGAAGGTTAGCAAGCTGGGATTTGCAGATGAGAAGTGGAGCGTTAAAACTGCCACGCACCACGATGCTGTGGGAGAAGGGCTCGAGCAAGCGTGCTGGTTAACCACACCAGTGCAGCGCAGGTGCAATCCGTAGCTCAGCTGGCGCCTCTTTGCCCACAGCCGATGTCGATGTCGGGATCCACCCCCTCGTCAGATGCCAGCGCGGTCCCCACAGGTCCCCCCGGCACTGACAGCAGCGGCGTCCCCACACCCCTCCCCGACCCATACGGCTACTCACGTTTGATGCACCTCTGGGAGCCCGTGGCCTTGCTCCAGCCGTGGCAGCACTGCCCCCCGCAGACATTAACCCTGCGGGAACAGCAAAGAGGGGCGAGGGTCCGGCAGGGCCCCCGCCGCGGCGGTCGGCCCCGCTCCCCATCCCCAGCCGGACCGCGGGGCGGGCGCTGGGCCGGGGAGAGAAAAGGCGGGAAGAATTAAACGTCCCGA
>WAAD01041860.1:22345-70995 GCA_013389945.1 Fregata magnificens | reverse complement strand
GGGGGAGCCGAGCTGCGAGCCGGAGCGGGAAGGGAGGAGGAGCAGCAGCAGGGGAAGGGTGTTTGCTGGAGGGGGGTGGTCGCAATGGAGAGCAGATGTGTCGGTTGCCGGAGCTGCCAGGGGTCTGCGTGCCTGTGTGAGAAACGGTCCTTAACCCAGTCCGGGCTGGGAAAAAAAAAAAAAAAAAAACCTCTTTTTAAGAGTTTCTTCGCGAGCGAGCGTGTGCGGGAGGGGAGGGGGGTGCCCCTGCCCCGGTGCCGGCCCCGCGCAGCCAATCTGGGNGGGGGAGCCGAGCTGCGAGCCGGAGCGGGAAGGGAGGAGGAGCAGCAGCAGGGGAAGGGTGTTTGCTGGAGGGGGGTGGTCGCAATGGAGAGCAGATGTGTCGGTTGCCGGAGCTGCCAGGGGTCTGCGTGCCTGTGTGAGAAACGGTCCTTAAGCCNGGGGAGCGGGAGCGGGGAGGCCGCCGGGGTTCCGGCTCCGCGCGGGGCGGTCGCGACCAGTGCCTGCGACGGACCCTGCGCCGCTAAGCAAGCCTCAAAAATACGTGTTTTAACTTAGGGGCACTAACTTGCCATCTGCCTGTGGTACAGACGTGCTGTCCCGTACAGTTGGGGTAACATACCGGTACTTTTGCAACAGTTGAGCATTTCTTTTCTGTTGGATATGGGGGAGTTGAAGAATAAAAGGGTGACAGCCTCCTCGCTGCCTGTGTCTTGCTGTGGGGGTCAATGCAACAGATTAAGGGTCCGTCTGGCTAGAGCGGTGGTGTCAGATGAAGGTAAGGCTTTAAGCCCCCAAAGGCTTTATATACGTCCTTCACTTTGTAGGTAGGAACTCAACAAAAGCACTTACACACGTCAAAGGTAAGCACATTCCTCAGTCTCTGCCTGATGAGAGCCATGGATTTGAGATTGCGCTTAGCAGAAATCCTAGCAGGAGTAGGAGGGACCATATTTTTCTTGTTTTTCTTTATGCTTGTAAAGCAGTACGTATTCCCAAAGAAGAAAATACAAACCACAGTTGTACTCTTGAAATTAATATATAAGCAAAACTGCCTACATTTTTCTCCAGTGTCCCTTAACCGATGTCACCCTTTAGCATTGTAAATAAAGAAAAAACCAAAGTTCACAAAATAACCCGAAGGTTACATCTTTTAAAATACTCAAAAGCTGATGTATCCGAGTTCTTTCCAAGAAACTTTGCGGAGAATCAAACAGTTTGCAAATCTAATAGCTTGGAATCCAGGTCCTCCCTGGGTTCTCCTCTGCTCTTTTCCAGAGCTTTAAGGACACTGACCCTGGCTCCAAACTGATGAGATTTTGTTTTTAAATGCTCTTGGTGCAGCTATGCAGCCAGCACAGGGAGCAAGAGGGTTTTACATTGACAGGATTCCAGGCAAGAGCCAGTGTTAGGAGCGCAACAGTCCCTTCCTCCTTAGTTCTCATCTATTTAAAACTGCTCAGAAATAAATAGATGTTTTAAATAGATGAGAGTTTGGAGCTTTCTATAGTCAGAGAGTAAGGGAGCCACGCTGGCATTAAAGCCGCCTGCTCCTGTGCCTCCAGTGCTCTGAATTGAAACCCAATGTCGAAAAGAAAATGCCACTACCACTGCGGGCTTGTAAATCCACAGTGGGTTAAACTAGAATGAAACTCTGTGGTGGTTCAGAAAAAGACTGAGGTAAAGCCTGAAAGTAGCTCCAGCTTGAAGATAACTAAGAAGTTAATTGTGTGACCACTGCATCCTCTCTTAGAAAACGTATACATCTGTTGTTTTTTTAACTTAGAAGGCATTCTCAGCAACTGAACTGTTCAGTCTTCCGAAGGCTAATTATTGTCAATCCTGAGTATGCTAAATGTTTTTGCAGTGTTTAGGGAACAAAAAATTCCTTGAAACCAGAGAGGTGGGGTGAGGACTGAGTAAGTAGAGAGAAACTGATGTGGTACTCGGGATTGTTGCTGTGCACAGGGCTGCTGTCCTTCAGAAGTTTTCCAGAATGAGATCACAACTACGTGTGTGGCTGGGCTTGTTGAACAGAGGGCAAAACCTGCATCATTCCACAGCAGAAGCCAGTTGCTTTTAAGAAATATGGGGTTTAAGTCATGTCAAGCAGGGGGCAAATGCGGTGTATTACTGGCTACTGTAGAGCAAATGGTAAGGGACATCAAGGGAAGTATACCCACAAAGGTGGATGCCTTGCATAAAATGATCTAGGTTCAAAAACATTCTTGAAAAAAATGTTAAGTATTAGCTGAGATTAATTGGTTGAGGTCAAGCACTCCTCACAAATTTACATGGCAGATCTGACTTTCAGTGTTCTCTTTTTTTTCCTCTAACAAGGAAATCCACACTTTTCTTCTCTGTTTGTCTGCTTTTGGTCACCTTTTTCCCCCTTCCCTGCCCCGCCCAGGTCTGGAGGGTCTTGGGTGTTAGTGACGTAGTTTGGCTGCAGTAACACGTTGGGTTGGCCGTAGAAGTTTTAACAGCTAAGAGAGAACTTCAGTGAACCACGACTGCAGTCAAAGTTGAGCTCAGCTCAAACTTTCTTCACACATAAAGTCCCTGCTTCCAAAGGACAAAAAGCTCATCTGTCCAGCACCAAACAGCTGTATGCTGGCCTTTCAAAAACAAGCCAAGTGGCTACTAAAGTTCTTGCGGATCCTCTAGTAAATGGTATCACTGCTTGTAAGAAACCTCCTCTGGCTGCCTCCTCCTGTGGAAAAGGCACCGACTGAGTTTGCAGTTAGAAACAGGAGACAGTATCTCACACCATCTACCAGGCACACCATTCTCTTAAATAGTTGGGAAAGCAGTTCATGCTGTTTCTGTTCCTTTCCCCCGTGGTTTGTGACTAAAGGGTGAACATAGGGAAACAAAAAGTCTGTACACCTTCTGCCAGAAGGGCAGCCCTCTGGGTGCTCTGCTGTAAGGGTGTAGCTGAGGCTGAGAAGGACAGAACTGTCTGGAAGACTGGGAGTAGGACGGATGCAGGAGGCAAAATTGCTGCCCGACGAGATGGCAGGATTGCTTCAAGGGTTAAAGGCTTAATGGACAGGGGAGAAGCCAGTTTGAGAGTGTGAGTATCTGCAGTAAGAACCAAAATAGCGTTATTCAAACCAAAATGAAAGCAAGAACTAAACTGCTGTATATGTTTTTGTTCAAGTCTCATGACTTTGGGGCCAGTCCCATGAGTTGAGTGAGGAAGGACAATTGCTTTTGAGCCATCAAAGCTGGCAGCACTCACACCTCCACAGTTCTTTTTCAGCAAATGAAGGAGACAGGACTGTGGCCCCATGTCTCACGGAGGATGTGTCTGGTGCATAGGCTTGCAGGGCAAAGCAGGGACCTTCGCAGGACGCTTGAGGGAAGATATGCATTAAGTTGAGGGTGAAGTCATCCGAGCACGGGTGATCACTCAGCCTTCCTTATGCAGCATAGTGCCACAGTGTCTCCCTGTGACCTGATGTCCAGGTTAGCCAGGCAGCGAGTTGAATGATCGGCAATGCCCCATGTGTCGGGCTACAGGGCCAGCAAGTGGCCCTGGTGCTCGTGTAGATCCACCAGGCAGCAAGCCTTAGCCTGCAAGGAAAGCTGGGTTGGGAGCTCATAGTTAACATATTAGAGTTTGACAAGGTTGAATGCTGTGTTCAGCCCCAATTTTGGCTATAGAATAGCACTTTTACACTAGTGTAGCTCCATTAGCTTCAATAATATTACTCCAAACTTCTCCTGAGCTGAAGGAGGAAAAGCAGTCTCTATAATTTCTTGTAAGCTGAGAATCAGCTGGAGACCTGTATCTGCTGTTTCCCTTTTCCGTACTATACAAGTATCTGCAAAAAACCTCTGTATTTTGCAGGCTAAATTATACCTTTAGCCACAGCTTTGTACAGGTAACATGACTCTAATTTAGACAGTATTTCTTTTGAACAAGAGAACAGCTCAGTGTCGTTGTCATCAGGGCAGGGAAAAGAAGTAATTGACCTTTATTATGTCACTAAAGTATATAGCACACGTGACTGAATACATACATGAAGTAGATCTGCACAGTAAGACCGTGTTGATGTTAATATAATTTCTGCATGGTATTTTTTGAACAGGACTGTACCTTCCAACCATGACTGTTGTTTGTTCCTTCAGGCAGAAACTGTAATTACCGTTTGCAACTAATATCCTGAGGCCTCAACTGTTCCTGAGTGTTACCACAGTATAAATATCATTAATAATGTTTCACAGAAAGACAAGTCCTGCTCACTCTATTCATGTAGGCACTTACTTACATTCACTTCCGAGGAACTCAGATAGTCAGACTAGGTCTGGATGGATATGTGAGGCTTGGAAGGAAGTGGCTTATCTTTGCTGAACCCATTCGCTACCGGTGGCCTTCCTTTGTGACTTGGAGATCTGTAATGATCAACCCTGGCATGTCTCGGTGTTTCCAGACTCACACTACATTACCTTGGGTAAACAACCTTCTGCCTCCCCCTCCTTGGATTTGCTACCATGAATGCATCTTTGTAGTGCCTTCCCCAGCACCTCCTCTGAAAGAAGTCATCATCTCCCAACGCATCGCTACTGCCACTGCGATCAGGGCTCTGGTGCATTAGGCACTATACACACGTGCCAGTAGATAAATCATACTGGCTTTTCTGATTGGGAGTCACACAGTCCTGAAGCAGACCAGTTTTTCAGAGATGAAGGAACTTTTATGATGAGACTTTGAGCTTGGTCTGTATATGAATTCATATCTTGGAGCAATACGGCTCCTGTGTGGTGCTGGGTGTCTGAAGCAGTCAGATTAGCATGCAGATAGTCCAGAGGTGCAAGTCTGGATGGGAAAAGAAGACAGACTAATGATAGCTGGGGTAATAGTCATCACTCCCGCTTGGACTACTACCAAAAGAGATTGCCATAAGGGCTTTTTTTTTCTTCTGCATTAAGTCACACTGAAAGTTGGATCCATTTGGCAAAAGTCTAATGCTAGTCTATCACTACTGACCACCACCACATCCAACAAAATACATGCTTAAGGTAAGTAGGATTTGGCTTTTTTTCAAGTTGCTGACATAACTGTCATAGTAAAAGAAGTTGTGTGGATTTGCACAGTCTTGAATTCCATTTTCCTGAACTAGCATAAATCTCTACTAGAACATTTGGCAGTTTCACCGTTATCCTCACATACATAAAATAACTGATTCAGAAATACAAGATTTTTTCCAAGATATGAAAATCTCCACACTGTGCTGTTGCAATTATTCTTCCCCTCAAGGAAATAAATATATCTTGTCTACAAAACAATTAAAATATCCACTGAACTTTTTTATTACACTATTCCTTGCAATTGCTTATTTCTTTATACAATCCCATGTACACGGAAAATAAATAAACAGCAGAGGAAATTAGGTGGAAAGGACCACAAAAATGAGAAAATACATTTAATTATTTCACTTTACCTTAGGAGAAAACATGTTTAAACTAACACATTCTTCACAAAAGCAAAGTAAATATTATAACTAATATTTGAAAACTCTCTCAGCATGGCTATGTCATATGCCAAGAATACTAACCTCTACAAAAATAAACTTCAGCGGTGGATCCTGATTTTTCACTGTTGCACTGTGTGCTGCTCAGACTTACGAAAGCCGAAGGAAAAAGTGTCTGTGTAAAATAAAGCCCCTCCTGACTTGAACTAGCATCGAAGAATGTCTTAAAGATTTCGTAGTTATACATAATCCAGCAGACCAGCCCATCGGCATAAGTGGAAGAGAAGCAGACAGAAGTGGTATGAGACTATGGGAAGAGGAGCCATGGCTTGTGGGAACATCAGCCACAATTACCCCTGCAGCAGCTGCTTAATAACCAGAAAGGTAATAATGTTTTCACCCCCTTGTCTGTGCTTGGTCTCCCCCTCTGACAGCTTGGGATGATGCTGAGTGGGCGGCTTGGGTATCTACTGTCTGCTTGAACCTTGCTCTCCGTGTCACAAAGAGAGAAACCCAGCCCTGCTTAGACTGCTGTGCTAGGAACTAGTACCTGAGCTTGACTGTCAGGGTAAACAATTGTTTAAAGACCAGCTGGGCACACAGAGCAGCAGATCCTGGCTCTCTGGATTAAAAAAAGTGCAGAATACTACTTCTAATGATGCATTTGGAGCAGCTCCCAGCCACACCAATGTTAGAGGTTGGGAGTGTGTATAGGTCCTCTGTCTGCTGCTCTTTCAAGGTTTGTGGTGGAAGGTGATGAAATGAAAATTACAAGCTTTTTTTTTTTTTTTAAAGTAGGTAGGGAGAAAAATGCTGGGTTTTCATTTCCATCACTTTTTCTCCAATAGCAGAAGGTGTCTGCAGAGGTGTTTAATGTCAGTCTGCAGTGTGTCTGTCTGTGTTTTGCATCAGGATGCTTGAATGCTGACCATGGTCTGAGCAGGAGGACCTCTGAGAGTCCCCTCTGCCCTCAGTTATCATGTGAGTCTGTGATGAGGTGTGGCATCGTGCCTAACAAGCAGCCTCAGGTGGAAACAGGCACAGCTCATGCCCATTTTGGGTGGGACAGAAACCAGTTTCAAGAAAGTAAGCCTGCAGGGGAATAATGTACAAGGCTTCCTGGTGTAGGCTGCAGGGAGGAAGGAGCTTGAGGACTGGAAGAGCTAGGACATGCCAGAAGGGATGAAGCAGAGCCCAGAAAAAGGCTAAACACCTGGGCTCAAACATGACGCCAGGCACAGCCTGAACTGATCTTGCCACCAGGCAGGTTGTAACATAGTACCATAGAGAGACATGCCAGCGCAGCACAGAGCCTCACCTGTATTTAGAGAACAGAAATTCGGCTTGGCCTTATAGCAAAGGGGCTTAGCCAAGAAGCGCCTGGTAGGGGCTGACAACACCCAAAAATTAAAACATGGTCCGTAAACAGCCAAATCAAAGTGATGTGAGTGACTGCTTCCAAAGCAGACGAACAGTAGCTGTCCCAAATAGCCTGCGAAATCCTAAGCAAAACAGGCATGCGGAGGTCAGAGGAAGCCAGTGACTTGATTTGTCCTTATCACAGTAGCCTCACATCTGATTCCTAATTAAGGGCTTTTTTTCTGAGGCAGGCTAAGTATGCCCAGCAGTAGTTCAGATGCTGTTGCATTCCTGTGCAAAGGGATGGTAGCAAGAGCCCTCCTCCAGAGTAGTCTTCCTGGGACACAAGAAGGAGAATGGGGGAAGGACCTGCCTAGCAGTTCTCAGCAAGAAGGACTGTGATCCTAAATTGTGTGCAATGGACCACCACCCTCCACAAAGGGGTGGAGCAGGGGCGTAAACAAGTAGATATGCTATTTTTCTCAAAAGGCTTCAATCTGAGTGAGTTGCAACCAATGGAAAGACTTCCTTCTGATTTTGCTGGTCTCTGTATTGAAGCCCATATGTGGAGGGCAGCGTATTTTTGCAATGGTTTCAACCTCCCTCAGTGTCTCACATCACCAGATCCTTTTTCCATTCCTGTGGCTTAGAGTCAGTTTTGCAGTGTTTGCCTGTTGGGCTCAGGACACTGAGCCTAAACAAAGGATGATTATGAAAATTATAAATTTGTATCCTCCCTTAACAGCTGTGTTTAAAATAAGTCTCTGTAATTGTCAGATTGTTTCAAGCTTGCCATCATAATTTACCATGTTTCCCTAAAGCAGTAGCAGATGAATCTAAACAGTGCACGGCTTGTGGTCCGTCCACAGCATGCCCATGACATCGTCCTACTCTCAGACATTCCTGTGACGGCTAGCCGGTGAGTCACGCAGCCCCAGCTCCTCATTGCCGGCAAAGGGAGCCCACCTGAGGGGCAGCCTTTCACTCCTTCCTTCGTTCAGGCACTCACTCATTTCTCCCAGTGGGGCTCCAGTCTCTGGCATAGGTGGTGTCTCCGCAGAGGTGTGCTGATGGACTCTTCAGAAGCCTTTTGCACACAAAAGCAGGCACTCCTGCTACACATCTGCAGGCTGATTTATTAGAGTACACAGATTTGCAGGGCAATATAATACTGTATGCAGCACATAGGAACAGCAGGCACAGAGTCTTTTAGCTACGCTCATCTGTATTCCTATCTGAAAATAACCTGAAGATGTGCCTCAGTGCTAAATTGTCTGTGAGTTAGATTCTTGTTTGAATCACATGTAGTTGGGGTGTGAAGAGTAGAGCCATTATCTGTCCAGACTAGGGTCATCCAGGAAAGCAAGCATTTACAGCAAGAAGTTTCAGCTCATGTAGCCTTTTTTTCTTTTTCTCATTTTACTTGTGTTGACTTTTAGCCAGCAGCACACAGAAAATCTGGAAAATTCTCTAGATTCGGGATCCATGCATAGATGAATTTGCTAGCTTTGTTCATATTAAAGTTTAAAATTTTCAGAAAAAAAATATGCAGATTTCTATCCTTTTCTTCCAAAACAAGCATAGCATTTTCAAGGACCACAGTTTTGACCTATTAGAGTATCTACAATCTTGAACTGAAAAGATGTAATCTGAAGACAAAAAGAATGATCTGCCTCTGTACAGAAGCTTCTCATCTATTCCTATTCAAAGCACACCAATGACCATCTCTGACCTAAGATCAAGGAATTCCTATACTCCTTCTAAGCTGAATTCGTCTGTGTTGCCCCTCATTTTCTGTGGGGGTGTAGCCATGGCTGACAAGGATCGGGATTCTTCTCCAGGATGGTAAGTTTGATGATTTCCAGCAAGGTCCCTTGCAGGTGTTTTTCAAGCAGAGTTGATTTAAAGGCAACTGCAATTATGAAAATTAGAAATTATGACTGCCAACTATTTAAATTGAGAGAAACCCTCTCCAGTTGAGAGAACCTGAACAAAGACCATATGTAAGTCCTTAGCATTGACTGGCAAAAACACCAGTGGGTTTTTTGAGTGTTTGCCAGTTTTGCTTAAGATACACTACATAACGTTCTCAGGGTCTGAGGGAATCTCTTGTGATTCTTTACAGTTCAGTTCATCAAATACTGACATTTTCAACTTCAGTGTTTCATTACTTAATGCAGCTTTTGCAAGCCACAATCATACAGTTCTTCAGTCTTGTCATCTACGTCATCATGTATCTTTCAAAGACTAGAATAGATTTCTACTAAATGATTTAGCTCTGCTCAAAGATAGGGCTGATAAATTGAACTTTCACTCATACTACCTGTTATTATGTTTTATTAGTTTTAAAATGAGGTGGGTTTTTTCCTTCTGAAAGAACTTAAGATTTGTTTTTATTGCAGAGAGGATCTAGGTGATTTGACAACACAATTAGGTAGAACAAAGTCTTTTTACAAAACTATACAAATAGTTAATTTGAACAAAATATTCACAACATCCATTTAAATATTTCCTTATAATTTGATGTAGGGTTTGTAAAAAAAAAAAAAATCCATATTCATAACTCATGTATTAAAAGTGTTTGTTTGGAATCTGCATCCAAATCTCATCTTGTCTCTCTTCCTCTCTGTGATCTTCAAGTTTTCAGGCAGGAATTGCCTGACGATTAAGTTCTACTCTGTTCTGGAGAAACTGGGGAGTTTTGCTTAACTTATGTATGTTTTAGACTGCTATTAAGAGCTCTGATCAGCACATTAGGGAAGCGGGCTTTTTTTCCTTTCTTCTAAAACATGTTTGTACAGATGAGCTGAGGCTGACTTTGCATTTAAACTAATCATCTTTAGCAAGTAGTTTTCTTGAATATAACTCTTTCCAAATGTTTCCACAGCTAATTTTTTTAAGTGCCCATAATGTTGTCACCAGGCAGGTGCCTCATTATTCACATTAGGAATAAAAATCAAAAAAGACTTTTGACTGAATTCTCTAATGGAGCTTTTTGTGAATGAGAATATGGATATCATATTGTTGAAAGAGCTACTAGGGATTCTCAGTTTCTCAAAGCAGGGAGCATTTTTCTTTATTTTTTGGTAAGTGTGTCTGCTGTAAAGAAATGTATGATGGTTTGTCTTGTGTATTGAAAAAGAGTTAATGTGACCATCTAGTTAAGTACAACATATGTGTTGAATACTCTGCTAGCTAGTTTTCACAGTTAAAAGAAACATGCTTTAAGGCATCTTTTTCCTCTCTCGCTGTGCAATAATGTTCAGTACATGTTAGCCTTTGTCCTGTATCATGAAAGCTTATCTTCTCAGCAAAGGAGGCTTCAAGTTCTCTCTCACTGGTAAAGTAGTTTAGTTCTATGCCAAACTGGAAAATTTCACCCTTCCCCAGGGGTAAATAAAATCGCTATAAGCAGGAGTTCAAGTCGAGCAAGTTCTTCACTAGTTACTCTTTCCATGAGTCACACGCTTCTCTTCTGCAGAATCTGTCCAGTTACTTGTCTCAGTGATATAAGATCAGCATAACCCAAATTATCCTTTA
The DNA here is from genome assembly GCA_013389945.1 of Fregata magnificens. NCBI lineage: Eukaryota > Metazoa > Chordata > Aves > Suliformes > Fregatidae > Fregata > Fregata magnificens. The sequence continues at coordinate 60,616 of WAAD01041860.1, read as the reverse complement.
TAGCCGAAAAGAATACTAAACTCTAATACTAACAAGAATAAAAGCCCTCTGCAGTTAAAAACCAAACTTTTTGCCTCCTTTCCTTCTGCAGTTTTCTTCACTTTCCCATTCCTCTTGCTGTTTTCCTAGGTCTGGCTCTCTAATCAAAACAACATGCTTACCTTTTAGGTTTCTCATATTGATTATTTCTAAAGCAGCCACCAGTCTTCCTAATGTTTTTCAGTCAGGGAGATGCTCTTCTTTTCTTATACTACCTGATTGCATCTGCATTAGGAAATTACGTTGTTTGCATGTGATCATTCTTTGTGGCGTTCCAGTGCATAAGACTTAGACTGAAATCAGCAGCAGTGTGGGGGTGGACACCGAGCCTGGGTTCAAGGGCCAGCACCGCCTGTTACAGTCCACTTCTAATTTGTAATAAGATTCTTATCTTGGGAAAAGCTAATGCTCTTTGAGCATACTGGCTGATCCTGTAATCAGTTAATCTATCTTGCACAGTGTCTTAACTATTCTATACAACCATTGTTTCCACAGGGTAATTCCAATAAGAACAATAAATAAGAGAACTTTTTTACTTTTATGACTTAAAAAACTAGAAATAGTGTCTCAGAGGATAACCTGTTTTGTCCAAACAGGGAAATATAGCAGAGTGATTAGCATCTTCCAGGGCTAGGTGTTATGTATGGCACATGGGAAACCTCTCTTCAAAAGTAAGAAAATAATACATTCAAAAGAACAACAAAGGCTTAAACTGAAAATGTGGGTGAGAACCTGTGAGTTAGTTTTTGTCACTGATAGTGCTAATTTCACATATTACCAGCCCATCTGAAATACTGTGCACAGCAAGCAGAGTGGTCCTGAGGGGGAGCTTTGATTTTTATTGGGTATTATGAAGATACATGCACAAAGGTCTGTGTATTGTCCAGGAGGATCTTGTCATAGACAATAATCCCACTGAATTGCTTGGAATGTTTTCACAGTTTCATTTTCCAGGATATCTCCAGAAGCGTAGCTGGTAATGTCTAGGCATTGTGGAAGATGAATTATATTCTCCTGACCTTCAGTAGTAGGTTAAGCCACTAGGTAGCCTATTGAATCCAAAAGGAGTTACACTAATATTTTGGCTGCCTAAACCTGTAATTTAAAGATGTTTCGAATCACAGGTTTATGAGTATACTGGAGTAACACAAACTATAGCACAAAACACTTTCAACTGCAGGCAATGAATTATTCTTTGTTTATCTGTATTTGTTTTACTAGGTCTCTTTTTTCTACCTACAGGTTTTATTATATACAAGAATAAACATAATTAGGATTTATATACAGCAAATGCCAATGTACTTAGAGGAAAAATCCAAACCCGATAACAGGTTTTGCTTTGTTTTAAAAGTACAATGGTGTGAAAAATGAGCACGTTTTAGGTTCCCTTTTATCACTTTAGAGTGTTGTCTGGCTTTTCCAAACCATATACATAAATATGACCATATAACCTGGAGATAGGAAAGCACTTGTTTAAACATGTGCATGCCCACAGTACCGTAATTTACAGAGACTCAGAGTTGGCACCGTGTTCTGACATAGAAATTTGGGGTTGTACCACATGTACTGAACAATTGCTCTAATGTTTGAAATACAATGGCCACACTGTTTTGTTTCCAAGTCCTTTAGGAAAAATCAGTACAGGTTTTTTGGTACGATATTACCTCTCTAGGTACTGTAGAAAAGTATTCAGTGTATTATTTCTGAATATAGCTGTTACTTATAATACTGTAAAAAAAAAAATCTTCAAATTAAAGCTTAGGCACAACTTACCCACTGGCCCTTGGGGCCAAACCTCTGAAATTTGGTGGAAACACTGTGGTAGCCTGTAGATTCAGAAGCTGCAGGTGGAACACTAAAACACAAACAAACAAGCAAAGAGGCTTTCTAAAAAAAATCTCCAAGTTACATATACCAGTTTCATTGTTATAAACCACCAAGTCAGCCAAACGCTTTGTTTTATGAGGTGTCACAGAGTCAGAGGAAAAGGGGTTGGGAGACTGTATCAAAAAGTAACAGTGCAAGGTAGGGGAGAAAAAAACCCCACGTTTGTCCTGTTAGAAGATAATTCCCTGTGCTGGGTGCAGTTACAATATATGCTGTATAACTGCACATATCCTGGTGCTTCTCAGCCCAGAGAAGTTCACTCAGAAAACCCCAAAGGTATTCCCAGCTTAGTCTCACAGTTTTTTCCTCCATAACACTGCAGGGATCACAGTCCAGCCACCTCTGCATACGGCCACTCCTCAGTGAGCATTTTTAAGACAGAAAGATTTTGGTGACATGTTCATTCTAAGCGTATTTCTTGATGGGAGGTCATCCCTCTGCTTTCCTGGTGTCCAAAACTGACCTTGTCACCTTGACTCAAGGAAATCACCTGTGTGGGGCAATTGCACTGAGCACAGAGCTGCCAGTAGTACGAGAGAACGTACTAGCCTGTCAGGAAATCTCTCTGCAAGGTTCTAAGAGGAGGATAAGGCAGCTCAGCTGTTCAAAATGACATTTTTTTTTTGAAAGAGATGTTGAAAAACGTGAGCCAAAAAGTGGTCTTTATAGCCTTGCAGGACCTCCATGGTCTCTGCCACATTTGACTCAGCTAGACAGAAGCCTTTGACAGAGTTACAGGAATACTACAGCAATTATTTTTTCCCTTGCGCTTTAATTGTTCTCGGCAAAAACTTCAGCTATCTGGGTTTAAGCTGACACTGCTGTGGCTCACTGTCTGCCTCAGGTTAATTTCTAATGCTGTTTAGTTCTATTAAGCAGCTAATAATACTCACACCTATGCAACACTTTTCATTTATAGACTTCAGCACACTGGCACAGCTGCACCCCCGTTTTACACAGGGGAAAAGTCAAGGAAAGCGAGACCGACACTGGACTTTCTAACGCATGCTGCAGTTTGGGTGGCAATAGGCTGACAGATATTACTTGGTTTTTTCCTCTGGTGTGCTGGAAAAGGGTTTAATTAGCCACAGCGGACTTCAAGTGTGCAGCCATTTACAGGGCTGAAGGCCCCACAGGGTTCCCACATGTCCCGCAGGTGCAGCTGGTTGTGCTTTGGGTGCAGGGGCTCAGCCCAAAGTGTGGCAGCACCCTCCCACCGCAGCCCTGGGGCACAGCACATCCGCTACACCCAAACACAGTCTGCTCCCACATTACAACGATAAGCAGAAATAAAGAGGAAAGAGACAGGCAGCCTTGGAAAGGTTGGTGCATGAGGTCAGAGGGCAGGTGAAGGGGAGAGGGAGACTGTGTCAGGAGGAGGGGACACACTGCAGAACCTTCCAGGATGGTGAGGGAAAATGTATTCAGGGAAGGAGGAGAGGGGGGGACGCTCTCCACCTTGTACACTCAAATTTTGATCAGCAAAAAACCTAAGCATCGCTTAAGTGTCCTTTGAATTTGGGGAGCTGGCATACAAATGAGGTGCAGTGTGCACCTGCACCTGGCAAGATGGGAATTAAGGGTGTGCAGGCAGATTTAAGCCTGGAGTTCCCTATTTTCAGTGCCTGAGTTTTGCAGTCTTAACATTTTTCCACAAAGACATCTGTCCATGTTCCTGCCCTGTACTGGAATCATTCACAGATTTATAGTCCAGTTGTCCTGATTACCATGCCCAAGTAAATGAAATCTTAACAGAACAGGAAGCCAAGCCCCTATTGTTACACAGAACAAAATGGACCATAAGGCAAGATCCCAGGGTTAGATGGGCCAACTGTGCAGTCCTCATTGTTAGGAGCAACCCCATCATCCATGGTGCAGAGGTAATCAAGCTTCATTTTCATAGCCTGTAGAGTTTTTGCCCCACCACTTTTTTGTAAGGCTGACACCCTCTTTTAATTTCCAGCCTCCATTTATCCACCACCACTTTCTATCAACTCCCTGCTTTGGGTGTGAGAATTTACTTTCCATCTTAGCAAAGTTCAGGGCTTTTGCTGAGTGGATAACAGAAATGTCGAGTTAACTGCAAGTCTATTGGCACATCACCTATGGGTTAATAACAACTGCTATGTTAATACAGGAATCTGTATTAGAAGATCTCAGTTCTGGATGTAAAAGAAAGACTATATATCTAGTGTACTTCCTAGCACCTTGCAATTGTTAATATAAAACATTAATTTCCTTTATGGAGGTGTACACAATGTAGACAAAGTAGACAAAGACTTAAACCACTAAAACAAATGTGTGATGTTTAAGAATTGTTAAGCAGACTAACAGATTTATCAGTTAAATAACTAAGCTTTAGCCTTAACAAAACATTTGAATAACATAGCCTTAACAAAACATTTAAATAGCAAGGAATTAAGGCTTAAACAGAGATGTTAGAGACAACACACTTCAATAACTTTTTAGAAAACACCAAATAATAGACAGTTCAGTCTGACAGTGAAGCTTATCAGCTTAAAACCCATGAAATATTGGGAAGCGTACGGTTACTTGACGATTAATCTCATCACAGCTCATGTGTTGAACAAGATATACACACTGGGCCCCTCTTGTTGAATACAAAATACTTTTTATGTGGTTTAAGTTTTAAGACATTTGTACATTTACCAGTTAGATTGATAGGTCAATAAAAAAAAAAAAAATCAGCGATGAACAGTAGTATATTCTAAGAATAGGCTATCAATTTTTCATAGCATATGCATCCAAATACTTAGAAAAAACATAATCTGACTCTTTCTAAAACAGTTTAAAGAAAGTCACCAGCAGCTGCTAGGTTCTGATTTCCTTTCAAAATTAGATTATTAATTTAGGTGCAACTAGGAGGTAAATTTGGCCACCCCAGTTTAAATCTCAGTCTTCGTATAACATTGTTGCCTATTTTGTAATGATTTGCTATTTACAAAGAAATTCTGAGTTGCTGGAAAGCTGTGCCATCAAACAGCTGGCACAGCCAATCAAAACTAGGATTTTCTTTTCAAAGTTAATATTGCCATCCACAGCCGTGGGTTGTGTGTGGCTCTAACCCAGCTGTTCAGGATAACAAGGGAGCAGACAAAGGCATGTTTCGCCCTTTCAGATCTTGCTGCACTGCTTCAGCTTAGCTTTTGCTTTGGGAAGTGAAGGGAGGGCTCGGGCTGCTGGCTGGGGGATATCCCTGGAAGCTGATGGGCAGAGGTATCCGTTTCCTTGAAGCCTCTGCCCACCCATCCACATGGGCACAGACTAGGACAGAAACAGTGTGGGGCAAGGAAGCCGGGAGCTGCAGCCCAGCTTCGCTGCCCCTCCGCCTGCTGCATGAGGGAACACCCCCAGCTGGAGCGGGCTCCTCCAAGGGCTCCCCTCCTCGCCAGGGCTGCTCCCTCCTGGAGACTGAACACTCAGCCTAACTCATTATAAGCAGAGAGCGAATTTCTGCCTAGCAGCTGGAAAGGGGAAAACCAAAACCAGGCACCCCCACCACTTTGAATCTTTCGTCATGTTTGAGTAAGTGAACGTAAACAAGTGCTGTGATACCTCTGTATGGGAGAGCAGGCAGAAGGCAGGGCTGGAACATGCACATGGGAGGTACGCACAAACCCCTAAAAATAAGAGGCTATAAATGTACTGCAGAGTCAAAAGTAAGTGAAATGTTTTCAGAAAATCCTAAAGGGAAGAGTGGAAGAAAAGCAGACCAGCCCTCGGGGAACTCTGCTCTCCTAAGTCATAAAAACCTCTGTTTTTCCTGTCTGGAAAAGTTGTCCACAATGCTCAGAACAATATGTTTTTATTTTTAGTCTTTTACACGAAATAACCATGAAAAAAAAAATCAGTGTCAACTGCTGTGAGTGGGCAAAAGTGCCATCTTGCAGTTGAGAGATATGTTTTTAAAAGCTGGAGTTTGAGACATGAAAGTGAAATTGTTGAACAAAGTTAACAAGTAAACTTAGTATTTCAGAAACATGTTTATGTCCTTAACTAAAACATGTTTTCTGAATTGCTTTATTTTTTTATGCCATATGTAAAAATATTTCATGTTCTTCACTTATGAAATTCACAGAAATTTAGAATCTCAAAAAGTTTTGAAACAGGGACATGCCAAATGTGTTGTTAATAAACAAAAAAATATATTTTGTTGAATGAAATAGCTTGAAAACAAGCCAAACTTCCAAAATGGAAAGGAAGATACATTTTTTTCTTCTTTTTCTGAAGGCATCCGACTGTGCAGGAATGCTTTGTTGAAAATTTAAAGATGGACAAATAATCAAAAACTTGGTGGAGCATGGAGCAGCAGACTGTATTAATTAAACCACAATTATCTTTGCGGCACTATTTGGTTTTGCATGGTCGCTCAGTATATTCATGCATATTGTATCTAATCCTGCTATCGCTAGATAGACAAAACTCCAGACATCAGGAATTTGGTTTGGCTAAGTCAAGCACAGTGACTTATTTCAGCTGCTGATATCTGTTTCTTAAAAAGAAGCATTGTTATTCTTTCCTGTATATTCTATAGCTGTACTGACTGAGGCTCAGATTGTGTGGACATGCTCAAGGAAAACCTTCAGACAACACCCAGATATTGCAGAAATTTATAAAGCTGTTAATGAGGCTTTGCCTGGGTGTGTTGCTGTATCTGCAGCTGAACTGGGTCACAGACTGAAGCTCCTGGGCACCGTCCCAACCGCTCACTGTTGCTTTTTCTTTTTTCCCCTGCCAGAGGTTACCCTCCTCTGAGATCTGCCTCTGTCACTGCATGCTTAGGTTGACATTGTAAAATTACACAGTTGTCATTGTCCTGATTGCTTTATCATTCATACTTCTCAATAGGTACTCACTTTACGGATAAGATCCCATCTGTAACTCTTTTAGGTCAGGGATAGTCATTGGCTTTTTAGTTTTTCATGGGTGGTAACCGAAACGGAGTGAGCTTCCTCAGTGGACTTACTGACACCTGTACCCACCAGTGTGGCTAAGGTTGCTGTAGAAGCCCAGAGTTTATAGCAGCAGAAAGTCATCAGAGGCACTTCATGCCTCGAGGGGCTGGCGAGCCCCTCTGGGTACATGAGCCCCTCTTGAGCAGCCCTCCTGAGAAATGGAAACCTCTGCTCCAGTTCGCTGGGCCAGTCCTTATTCTCAGACTCTGCTGTGCCATAAATGCAGACTCCCTCAGATGCCAATCAAAGGCAACATTTTAGTCTCAGTTTGGCACACCACTGGATAGGTGTTAAGGAACAGACACAGATAGGGTTTCGCTGCATTAACACCTGTGGCAGGGGTCCCCAGATATCTAATGAACTGTAAGCAGGGGACAAGGTGATAAGAAGCCAGGGAGTTCTGGCAGCCTGCCACCACAAGCCAGTATTTGCTCTGTGTGTGTCATGGGCAGATCCTGCGCAAAGGTCACAGCAAGCTAAACATTACAAATCCTAAAAGGTCCTTGCACAATTAACATTTTAAAAATAATATATATTGTATAAACTGCTGTGTTTTAAAGAGGCCAGGAACAGCAGAAGGTAGCCTGCAGCCAGGAATGTGCTAATTAAAGTATACAATAGAAATATTAACCAAGTGACCTTAGGGGTGGGAAGGAGGCAGGAGGAAAGGGGAAGACATGACATAATCCCCATAGTACCATGTTATATTCCAGTGCCCTGAAAAAACAGGACAGACAGACAGGAAGAGAGCAGTCCTGCCATCCTGGCTGGGAAAAGCTGTCTCCACCAAGGCGGCAGCTCTGCCTGGGCCTAAAAGCCACGTATTATGTCTCTGAGCTGCCCGCCAGTGCACACCATGGCTGGGGTACACAGTACACAGTGGCCTGCAGCCTCATGAGCCCATGGAGACCCTAGAGAAGATGCTTACCAAATGTAGTTTTAATAGTGGATTTTATTTTACTTTTTCCTACCTTTGTATTACAGATCAATGGTTTGAAGTAAGCCTCTTCTTTTAGCCTCAGTTTAAGGGAAAATCTGTCTGTAAGTCACCTCACACAATAAAGCACACTGTTCCTGTGAGCATGGCAACGTTTAAGGCTTTTCCTGTAACCATTGTCCCTATCCATATTTTTCAGGATACCGTAATGATAATATAGTCAGCCTCCTGTTAGTCACACAGGCTGTTTAGGAGATGGTATCTCTGGGTCTGAGGTGGGGGAGCATCAGCCAGCAGACTGCTTTAGCCAGGAAAATCCTCTGGCACACAGGTTAAGCCAGGAGCCTGCCAAGTACAGCACTACAGGGGAGTTTGTAATGAAGCAATGAAGCCTGCGCATGCTTCTTTGCCTCTGTTTGCTTGCTGCTACGGAGGAGCATCCTTATGTTATGGCCCAGCTCCTGGCTTGTTTTGTTTAGATCTACCAGCTCATCTTCCTTTTCTGTCCTCCGCTGATCTTGCAGGTAAACTGGGCTCTTCCTATTGAAAAATCCTGTTTGTCTCTATGCCCTCTTCCTCAGAACCACCCTTGTGTGTGGCTGTGAAATTCCCCACTTAATTCTTTTTGTCCCTTGATCATGACCTGACGTCTTTATCAGCCTCTGATGTTCAGGCTGCTGGGCATACAGCACACAGCAGTTTGGGGCTGGACTTCCCTGACAGGAGCCTGGGGAGCTGCCAGCAGTAGTAATGAGGAAGAAGGATGGAGAATCTTAGCCAGATTCTGTCACATGAATATACTATCTTAGAGTAATTAGGGACCTCATAGCAGCTTGGATATAAATGCCCTTTACACCTGCGCACAACTTGCTTGCACGCTGTACTTTTCTTAGCATTTTTTCCTGATCTTTTGAATAGCATTTTAGAGCGGCTCTCAGTATCAGCAGCAGGATGAATAAGGTAGTCCCATTCAACTTTAATTTGTAGTTTGCGCCAAGGGTAGTATTCAAATATCAGCTCTTGCTATTATAATTATATACATTTTCTTGCATGCAAGCACCCAAAGGAATGCATGCCCATACCAAAAGTTCTTTGCTGGCATTTGTTGTATATTGCCTGAACAAAGAAAGAGAATGGGTCTTTTCAGCCATTTAGCAATTCATACCTAAAGTCTTTGTTTCTGGGGCACAGGAATGAAGCTGGTCCCCAGGAAAAAAAAAATTGTTAAAAAGACCTCGCAATGTAATCTCCTTTCCCTTCATGATTAACTGCAGCTAGGGAAAAAAGGGATCTCTTTCATAAGCTTTAGGTCACTGGAAACATATTGGAGTCATGCTGCTTTGTCAGCTGAACAGGAGCTCCCAATGTGACACACTGCTAAAAGAGACAATGCTGCTCTTGGATACACAAGCATACACTCAAGGATATATCAAGTGTGATGGCTATCCTATGTCTGCATGCAGTCCTGAGCAATTACTGCTAGAATACTGTCCAGGCTTAGTGCCTGCAGTTCAAAAGGGATGCTGATAAATTATAGAAAGTTCAGAGAAAAGCCACAACAGTGATTAATAGGGGCACGACAAATCTTCCTTGTCCTATAAGCCCTGTACCAAAATCTTTGTCTGATCAAAAGCCAGGAAAAGGGAACTCCAGGAACGATCAGTAGAAGACAACATTGGTCCCCCAGGAGTCCCACTGCTCAGTGCATGAAAGATGAGACAAGGCAATGATAGAAGATGGGCTGGTGACTCACCTTCTTCCATAACCATGCCATGGTCCTGGCATGAGATTGCACCTTAACTGCTTGTATTTCATGTAGCTCAAGCTCTGCTGGTTAGCCACCTGGAAAATAAACATCATATATGAGAAAGACCATGAATGCAGACTACTTAGTTCATCAAAAAGAAGGTTAAGGACTGACATGTTCAGAGACTGGTACGTAAGTAACAAGACTTTGATAACAACTGTTCAATTCAGCAAAGGAAAAGGACTCTGAAGGTTGCTTATGAATAGTATCCTCATTTCTTAAGGGGAGCAAATTCTTTTTTAATGTAGTCCAGCATTTGGCATTTTGAAAAAGAAAGCTCAAGGCAGCCATAAACTCCTCTTCTTCCCTCTTAAAACCATTCTCCTCTGCACAACCCTGTGCACAAGTATTGCTTATTCACATGGTGAATGGTTGTAGCTGTATAACTGAAAGAAATCTCATCAATTTTTTTTTCTATATTGAAAAGAACAAATAAAAATCCTCATACCCATTTCTAACTTTCTACTTTGGAAATATCTATTTATGACACAGGAATTAATAAACTTGAATTAAAAAAAATACCCTAAACTCTAAGCAGTCCAGCTATTCTGGCAGCTCGCCTCTTTTCTGATGGTGGCATGTAGCTGCCGAAAGTGTACACTTACCAGCAAATTGTGCAGGGCCTTCTGACTTACTATAGAAAAAAAAAAAACAACAACATTCAGGAGCCCTTGGCCATGATGACCCCTGCTAGCAGAGTTTGAAAACTCTACAGTGTATTATGGCACAGATCCATTTTTTGCAGTCCACAGGTATGCAGAAGAGCTACTAGGAGATGAAGAAAAGCAGAGGATTCTGGGAAACCAACACTCTCAATTACAAACCCTTAAATAACATTAAATGTATTTTTATGAAACATCACAGTCCCTCTTTCTCAGCTTGCTTAAGAATAGGCTAATAAGAATCACATGACAACGATGAGCACTTCAGCAGCCATTATTGTGGCTAGTGGGGTTTTAAAACAACAACAGAATTATTGTATGTTACTATTAAATCCTCTTTGTCACCACTGATAGAATTGATTGAGTGCTCTTCAGCGAATAAACACATTGGTGAATTACTCTTTTTCTTGGTCAGCTGTTTTGTTCACAGGATTCTTTTATCCTTTGAGTGGCTGATGGTATGTGTTGCTGCTGGGAGGCAGCAGACAGAAAGTCAAGTTGAGGGCTTTAGGGAATGCCAGTGGAAGCTTGTGCAGTGTGTGAGAATCAGCCAGATTCAGAAAGGAAGGAGAAGCCCCAGCTGTAAGACTGATTTTGGACAGCCATTTGGATTGTCTTCCTGATGACATGGCTGATAGTTGCTTTTAAAGATGCCATAGTGATTTCAAATATTGTCTGGTTTTCCCAGCAGTTTCAGAAAACATCTCAGCCTCCAGGAAGTCAGATGTTGTTGAAATAACTTGCCAGAGAGGACCACACCAAACATCCTCACAACTGCAAAGGGAAATGCCACTTTTTCACATGCAAACATATTAGAGGAAGAGGAAAAGGAAAAGTGATTAGGAGAGTCTTCCTCTAAATTTAAGAGTTGCATATCAGAATCCTCTGTGTGAGTCCAAATGTTTTTGTTATCATGAGCCCAACTCTACCAAATTAAAAGGGACCCATAGAAACCAGTAATTCAAACTATACTTGCTTTCTGTACCTCAATATCCTGCTTCCAGTATCCCTGTGGTTTCCAGTGATCAGAGAAAGAGCAGCCTGTGACATTAGGCAGGTATTTTTTCTCAGCAGTAAGACTTTGTTTCCTATTTCTGCCTAATGCTCTATCCTATCTCCAGCAGCGGGCCCAGTCCTGGCATGCCGAGTGCCATCCCTACTCCTGCGCGCCAGCTGAGCAGGAGAATCGGTGCAATGAATTTTGCAGCTACTCTCTGTGTGCACCCATCAGTGTCGCTGACCACATTCCTGGGACCTGACACAAGCTGGAACACCTCTCCTATGCATTTTTCTCCTCCAGTTTTGGCTCATTCCAGCGGTTTTCTTAGAAAAATGAACTAACTATGGTCATATGACTTTAAAATGTAAAGCAGACATTTTGGCCCCTCAGCAAAACAGTTTTAGAGTGAAATCCCGTAGAAATGTACAGATGTTGTTTTGACCACCAGAGGGGGCCTGCATTGTCCCAGATTCACAGTAAAAACAGAAAAACATGTTTTAGGAGAAGAAGAAAACGGCAGGTATGTATTTGTACTAGGGTAACACCTACAGGCACTGAACAATGATCAGCGGATTGCAACACACCAAGGAGATGAAGGGAAAACAAGTTTATGTGGGGTGAGCAGGGAGTGCTGCCTGGCACCCACTCCATCAGCTGTGCCCAGAAGGTATCCTACAGAGGAAATTCTTGAGGAATAATATGAGGTTTTCTGTGAATCTGTATGTGAAATACGATGAGATTATTTTGGCTGTTGTATTGAACCACTGCCTCCCCCCATGTTCATTTCAGGAAAAGTAATGCTGTAGATGCAAGTCACGTTTTCAAAACTGCTATCGAATGTCATCATATTAATATCTCTGTTTTAATTTCAAATGGGACATTTTTCAATCGTCAATATTTTATCAACATTTTGCATAGATCTAAGACAGGGTTAGGCATCCCAGCTACAATACAAAGAATACACTTTGGAAATTATAGTGAGAAATCCTGGCACAAAATTTAACATGTAAGAGTAGAAAAGCTTAAAGAAAAAGAAATGTGTTTTCCCCTAAGAAAATGAACTGATATATAACAGAGAGATATCACTTTTCATCAATACCTACTTAGTTATTGTACTGTAAATCTCAAAAGCACTTGTTTTTCCTTTGCCTACACTTCGATTTTTTTATCTGTGTAAAATGAATGCAAAGCATGTGTAATACCATACCCTATGCTTGTGCTCTAAAGGAACTTTTGACAAGCATCCATATATAATCCTATAAATAACAGGGCAGCAGAAATTCTAATCTAGCATTTAATGTAAAAAATCCTGTTTATGTTCTGTTACTTTTACAGTAGGCCATCTATACAAAACAATGGCATTAACACTACCATACATAATTTAAAAAGATAGGAAAGTTACTGCTGCCTGAATAGCAATTGACAATCTTGCATGTTCTTGCTTGGAAATATTGTACAAAGAAAACAAATCTTCCAGCTGAAAGCCTCATTCCTAGAGTCACCCAGTAATACATAAATAGGACCACTTAGGCACACAGCATTTGTCCCCCACCCTGACTTATTCATCTATTTGTAGCGGATATGAGAGCTTGTGGGTGGCCTGACATGGTCCTCATTCAATTTTATTTAATTACTCACTTGATTTCACTTGAAAGAACTATTAAAATGGCATCTTAATTGCTCAGTGTTATCCAGAATCTCTTTCAAAGCCCATAAACTGTCAAGGATTAAAAATGATGTCACTTTTCTGAATTCCCTATTTGGGGCGGAGGGGGGGGGAAGAATCTCCATCCAAGCCAAAATAAATACATAAACACATAAAAATACACAGTCCTTGAGGAGGGGGCCAACTCTCCCCCTAAGCTGCACTTCTGCTGTGAGCAGGATTTGGGGAAAACAGATGATAGATGAAGCACTACAGCCATAAAGCTTTAGGCAGGAGGGGAAAGGCATGTTTGGGATCCTCAGATCCTGGAAGATGGAGGTTCACAGCCACACCCTACTCCACCCCCCAAAGACACGGGAACTGCCATCCTGGGTCAGATGAAAGATCCATCCGGCCCAATATCCTGCCTTTGACAGCAGACAGAGGCAGATGCTTCGGAAAAGAATATAAGAACAGGGTGTGTGCAGAGTGATTCCCTCTTCACCACCCCTCACCCCCCCAAATATCCTCCCTGTTTCCGACAATCAGCAGTTTAGGGATTTTCTGAGCCAGATGTTGCATCTGGACCACTGCTTTTAATAGCCAAGTAGAAACTGAGACCCCTTTCTACCAAGAGAAAGATACAGGGTCTTGGCTGTAAATGCAGTCTGGCTAATACAGTAGCAGCCACAGAGAGTGGCTTTACTGCTTCTCTGAATTCAGAGAAGGTTTCCTCTTGTTTCTGACCTTCATGTATAAAAATGCCATAAATTCAGAATTAGCACTAAGGAGAATTAATAGCCGTCAGACTTTATAAAGCTAGATTATGCCATCAGTAGTCTTAGTAAGCAATCTGTTAGTTGTGTGGAAAGCCCTGTTTTTACATGCACAAACATACAACCTACGTCTGCAAGCAGATGTTAACTGCAAAGGTTATGGAAACTACCCCTCATATATCTTACATATCAGAAAAATTTGGTTGGATATTTGATTCAAATGCACTTCAATTTATCTGGGAGCTGGGGAAAAAAAAAAAAGTGTTGGTGTAGAAGCATGGGGCATCAGTGCAGTTGGCCATAACTTCCCTTGAAGTGCTGCAGATTCCTTGTGCAGCAGACCTCCCATACATGGCTATAAGGACCAGCTCTCATGGACCCAGAAATGAGATTAATTTTTACTTTTGGAGAAGGGAGGAAGTGAAGAGAGAATACTTTCTTCAGGAAATCAGATTTTCCTGTGCTTGATCTCCACGCATAGCTTTGCCTTTTCTTTGTTTTATTAACTGATTTGAAAGAAAAATTGTCTTTTATTTCTGCCTTAAATAAAATCATGTCCCCTTTCCCTGATCAAATGTCACCCACTTTCTTTTTTTTTTTTTTATTTGTATTTTTAAGGAGTTAAGTCAAAAATAACTGAACTCTGAAACCTGGCATGCAAATAGTTCTAATCTTAGTGTACACACATGTTCAAGCTTGAAAACAAACTCAATAAGATAAAAATAAAGGTGTTGGCAATTCTGAATATGGCTGCTTGGCATCTGCTAAGACCTTTAGAATGTCCTGATTAAACTCCCCCATATTTTGTGACTTGACACAGATATACCTGCCTGATCTGGATGCTCAGAAGGTTCTGCAGTGGCAGCAGACAATGAAGGAGGGCGATGCCTCACAGTTATCACAGCAGAACCTTGTGGATGGTGAGAGAAAAGGCAGAAGAAATTGCCTAAACACAGACACACTGGAGAGTGTTTTCTTCTAAGAACTGCAGCTCCCAAATACTTTTGTTGCATTCTGCTACTTTAAGCACTTGACTTTAAGCGGTTCCAGTCCATCACTCAGTGTATCACAACATACATTGAACTGGTTGTACCACATGCCATTCCAGTGAAACAAGAGCATCAGTGACAAATTTTGTGACAATTTAGCTCCTGATTAATCAAAGTGTTCAGGTACACGTTCATCTTCAAGGAAGAAGGATACCACTCATGTACCCAAGCAGTTTGCATAGTTGGAGTTTACTTAGTTTGGAGTTTACCTACTCCAAAACCCAAAAGCCATAAACCCTAATGACTGTGCACTGGAGTTCTCAGCATCTTTAAGCTGCCCAAGGGAGACTTGAAATTGAAGATCAAGGTCAGACCTCCCCTTAGGTAGGGATATGCAGGTCTTCTCTACTTCTTCCTTTCTCTCTCAGGAGCCTTTAGTGAAGTCAAACACCTTCAAGGAGCTGGGGTCCTCTCAAAACGCTTCCCACCTCACAGAGGGTTGCAGGCAGTGGAAGTAATGCTCCCTTTCCTTCAATCCCCCCCGCCTCTTCTTTTGCCCTTCTGCCCAAACCTCTGCACTCCACCATGCATTCACCGGTTCTGCCATCCCTGTGCAGCCATACAAGAGGGAAAGAAGTAGAGAGTCTGTCTGCAGGGCTGAAAAGGGAAGACAAGACAGATGGAGAAACCAAAATCATCCCTTTCTGTAGACCCCCTTCAAGGACAGATGTAAGAGATAATCATGCCCATAGTTTTTTGCAATTATATTACATTTAAAATGCTATTAATTGATCTTCGCTTTGTCAATACATTCTTTTAAAATCATGAGAAAGTATTGCTATTTAAAGAGAAATTGTCAGACACTTTACACATTGATATGGCAGGTTAGGATTGCCAGAAATATCCATCTGCATGTCACAGCAAGTGACTCCTGTTAGAAAGAGTGGCACCACTGCACTGTGTTACCTCACACATGGGTGTGCGTATCACTTGGGAGACTGTCCAGCCTGAGCCCTGCCATACCCATGCTGGGCTTAAAGTTAAATGTTAATTCAATGAAAAGAAGGGAATGGATAGTTCTGGGTACCAGTGAGGCATACACACATAAGTAAAATAGATACTGGCAATCTTCAGGGCCCCAGAGACATCATCTCTCTGAAAAGTCTTTTCTATCATGTGAGAAAGCACACTTAAATAATCTCTGAATTTTCTGAGCATGAAGGATGGACAGCTTCTCAGAAAATGTTACAAATATTGAAAAATTTCAAAGTATGTTTTAACTCTAGGTTGAATTTCTCATCAAGAAATGAAGT
The DNA here is from genome assembly GCA_013389945.1 of Fregata magnificens. Lineage (NCBI taxonomy): Eukaryota > Metazoa > Chordata > Aves > Suliformes > Fregatidae > Fregata > Fregata magnificens. Next base: position 44,585 of record WAAD01041860.1, on the reverse strand, counting down.
ATTGAAAGCCATTGCTAGCAGACCAAAACAAAATACACATTGTTGCATTTGTGTGTCTATTTTATACTTTAGAATTTGGCTTTTTCTCAAGCATGACTTAAAACCAGAAGAAATGGATCAGTTTCCTCTGTGCCCATGTATGTATATACATGGAAACACCTACATACAAGAACAGCAGTGATAACACATGCTTTATCATTAAAAAAAATCCTCCTATGGGAAAATAATGCTGAAAGTGGCTTTTTCCATTTCGTTGATTAGAACTCAAATGGTTTCCAGTTATGAACATAGCTCTTAAGAAATGAGTGTTTCTGCCTATTACTTACCTGATTTACATTCCATGTCAGTTAAAATTCAAGGAGTCATTTAGCTTTACGTCTCCTACTGGCACGTGCTGACTGCAGACATGTAGTCACACACAGTCCTGCAAGCACCACTCTTGCCAAGCTTAAGAACTCAGTTTTCCAAAATGCAGCAATGACAATTCAGTTCAAACAAGATATTCCAGTAGTTGTAGTTACACCGTAATTGGAACTGTCAGTGGAAGCAGCATATTTTCTGACTAAGAAATTGCTGGTCACTTTAGGCCTATGCAAAATAAGGGGGGAAAAAAACCCTAATTCAAAACTTCCTTTGGAATACTACACTAAAGATTTTTTTTTAAACTGATTTTTTTTCCCATTTGCTGCTTGCCAGATGTTAACAGGATTGCTGGTGCATTTGCACAGCTGATGGAGATCTTTGAGGGCAAAGTTTACAAGAGACGTATAAAATGCATCTTCCATTCTCAAATACAATTTATTATTTTTAACCACCCCAAGTGAAAGCAATAAAATTCCCTGCTCAGCACTTGAGGAATGAGTATCTGACAAGGAATGCAGCAGAATTGCCCCCAACTAACTTTGCCCTGACCCACCAAACACAGGGATAAAACAAACGAGATGGTTCTTCACTCCCCTCTTCCTTTTCTGAGAAGTCAGCATTCTCCACTGAAAATAAACCAGTGTCAGTAAGTGATAATTCTGGAATTCTCCCTGGGAGTTAAATCCCAGCTGAGACACTAAATCACTCCATGAGAATGTGTCCTATTGTGAAACATTTGTGTCAGGGTCCCATTGCACTGTCCTTGGGTGCATTCTTTTTTAAATAAAATAGACATTTTATTCCACTTGGGCACATCATAAAATTGCCACCAAATAATACTTCATGTGGCAGCTCTGTAATAATCAGAGACATACCGGGTACATTATTTTAAATGTTAGTCCTAATCCTCCAGGCAAATACTAAGGGATAGTAGCAATTTGTGTAGTCATTGGAGCATAAAAATGAACTTTTAAAAATATCTAATGCTTAAAAAGAAAACAAACAAACACAATAGTTTGTTTGTCAGAGCACAAACAACTTCCCCACAAAACATCTGAGAAAGAATGAAATGGCAAAAGTTTGGACAAATCCAGTTTAGTCATTGTGTGCAGGTCTCTGCCTGCACTAGGAAATTTTGATGCTTTCCTATTTTATACCGGCATGAATGCTGCTGCACTAAAGGAACAACAAAGGAAACAGTAATATGCACAAGAGGAGATAGATATAGCAAACTGAAAAACATTACCTGTTTCCCTGCTGCAGGACAGTGGATACCATAGCTATCAGTAGGCGTGTTAGACCAAAACTAGCAAAAAGTGATTGCAGAGACAAACTCCAGAAGTGCAAGTGACATTGCAGATACACACGCAAAGCCAAGGTCCCCAAGTAAACAGGCCAGTTTCTACTAGAAAAATAATGACACTATGCTATGTGTGATAACTTATCTTGTAGGAGGCAAAACCCTCTGACTTCAATCCACATGGCTATGATTCAAACTTAACTTGTCACCTGAACTTCTCCAAACTTCCACTGAAAACAGAAGAACACATTGTCTTGGAATCATTGAACAATTTTAATGTGTCCTTTTCTTTTCTAGTTAAGTGGTTGAAAACAAGCAAGCAGATTGACCTACACATGTAACAAGACTATAATTTCCCCATTTTTCACTATGCTCCCCCTCTTCCCCACTTTCAGATGTTGAAACTGCACAATTTGATCTTTACTCTTTGGAAATTAGGGGCTTTCATGCTTGAGGGCAGCAGGAAAAGCTGCTGCCCACTTCCTCGCGTTCAGACCCTGGACAGCAAGGTACCCCAGCTAACATCCTGGGAGTCTGCTGCTGAGGTCCAGGCAGTGATTCAGAGCTCCCCTGTGGGACCAGCATGCTAGGAGAGCTATCGAGCCCAGCATGACTTGATCTGGCCTCTTCAGATCCACGTCCCATGGCATCCTTCAGCCATCCTGGCTCCCAGAGAGGCTTTTACTCATCAGCCTGGAGAAACAGGGCCAGCAGGACGTCAGATCTCCATGCAGTGCTGCACTGATATACGCCTCCTGCCATGGTCCTTCTGGGAGCACCTGGCCAAGGAGGTCAAACACAGGCTCAGTTTTTTTCCTCAGGTTGAGGAAAGCCAAGTCACGTACAGTAAGCCCAGGACAGAGCTTACCTCTATCTCAGTGGTCAGGGCATTCATTTGGGAGGAAAGAGTTCTGGTCTTGGTATCTGCGCCAGAGATAATTTGTAGCTTCTTTTTAATAAACAACAAACATATGCACATATACATACACAGGTGTATATATATTTCACTAACTGAGCTTTGGTCTAGCATTTGCTGAGGGTGGGTACCCTCAGCTTATTGTGGTAAGTGGTACATGGTACTAATGAGCACTATTTAAATTTTCAGGGAGTCATATCCATGTTTGTGCAGGCCTGATCCAACTGGCTGTATGTTAAATATCTTCTCAGCTTGTTGATTGCGCTGGGTCCCTTGTGAGGGCTGCAGGACCACCCCAAGCATAGCCAGAAAAGTAAGTGCTCCTGAGGCTCCAACGGAGGTGCAGAATAGAAATCCAGGCACCTCAAGAAGGGAGGGACTTGATGATTATAGGACTGGGAGGCAGCAAAGTGAGGGCTTTTTGGCTTTCTATTTTGGTATTTCCAGCTTGAGCACCTATGTCCTTTGTGGGGCTGAGCCTGAAGCTCCAAGTTCGCAGTAATATCTCACATGTGTTACCATACGGCTATGCTTCTCCTTCAAATCCGACCATCTATCTTTATTGTTACAAATACTTTTACCTGAATTATGCTGTAAATATATTTTCCCAAATTGTTTTCAAGGAGCAAATAATATGAAGCACTACATCTATGAAAAAATCCAAACACAGCAATTGTTTTGTAAAGACTAACTGCTTTTCATGACAATACTTGAGACAAAGGAAAAGGAATACTTGTACTTGGAGCTTGATGGAAGGATGATGTGAGGGAAAAGGATGTGTATAATTTGAATATTCTGTCTTTTGAAAGCTGCCACTTCTCCTGCTATTTATAAATTGATTCAGCTCATGAAATGAACTAGCCTGAACACAGAAGACATCAGTATTCAGCGAACACTGTTTATTAGTCAACATTCATGTTCAGAGAAGCTTAGCAATATCTCTGTGAGTGTTTGGTGGAAATCTGTGAAACTATGCTTTTAGGGGACAGAATCTGCTTTTTGGACTGATCTGACAAGTATCTTACCTTCCTGTTTATAATACAAGCAGTACAAATTAAAATGGTAAAGTACTAGAGACCAATCAATTGCAGGCTTCACAAAGAAAATATTAATAAATTCTGTGTGCCCAAAACCTTTAATTGCAGTATTTGAAGATCATTGACTTCCTCTGATGTAGTTATCCTAAGCTTTCAAAATCAAAAGGTCACTATAGCAATTTCTTGAATAGTTTTCTGCCTTTTCCCTCTCTCTAGATGGAGAATTTCCATCAAAATATGTTGCTCACTTAAGCCTTCATATTTATGCTGATTCTGTATGCTAGAAAGGAGACAATAAATATCAAGCATGTTTTTCAAAATGTATTGCCAGCCATAGAAGAGACAGAATCAAATTAGTTACCTTCATGACCTCAGCAAAAATGACAGATGGTGCTTCCGGTGATAGAAGTGACCAGACCGATATTTGGTCTCTGTCAGGCAACATACTCTCAGCTCTGGAAAGAGGACAAGGCAAACAGTTGAACCAGTGTTTTCTCCCTCTTAGATCTAGCTCTGCCATCTTATGAGTCAGTGTGGTGGCTATGTTAAATCACAGTCTCTGATAGGATATTACTACTAAGGAGAGGCACAGGGGAAATTAGTAATTGGTACTAAAGCTGCCTGGTCTTTCACCTCTGTTGCTGGTAACTCGACAGGTTTCCCGTTTCTGTGCTTGATGAGACGATAATCTAACTTTGGGAAAAATGTTCATGCACTCAGAGCTGTGACTCACATTTCAGTGTTAAGCTCATTTTGCTGAGCAGACATCCCTGTCTCAGTGCAGGCACTGGTGTTCACATTATAAAAACAGATGCTTTAATGCTGTGCATAACGACATAACAAGATCCCACGGCTAGAAGATGAATTTAGATAAGTTCAAATAGTAAAGCACACAAATTTCTACTGTGAGGAAATTAAACAGTTAAACAGCTTATGAAAGGATGCAGTAAGTTCTCCATGATTTCAAGTCTGTGTCAATATTGAATTTTTTCACACCTGGCTCAAATGTTCTGGGCACAAACCAAGAACTGCAGGGTGAAATTCTATGGTTTGTCCTATAAAGAAAGCTGAAAGACATGAATATTAATAACCCCTCCTGGCTTTAAAACCTACCGGTTCCTTGACCTCTGATCAGACTGCCACTAAGACATTTGGAAGAATTCTCCAATCTATTGTTTTCAGATTTTTTTAATTTTATAATTTTGGAAACATGCTCCTGTTTTTTTAGTGTTTACTCCACTTTTTATTTTCCTGACTTTTTTGGGGGGAAAAAAAAAAAAGGAAAAAAACAAACCTCAAAACAAAACTTTCCCCAAAAGATCTGCTCAAGCTACTAAATACTTTTGCCTACTTCAGATGCAACCCTGGTTTTATGCATTCATTATAAGATAGTACAAAGACTTTTTTTAATTGCTTAACTTTGATTTTATCCTGAAGACCAATCAAGTAGCTTTTTCCAAAGATAATCAGGGGCCTTATTTCAGCAATCAACAGATACTTCAAGGAGAGCATGTGCTAAACATCTCTGCAGGCACCACTTACTGTGTAGGGATTTACTCAATGTTTGAAGAAGTAGAATACTACAGTTAAACTCCAGAATCCACATTTAGTTAATTTTACAAACAGAGAATACAAATCAGCTCCCTCTGACATGGCTGATCGACATTAGACCTATTCTGTTATATAATATTGAAAGTAGATAAACCATCTGAACTAATTTCCCCTTTGACTTCCTACAATCTAAATAAGTTAATGCATATCTTTTTTCATCACCTGTCTTTCATATGGGGGAGAGTGGAACATAGAGATCTGTCCTACTAAGGAATCTGCAGACAATTGACTTTCCAGAGAACCTCTATGATGTATAATTCATTTTCCGAATAAGATCCTGCCAAACCTGGAGGATTTGTGTGCAAAAACATCCTGATGGGATTCAATATTTTATTCAACCAACTGATATCATTATTATTCTTGGCCTAGTTTCCTAAGATATTGAAAATGCGTAATCATTATATGTGTCTTCCCTTAATAACTTCTAAGCACATGGCCAATTTCAGTCACATTTTAAGAGGAATAGGGATGTGAAATATATTCAATTCCTACAAGGTTGTTAAACTGAACTGAGGAGAAGCTGCAAAACGTTGTGGGTATCCCAGCTCTGGGAATAATTTGGTTGGCATTTGCACTGCAGATCAGACAAGGTTTACCCATAAGACAGAAAGCTATATATTAGATCTCAGTAGCTTTGCTGCTCAAAAAAATATTTTCTATACAGTGATTGATAGATTTTAAAAAATTTTTTTAAAGACAAAAGTGTTTGTGTAGTCCCAACCTGCTACACACCAAGCGGTTGCCTGCAGGTGCCAACCAGGCTGCAGGCTAATTCCACGCAAAAGATTGCCTCTGCCTCCCAAGAACCACTGCGGCCGTTCCCTGTCACCCACTGATGAAGGGGAAGACCTGGAGTCCTCCTACTTAGCCAGGCACTTCAACCCAGGAGCCATCATCTCTATGCCATGTCCTGTGAGCAGGTCCCACAACTAGTCTCAAGCCCTCCGTCCTAAGAAGGGTTGGACAGCTAATCATGCAAGCCATAAGATCTCATGCAGTAATTTCATCACAATAATATTTGTGTTATTTCATTACATTGTTATGGCTTTGGTTTGCTGTTGGAATTCTGTGTTTCTACCTTCTTTTTTGTAAGTGAAGTTCTCATCTGCAAGCTAAAGAATATGGAATTATGCTGTATCTATAAGGAGAAAAAAGCCACTAAAAAAACCACTGAATTGAAAAATGACCCAGCCTCTATGTCAAGATTTTTCCTGGAACTGATAAATACTAGATAGACCGCAAGAAAAATTGAAAATAAACTTTAAAATATGGCTCTAGTAACTAACCAATATGGACAGTCCTATGGAAACTTAGAAAATCAAGTTCAAGCCACAGAGATTTAAAATACAAAGGCAGAAAGATCAGATTCTTAGATTCCGTAAACACATAGGACAAAATATTTGTTTTGACTGAAAGATCTCCCAATATATTTTTTAAAAAAATATTTACTTACATAATACAAATTTGTATGTATAAAGAATAATGTACTCTTTATACCCTGACATCATCTGTCCCATCTCTCTGATGAAAACCAATTGTACTATATGCTTTAAATACTTTGTCACTGGAAGTTCAGCTAGAAAAACAAATGCCTAACAATTTTATTGTTCAGTTCCTGACAGAATTCTGGTTTTCATTAAAGCAAAGACTAGTTATAAAAGCTGCTTTTCAAAGGCTATGTATTGTAGCACAGACTGACATTAGGTACCTAAAGGAAGCCCACAGTGAGAGTAAATCGTGGCATATTTGCATCATCAGTCACGAGATATTTGCAACCAATTGCTATGGAATTAAAGCCTCTGATAGCATCTACAGTGTGGACAGTCAAAGCATTATAAAATCGATCATTCAATCACTCTCCCTAGGTTTTTACTTAGTTAAGATGACATAGGAGTGGCTATCTCTGGCATTGCGAAGCACCATGTATAGCCAAGCCACAGCTTTTGTGATTCTGAGCAGGACGGGGGCTTATTGCTAAGAAACTTTAAAGATAATCTTCTATAGTAAATAAACATGCGATGGTTTGGATGTAAAGGGTTGGTTTGTTTGGGTTTTTTTTAAACACATAAAGAGCCTGGTCCCACGACAAACCAGTTTGTTGCTTCAGGAGTTTTGCCATCGACTTAATTGGACACAGAGTCAGGACATGACAAATCTTTCACGGTGCAATAGCTGAGCGTATGCCTATGCTGGGTAAAAGTGTGCTGCTACTGTTTCTCTAGCCTTCCCTTTCATGTGCTGTCTGAACTAAACTCTTTGCTCTACACAGTATGCCTTTCTTTTACTCTCACTTTGTTGGGAGACAATCCTGACAAGATAACATAGATCTCTTGCAAGGCAGAGCATTAACCGTATTGAATAATTTCCTCAAGTGCCTTTATCTTATTTTCAGAAAGCATGACCTATCAAGAGTAGCATTAGTCAGGGTTGAGAACCCCAACACTTCCTCTCTCTGCTGTCTGAAATTTCTCTCTAAATTTTTCATGCTTAAGTTCCTTAAGTTACATGAGGTTGGAAAAAAATACACTTTTCCTCCTGTATGAAGAAGAAAAAAACACCTTGCCTTTCTCTGCACAGCTAGGAATGCCTGCTCCGTTAGATTTGGCATGTATGTTATTCTTATTCTGCAACATATACATGATTGTGCTGGGTGATAAAAAAACCCCCACCATCAGTAACAAAAAAAAAAAATCACTTCTGGTTGTATTCACTCTCCTCAAACCCACATCCAAGTGTAATGAAACTCCCCCACTTTTCAGAGTAAATTCTTAGTTTCTTCTACTCTCTGGGTCAGTTTCATACAACTGCTTTTAATACAAGCAGGCAACCAGGCCAGTCACTGACTGATTTCAGTTGGTTCTTGTCCTACTGGGTGGTAAGAGACTCCTAGGAAATGCTTAGTGACTTTAACTTCTGTTGACCTCCAGGCAGCTGAATGCTCTCAGCACCTTGAAAGACTGAGTCCCTGCATTCACAGCTTCAGACGTGGTCACAATATAACGATGAGGTGCTTTTAAAGTAGTTTTTGGGACTGCCTGTTCCCTTCTTCTGCCAGGGACATCAGTGAAGTAAAGCATCAACTTTCCATTAAATAAAAAAAGGCAAAAAAGCAGGGCTCAAGCTTTGTATCACCTAGTCCTTCTGAGCTTATGGGGCACCTTTGCTGTTACATGAGAGTGAAAAAAAACAGCCAACCTAGAAGCTCTTGTCTCCTTAAAATACTAGAAAAAAGCCCAGCATACCAAGGGAGGTGGGCCCCAGCCATGCAGCACGAAACATGCCGTAGGACTGCCCCTGCAGAAACTGCCTGCCTCAAAGAAAAAAAAAAAAAAAAAAAAAAAAAAAAAAAAGAAAAAAGGAAAGTGGGCATGAGAAGAGACAGGGATTGTACACTGCGACCTTATGTGCCTCCCTGCATGTGCAGATGGCAGAGCAGGGTACCTCAGCTCGAAAGGGCAAAGCACAGCCAGGGAAAGGGTGTGGTGGGGACCAGGCATGCTCAATAGTTCTTTATTTCTACAGCTGTATAGGAAATTTTAGCTGTTGGCAGCCTGCCTTGGCAAGCCACACCTTGTGACCCTTTCTGAGCAGAGAGGAAAGAAAGAAGAAGGAGAGCTATATAAGAGCCCTCTGTGAATTCAGCCACCAATCCACCCGGAGCCAGGGGCATACCAAAACGTGGTGTTTGAATACCTGCTTTGCTTTGACTATAAGCTAGAGATTTCTGCTTTACCCTTAAATTGAGGAATAGTTGTTGGCCTAAGTGCTGGAATAGCAAACACTGGTAGGACTGTGAAACTTATAGAAAGGCTAGATGCTTTCCCCTTCTCAGCATGGGAAAGAGCTCAGCTGAAGTACTCTGCCCCATTTGGACACTGCACTTCACAGACGGAGCCAAATGGAGATAGCCCTGAGGAGAGCAATGGAAATTTATCTGAGGTCCAGAAAACCTGACGTAGAAGGAAAGATTGAATAAACTGGAGCTGTTTAGAGAAAAGGATTGAGAGGAGACTTGATAACAATCTTCAGCCTGTAAGGCTGCAAAAAGAAAAGGAAAGGAACAAACAGTTTTCCAGGTCCAGTGTGGACAAGATGAGAAGTGATATGCTTGATTTTCAGTATGAGAAATTGGGGGGAAGAGCCCTCTAACAAAGAAGAAAATAAAACACTAGATAGTTTGCCTGGAGAGGTCATCGCAGGTGGTATTTAAGAACAGATCAGACAAATCTCTATGACAAGTGATGTTGGTTTAACTGATCCTTCCTTGGGACAGGCAGCGGACTTCATAGCTGAGATCATAGCTTGAGAAAACTCTAAACAAGAAAAACTGTGCATCATGGTCACACTACAGACCCCGAGACATCACATGTGAATGAAGGTCAGCAAGGACTGCACCGTACTGACAGGCCAAATGGATTCCTTGGCACTTCAGAGGAGGCTCTTGGGGCCTTATTTCAGGCCATATGGTGTGTGAAATATTACCTACTGACACTCACTCCCCTTTGCCATTTCCAAGTCATTTCTGCTTATCTGGGAGCTGATTCACAGAAGACAGTCTTCCAGTCACTGATAGGGCCTCACTTGGCCTCCTTTCACATGAGGGAGGAAGGGGTCTGGGAAAATAACTAACATCCTCCAACCAGTTGTTAGGAATCACAACTTTTTCTTAGGTGAACAGAATTCACTTATATCTGCTTCCAAATTTGGATTAACAAGGAACCAGAGCATCTCTACAGTAAGCAGAGCCCTCAGGTGGGAAAGAGCCTGCTTCTTAGACATGTTAAAAAAGAGGACTAAAGAGACAGACCCACATCCTACATACCTCCTGTATGTGCAAAAGGGCCAAGAGCCTTCTGGCCACCCCCAGCTCAGGTGAATCCTCTCCTCCAACCAGCCCAAAGACAGCAGGAATCCTTCCAGGAAGGGTCACCATCCTTTTCATCCTGCTGGCCAGACAATGTCCTTGCCCTCATTCAGCTCTGCAGGAAGCACATTCTGGTGACCGCTGCAGTTTAAGGAATGCAGGCATGTTAATTATTAGAGCTTCAAAAGATACAAGTTCCAGTGGGCTGGATTCCAGAGCTCTGAACGAAATGAAAACCTCATCTTGATCCCCCTTGGCCCACAGTGCAGGTTGTTGGTTTAAAAAAAAAAAAAAGAATTGCGTACACACAGAAGATGGTTTACCAGCACAAAACAATACTACACAACTTCAGGAATATGGGATCATTTTAAAGCAAAAGCTGTTGTTGGGCAGCGTTCCTTACGCAGGCTTACTCTTCACTGCTGTTAAGAAAATTCAACAGGAAGATTTCAGTGTAATATTTACACTGCTCTCCTTTAAAACAGATGTAAGGACATCTCCCTCTTCTCTACTGTTTGTTTGGAGTTCACATCTCAGTTCCTGTGCTGTGACCATACTATGTGATAAGTGCCACCGAGATTCTGAAGGGCATAAGCAAAAAAGGATCATTTCAAAATATTTCAGAACTGAGTTCCTCTATCTGTAGTTTCCCATCTTTCCCCATGGTGGTTTCTTGCTGCTTCTCCCCTTTTGCAGCAGAATATGTAAAGCTATTATTCTGCCGTTTGCCTCGCTCTGTCTGAGGAAGCAAGAAAAATATCACGTGTTCACCTCTGGGTGCTGAAAAGCTGTTATTCTATGCATTGGAGGTAGGAAGAGTAGCACAAGTATTTCTCCACCTCTTGCTACTCAGATGAGACAGCACAATCCAGGACAGAAGTTCAAAATTTGTTTTGTCCTGCCCAGGTTCGTACTGTGATATACATGGACAAAATAAGCTTGTTTAGATTATGGTTAAGCATCAGATGGCTCCTCTAGTAAAACGTTAGATCAGATGGTATCTGAAGAAATATGAGGTGTCCACACAGAAGGAAAGGAAGGATAATTCTCTCATGAGAGCTTGAGAGCCCAGCCACCATTACAGTTGAATACTGCAGAAAATAGCAGAATCTCATTCTGTACCCATAAAAGTATTTTTCCATTGAGTGAGAGAGGAAATAATGTGAAGATTGACTCAGCCATGGAGGCATGCCTCCTCCCTAGTCCAGGGAGAGACACAAGCTTCTCCTCGCTAGCCCACTGGTGTAAGCTGTCTGAATGTCAGAAGGTGCAAATCTCCAGCTCTTTCTACTCTTCAGACACTCAGTTTGTTTTGTGAACCACAGAGGTTAAATAATTGCTATTTCTAAAGGTTAAAATCTCTACTATTCACTGCTAGCACGTGACATGTCTCCTCCTCTCATGATGGCTGCAGCATGTGTCTGAATCGATTTGGCACAACTTAAAAGTCAGAGCTCCTAACTCTAGTTCTGTTTCTTACTTGCTGGATAGTCTGGGGCAACTCACTTCAATCCTCCATGCCTCAGTTTCCCCACATGTGAAAGGGAGCTAATGATACCTCTCTAAAGCCTCTGGAAATGGATGACTGAAAAGTTCTAGATACTTTTATTAGCTTATTTCCGCAGCAGTTCTTAAAATTGCATGGGACCCTCTCACAAAAATACAGGTCATTTTTAAAAAGTCAGGAAATTTCCCGCAGTTCAGACTCTAAGCAGAAGAAATAAGGTCCAAACCTAAGAATCTGTCTAGTGAGAATCTGGAGTTTCTCATTTAATTAAAATATAGGCAGTTAACTCAAGCTCCACTTCCTACCTCACTGATGATGACTAATTCACAAGAGATTCCCAGCACCCAAACAAGGCAGGGTTTGCTGTGAGTGGGCAAAAGAAAAGTTAGAGAGAGGTCTCTCTGGGATCTATGAAAAACATGGATATTATGCTCTCAACATGTTCCAAAAACATCAAGGATGTAAAATTGCATTTCAATATAGCCAAGAGTTCAAGTACTATAAAAGTGCCATTAAAATGTACATTTGTATTGCAGCACTGAGGCAGAGCATCAAAGGATACACACTAGAGTTTTACTTCACTGACTTTAATATAGGCATTGCTATATCCTGGCTGCACTAGGACTATCTCTTTATGACTTTGCTTTTACTATCCAAATACATGCATGAAGTGCTAGAAGTTGTTTCAGTGGACTGCACTGAAGAACAGCATTCTTATAAAAATAGTAGTGGATACTTTGTATTTGACTGGATAATTACCTATACAATTATGAATGAGTGTGCAATTGTGAAAACTAAAAAATTAGGCTCAATGTTTACCAGTGCAGGCTTTTATAGTAGGGCCGAAATGGAAATCTTCTGTTTCAAAGTTCAAATCTATGCAGTCTGGATTAAACGGCATAGTTAATCAACAGCTGATGGTGGTAGTTGTGTGGAGTCACCAAAAGAAAAGGACAAAATCACCATTTTGGAAATGTATTGCACATCTGCTGTTGTGCACATAACATTGAAAATCAGGAAATAAACCATCAAATCTGCCTTCTCTTATGGGAAAAAGTTTGAACCAGGGTTTTCGAGCACACAAAATATCTCTGATATTCACTGCAGTACTGCATCATGCTGAAGTGCCCCAGTTATTTTCAGTAGAACTTCCTACAAAATTGGAGCCTGTGTGATCATTCTTTTTGTGTTCACCTGTGTATTCATTCCAACAATTTCTTAATCATATTTCCAACCAACTTCCAACACTGGTAGAGTTGTGAAAGACAGCTGAATTCCTCCTCCTTTTTTCCCTGAAAATAGACAGATGGGTAGAGATGCTATCAGAGTCCTGGCTCTGAGAAAACTTGCAGTTGTGAGTTCAAGATATGAGAGAAGCCTCATGGGAGAAAGCCCTTATATAAACACCCCAATGATGGGAAAAGCTTTGCCTGGGGCTCACATCCTCTTAGATAGTGAAAGTCAATCACCCATGAGACAAAAAACCATAGGAAACCAGGCTTCATTAGTTCTGCAGCCACAAAACTACTTGTTTAACAAAATGGCTATTCCAGGATTTTTGAAGAAATGCACTCTACTGTAGGCATGTGCAAGTCTGGATTTTTTTTTTTTTCCTTTTTCACTAAGTGCTTCTTTTTATTAAATTATAAATTGTGTACCTAAGTCCCTGAGAAACACAGTCTCACTGCTATAAATAGGAAGACAAATAAAATAGCAACCTATGAAGCACACAACATGAGAGTTGAGCAAATGTTTGCACAACCAAACCACGACACAAATCTGCTGAAAACAACAAAGAATGAACAATATAAACTACGTGCCTACTTCACCAACAAGTGATGCCTGATTTTTAACAAGTAAATCTTTAGCAGAACATGGAGGGGAAAAAAAAAAAGTCAAAAATCAAGCTATTCAGAATTTTCTTTTCAACAGTGTATTTTGTCCTAAATTTTCAGCAGGGGTTTTGCATGCCAAAATATCTGAAAAAAGATTTATTTTCAGAGAGTGAATTTTGAAAATACAGCTCAAAAAAACAAGCCTATTTTGACATCTCATAGCTGGTCAACTCAGAAATGACGCATAAAAAATCTTCAGTGATTTTATTTTTAATCATGGGTTGTGTGTTTTTTGCTTCTTGGAGCTGTCACTCTGTTTGGGAGAGGAAGAAATTTAGTCACAAAAGTCTCTCTGTATTCTTGACAGTAGGCACTCTTCAAACACTAAAGCAAGTTACAAAACTATAATAAGCTGCCCATCAAATTCTGGATTTCACACATACACACACACAAAATAACCTCAACACCCTGCAAATCTTTTGCTATTGTGATTGCACCAGCATTCACAAAAACAACCTAGAGACTTTGGCGAGGGTCAAGAAATTGAATCTTTTCGGTTCGCTGGTATCATCAGGTTGAAAAAGGCTCAGCAGCTTTCTTCCCCGGTGGTCTGTGTGGATTTATACTGGTTTACATTTTTCAGGTTTGCTTCAGGAAGCAGGCTACAGACTTTAAAAAAAACAACAACCCAAGTTCACCTCAAACCAAACGGCCAACAACCATAAGCCTCACCAGGCTCTGGCTGAAAAGCCTCAGAAAACAGGGAGGGTGAAGGTGGCAGCAGTCCCATATGTGAAATATGCACATTGGTACGGACAGAGATCCATCCACTACTCTGGAGAGCAATTGCTTGAAGGATTTATTCATTCTCTCACGCCTCTCATCATCGAACTTACTCCTTTCTTACTTTTTTATCCTGTCTTTGCAAAGAAAGTGTAGTTTGTAAAGGGCTGCAGTCACACAAATAGGGGTCAAAACAAGTTCCTCAGTTTAGTCCCTTGTCTGTATTCACAGTTAGTAGGATTACAGGAAAACACTTCTTAGTTGTAGCCAGATTAAAACTTCTGTAGAATGATATTTTCTTTACCCTTCTTAAGCCCCACTTAAACCAACTTTTTCCCTTTACTGTTTTGTTTAAATCCTCCTTTCCCCCCCCATCCCTTTCTTAAGTAAAGTTCCCAAAATCTTTCTCTTTGCACCTTAAAAGTTGATTTCCAGCTTATTCCCATACCATGGGACCTGCTTTATGTGTCTTGTCACAACTTCATACCCAATTTTCAGTTCTCTCCACCCAGGTTTTATGCGACCGGAGCAACAACAAAATGCAGGAGCATCAGACTGGAGCTAGGAGAAACACTGATGTTTGGAAGACAATGAACATCCTCTAAAGAAAGAAATACCTGCTTATTTTTTCTAGCTTGGCATGCCATAACTATTCTCTGCTTCACATAATGCTCTGCCCTGGGAGCAAGTTTCCATGTCCTGGGCAGAGCTGACTGGTATCACTCCAATTAAATGCAATTTTGCAGTTACTGGGGATGTTTAGAGAGGGGATTTTAACCTGGTCTCTTGAATCCCAGACAATTACTGATTCTTAGATTATATATACATACCTCTCTTCAGTGTTTATGGATCATTCATCAAGCCATTTTGTAACTATTTGACACACTTTCTTTTCTTATTTTAGTATCTTTGGTGATATGTTCCCTAATCAATCTTTGCCTGTAACTCAGTGGTTGAGTCACCACCCCTGGAGGTATTTAAAAGACATGCAGACGTGGTGCTTAGGGGCATGGTTTAGTGGTGGACTTGGTAGTGTTACGTTAACGTTTGGACTCGATGATCTTTAGGGTCTTTCCCAACCTAAATGATTCTGTGATTCTATGATTCTAAATGGCTAATTAACACCAGAACCCTCACCAGCTAAACTCTGTGGCACCTAAGCATCATTACTTTAAGTCTCTCTGCTATTTTTTAAACCATGTTGATGAATACATTTAAGCTGATTTCAGAATTTTTATACTGCATATTCCAGGGTCCTTCACTGATTTAGTCATTATGTAAAAATAACACAGTCAAATGTGATGAGGTCTGTTAGTGATATAAACAAGGGCTATGACTGGAATGGAAACGGCTATATGTAGGCACATGTTCATTGAGAAGGGAAATGATCTGTAAGAGTCATGCATCCTGGGAAACATGAATTAAGGGGGTAAGTGCTCCAATGCAGATATCTGATCCTGCACATTCCAGGCTATCTGGGACCTTGGTCCTCTGATTCCTGCCCCCTGCCCAGCCCCCCGCCTTGTATCTCTGTAAATAACATTTCTGAATATGAACCACCCTGCATCTGGCACAGGACTGCTTATGCCAAGCTGACTACACCCTTCCCCTGGGATGTAAGGTCATGAATCATGATAAACACAGCAGTATAGGAATTTCACACCTTATAAAATGATTGTTTACAAGTAATAGCAGTGATTACTCCAAAAACATTTCAGAAAAAAAAAGGGGAAAAAAGTTAATTAGATATGCAGACACAGTAATTAGGCTGTAGCCACTACCAGTTATCTCTTTACCCAGCATTCTAAGTCTTCCTTTAGTCTGCTGCTGCTTTTTCTCCAAGGAAGCTTAACCCCCTACAATCCTACCGAGACGAGAAACATCATTTAAATACCCTGCCCCTGCAGCACAGAACCCTAATTCAGTTCCTTTCCTTGATCCCCAGGAAGAAAGAAGCCACGAGGGTAACTTGTGGGGTATATTCATTTTGCTTACTAGCTTGAGACTAGTCAGACTTGGAGACTATCCAAAATATGCAGTCTCGTAGCCCTCCCTTATGCAATTGCTCCAAGCATAATTCCAGTGGGAGCAGGCTGTCGGAAGACATCCAGCACTCGTGAGCCTGTGTGTCCTTTTCTATGTGTGGCATGGATGGCCAGCCACACAGAAACACTAGAGACACCATCTAGGAAGAGGTGAAGAGCAGCTTTTCCTTCCTACCTGTTCCAGCTGAGTAGGGATCAAGGGCAGATGACCTGCGGCACAGACAGCCAGGGCAGAGAAGCAGCTGCTCAGTCACACTTCCAGCCTGGAGCTGCCACTTCTCAGCTGAGATGCAGGGACCATGGTCTAACCAAAAACCTGCTGTAGCAACCCCAGGCTACAGTTGTGTTTCTTTCC
Organism: Fregata magnificens; assembly: GCA_013389945.1. Taxonomy (NCBI): domain Eukaryota; kingdom Metazoa; phylum Chordata; class Aves; order Suliformes; family Fregatidae; genus Fregata; species Fregata magnificens. Next base: position 27,969 of record WAAD01041860.1, on the reverse strand, counting down.
ACTCCAGTTTAGTTGTGAATAGCACCATACTTAAAGTGGGAAGCCAACTGTTTTCCATCTCCCCATACGGTTATTCGCCCCCGATGTGTGGTCACAAATAATACGCACAAACTCCTTGTAGCCCTGCAAGTGTGTTGTCTCACCCCTCTGTGCAATCAGCCATACAACGTTGGACAGGGTAGGTTCTACATGCCACAAACAAATCTCCTTCCCTCACTCTTAGTCTTTTGGCAACAAAGATTACTTATGGGCTCAGGCTTTCTACATTTAGAAAATTCTCTTTAAAGCTGAAAACTCCACACAGGGACTTTCCAGACAGTTCAGAGCTATTGGAAACAGCAACAGCATGCGTCCTCCTCCACTCTCACCAGTGAGATATTTAGGAGTTCCTTTGGGCTCATCTTAAAAATACCCAGAGCACAAAAATAAGTTATGCCTGAAGGTCAGTTAAAATGAAATCTTCCAAATGGTGTTGAAAGTGCCCCACTAGACACAGCTGAGAGCAGGGGCTGAGATTTATTTCCCAACACCTTTCATATAGCTCAGTCAGTACTTATGCCAATGGCAAGGGGAAGCAAGGGAAAGATTCCAGAGGGTCAAATATTGCAGCTCTCATCCTTTCTGTGTAGGGATGTGGACAGACTGACTGAAATGGTGGCAGCATGCCTAGCACAACAAGGTCCCACTCCATGACCAGGGATCCATAAAATAGGGTTACAGAAAACAGCAGCTACACCTTGCCTTGCCATTCAGCCACAGAATGGGTCCAGCTGCTGTTGAATTTACAGGTTCTCTGCAAAGGCGGCTGCTATGGCCTGGCTGCCCCACCGGTGCTGTCATCTGTAGCTGGAATATAGCACATGGGGGACTGCAGGCATGCATGAATTTCAGATTTCTATTTCTTCCTACAAATGAAACCCTTTTACAGTTATATTTCTCTAAAGATATTCTGGGCATTAGTATTTGTTCTGCGCAGCTGTGAGAGGCTTCTTTGACTTCATATGGAAGTTACATCTGCTATATTCACCATCTGCTATACTCACAGGAAAGTGTAATATATAAAAATAACATTAAGGTGGAGATAGGAGCTGCCTAAATGAAAGCAGAAGATTAAAGTCCTTGTTCTGGGGCAGAAGAAAGTAATTAATTTTAGTGGTTGTTGCTCACTAGCAAGTTTGATTATTTTATGGTTCCCATCTCTTTACCCTTTCCTGTTTAATTATTCTCCCTTATCAGTCATTTAGAGACTAAGGACCTTCAAGACTGGCTTAATTCAGGCTTGTCCTCTTTTATGTTTTCTTGTCAAGACTGCTGTTATCTACTTGTTCTTCCATCTGTGGCTTATTCGTTCTGCCAAGGCAACAAGGTTCTTTTTGTCAGCTCCCCAAGGTCACCTCTGGGATATTTTCCATATGTGTAACTATATCCAAAACCAGTGGCTCTAAGGTCACCTGCAAAGCCCTTTGCCTTTTACAAGGCCTTACCTCACATCTCCTCTACCCCCCCTCACAGAAAATCACAGTAGCTTGTATATAAACTGAATGTGCTAAAAGCTGATGTTCTTATTCCTCTGCCTATTTGGCAGTCCTTGAGCTGTGGTTTTCCTGGAGGAGGAACTGTATTCTTCAGCTGTGTCTAGACTGGTCAAACTAACAGTGTCTGAGCACAGGCCCACCACAGTCACCCATCTTACTGAACTGGTAGCATGGCCTCTGGCATGGTTTTGGATTAGGCCAGCTCTTCCAAGCATTATGTGGGCACAGCTCAAGTTTGGACATTAGATTGGGCCAGGGACCGTTCCCAATAAACAGCTGACAGGTCCAGTGTGGTTTGGGAGAGAAAAGCATTTAGATGTATGGACGTGAGCTCTGCCATGTCAGCATGGAGCAGGCTAACATCCTACCAGACGTTACTGTAAATGTCAGTCCTTGCAATAGGGACTGCTTGAGATGTGTGTAGTGCCCATCCCTCTGGGGATCTCAGCCATGACTGAGATGTCAACTTGCTACCTGAACCTCAATAACTAAGCAATGGCTGTATTTTGCCATTTCTAAGATTTTATGAGTGCATATGAAAATTTTTGCCTCCCCCTCCCCACCCCCCTTGAGTAGCCCTTTCTTAAGGCACAGGAACACCTCGCTTAACACTGTTAAAAGAAAAACTAATCCCAATCTCCCTTTCATATGAGAGAAGCCAAGAGGAAGGATCAGAAGATTCTGCACTCCCATTCACCTCCTTGAGCCATCTGAATTACCTTTGCTGACTCAGGGGTTAACAGGGAGTAGCCAAGTGCGCCAGGCTCTCCAAACCCTGCCTGTGAACCCTATGGGTTTCTCTTAAGGGACCATGTTGGGACAATGGGAGCTGGAGAGAGCCTGACTCCAGAAGGGCTGTGCTGCAGGAGAAAGGAGGGTCCTGGGGAGGTACAGAGCCTCTCAAAGGGCATCCTGAAGACAAGGCAGCTGGAAACGAGTTGCACAGGGGAAGGTTAATGTGTGAGGTGGCGACTTAAGGCAAGGAATAGGCAACAGAACTGGCAGCTGTGGAACTTGCACAGCTCACAGAGACCCTTCCCCATGTTCCCTTCTCATGACTCTGGAGGGAGCAGGGTGTCAAAGACCCCCTTGGTGTGATTGCATATAAAGCTGTTATTCCCCCCATAAGGCCGGGGAAGAGAAGGAGAGATCAATAGGAACCTGGGAGGTCGTCTTCTCTCTCTTATGGGGCCTTAGAAAGGAGAATTTGGTGGCAAAAGCCACAAGTGAGAAAGGATCAAACAAAAGCAAGAACGTTTGTACATGTCCTCTTTTGTCAACAACAGACACTTATAGCTTGATGCCATTCTTGGGCCAAGCATCAGGTGCTGGAAGGCAAAGACTGATCCCTGGTAGACTGGTCATCTTGTTCCTTGCATGCCTGACAACAGCACATGGATGTTTTGCTGCTACTTTGTTTTAGGGGCAATAAAAACAAATAGGGACAAGGAGAGTGTGTGCATATTCTTAACTAGATTTTGTTTTTAAATGAGGAAAAATCAGAAGAGTAATTCAAATCTCTCTTAACTGGGATTCCTAGTCAAAGCGTTGCTACATCATCCTTTCCAACCCCTGGCACAGAGCTGAACTCTGAGATCTTCCAAACACCATTTCTTAAACCCTCCCATCCCATGGCTGCAACAGTCAATATTTAGGAGAGACATTTACAAAACAATGTTTATACCCATACCCTCATTATGCCACAGTTAAACACCATTTCTAGAGTTGTGCTGAGATCACTGATGATATCAAGTGCAAACAGGACAGTAAATTATAAAGCCATATTAGCATCATTTGCCTTTAAAAGGCACAAAACTACATATACACATGCACTCACACATACGCAATTTTACCAAGCATTAAAGACAAAGTTATTTTTAAGCTTCTGTCAAATAGATGCATGACTGCTGTGAGGATGTTTATATATTTAAAATGTCTAATATTATTTCAGATATCTCCCTTTTAAATCTCTACTTTTTATTTTTAATTATTTTTCCAAATAAGTTTTAAATATTCACAAAGACTAAACACATTTAAGCTTGCAGAAAGGCACATTTAAGGTCTGATAACATTATGCTCAGGTAAGTTTGAAGAGTCACTGCTTTTTCAGGGACACTGCTCTTTACCAGTGTGCTGGGATCCACCCTGATAAATATACACACACAGAAGTAACTTTACTCCACTGCAACCAACAAGAATATGCAAACAAGACAGGCTCTCATGCAGAACAAGTTGTGAGGGCTACTGTAGGGGCCCCAGTTTAGGAAGTATTCTTTACACTACCAGTCCTGAAGTGAGTAGAAAGGCTGTTTCACTGGGTTTCTCAGGGGAAGTTCATGGCCTCTGCATTTGACAGATCAGAATAACACTGCTGTTCCATTCCTGAAGTGCTGATGCAATATTTTCACTAGAACTCTCGCAGAGAAAGTCCAAAGGAACCCCCCCCCTAGATTAAATTTCAGTGACAATAAATCAAAGCATGAATGCTTAAAACTACTCAAATGCAATTGCTTTTCTGCATAGGTATTACCTTGCCATCCCATAATACAAACCCCATTTGTTTTCACTGATGCAGAATCTTGTTGTAGAAATGTCATTGCAGCAAGAAGCAGCACCAGTGAGGATATCAGGTTTTCCTTTGGGTTTATGTCTTGGAAGGTAGACATATCTGCAGTGATCCAAAACACGTGCAGGCAGCGTGTGACAACATATCCTAGTTGTGTTCACTGTTGTCACAGCAAGCTACCTTCACTGCCTTTCCAATACTTTCACAAGGAAGTAGACCCATCTGAAAAAAAACATTTGCAATGTGCAAAATAATTTATAGTATGAATGTATGAGANTATATATACACACACACACACACACATATATATATAGTTTTAAGAAATGAATTTGTCATCTCTTTCCAAGGTTCTTTGGCCCAGCTCCCTAAGCCTCCATGTTCAGCATCAAACCAACCACTCAGCTGAAGGCATTGCCAGCAAAACAACATAGGTTTCAACGGCATTTAGGAAAGAATTGCAAACCCTTTCTCTTAAAAACCAATCAAACCAACCAACCAACCATGGTAAGAGTGACATTCACAAACTGACACCTCTTTCACTCAGTTAAACCTCATGGAAATAATAAAACCCTAAACAGAAACTCTGAAATTTTGCCTCAAGCAGAATGCTTGAAAAAGCAGAAATCCAAAGATTCCATGATATCCACAAGAGACTTGATTACAGTCAGTAATGTTATGCAGCAGGTGCTCAAACACTGCAGTAAGGGGTGGAAGCATTCACATGCAGGATGGAGAAAACACTGAGAAACAGAGGCCCAGACATGTCACCTTGTGCAGCAGAACATCCCAGATTGCTTTGCTTTGCCTCGAGGTGGAGAGAGGGCTGCCTCAAGCAAGAGAAATGTGTGTGTGTATTTGTGTGTCCTTGCATGCATATACATAAGAGTGGTCTGCAACATCTGCGGTAAGTTAGGTAGTTGGTGTCATCCAATCAAAGCATGAAACTCTTGGTATTATCCAAGAGAGTGAGGCACTCATAAGAATATAATAGATGCAGGATGCCAAGGGAACAGGATAAGCAAAGACTTAACCTCAGGAGATTGAATCTTTTTCCAAGACATTCAGGAAACTTGGAAAAATCCTACTGACCTCAGTGTCAATCCTCCTGATTAATAATTTGCCAAAAGTTTGCTATAGTTCTGATTAGGAACATCTCAGAACCTGAATCATATCTGACAACTGTTTCTGCAGTGAAACAGCATGTGCAGGCAGAAGTATCTTGCTGCCTGTGCCATCTCTGAATGGTGTCACAACACTGTGCATTCTCAGTACTATCACTGTTTCATTTCATTTTATGGACCTCACTTCTTACCTTGTGTCTATAGTCCACTTTTTTTTTTTCCCTTCACCCATTAATTTATACAGGACTCAACTTGAAGTTCTGTTTGAAACTGCGTAAGTTACTCTGTATTGATTCCTTTGAACTTGCTTTGCTCACCTGTCAGCTTTCTTGGAGATTGCTACAGCAGTAAAAGCCCTTGTGGAGCACAGACTAAATGCAAGATATACTTCAGCTACACACC